>CM067547.1:8990000-9542500 GCA_034509755.1 Anisodus tanguticus | reverse complement strand
ACCACGATGCGAAATTCACAAAATTGTACCTACCTGACATTCTTAAAAGAAAGAGAGCGGCTCTGCTCCATTACTATTTGCTGTGGGAAGTCTCAATACATTCTTAGATGAATGACACGTGCCCTTATAAAGGCCTTCCCGGGGACAACAAATCTCTCACAGTTTCATTGTAGATCTCTAGATAGGAAAGATGAACCATATGATTCCCATCAAAGCTCCTTTGTCGTATCTTGGTAAAGAGATCCTTGATTGCTAATAAACCATTACCCCTGGGTTCTCTGCTCCAAAAGGTGGAATCTCCCACCCCATGAGCCCCCACACCCCGGTCCGACAGGTCTGTGAAGGAGGTAAATCATGGTGACTCAATTGATTTCAAAGGTTAGACCAGTACCACGCTGCGCACAAGGGGCCCTCCTTTATTTCAAGAAGAAACCCCCACACTGCCGCTGACGGGATTCGATCCTTGGTCTTTGCTCCAAATATCCCCCTTGATTACCCCTGGGTTCTCAATCGTACCGAGCGTTGTGTATGTCTTTCCATCGTCTGTGGTTAGCGATGGGCAGGGTCGTTTTTATACTTTTAAAGGCTCTGAAAAATAAAAAGATTTTTTTTTATTCACATGAAAAATTAAAATTAACTAATTAATTAATATTTTTTAAAAATTTATTGATCAAAACATCAAATAAATGTATAGTAAACACTATTAATGCTACGAAAGAGATACCTTCATCTCATTAAATGAAATATTTAAAAGAAAAACTATCATTACATTAGACATAGAAAATTAATCTCCTTACATTTTTATCTGCAAAGTCATCAAACAATCTTTCATAATCAAGAATGTATAGAAATTCACTCTCAATTGAAATCAAAGATAATGCATTAAAAAAAAACCTTCCGCTACTCAATAGATAAGTACACACAATCTCTCACTATGGAAGGACTTTTGAAAGGAGCCCTCAATCGCTAGGCTACAACTCTCACTAATAAGATTAGAGACATTTTTAATACATATCTTAATATTTGAAACCAATAAAAGAAAAATGCAAATTTTGGGATGGAGGCCCCGCCGGCCGGGGGCCCTGTGCGGCGGCGCCACCTCGACCGCCCCAGGGACGGCTCTGGGGGCGGGCGTTCGGTATTCGGTTCGGTATTTTTAAAGTTCGGATTTGGTAATTCGGTATGTAGTAGTTGAAAGTAGATACCAAATAACAAACAAAAAAATCGGTTCAATAATTCGATAATCGTTAAATCAAACTTCGGTTCGGTATGATATTCGGTAATACCGTATTGAAGTTGGAGTACGCAGTATTATAAGTTTGAAAAACAGCCTTGAAATGTGGCTGAAATATATTTTCATTTAAATCGGCAAAAAAATAATCTTTTGGCCCTAGCTACTCAAACTTGGTATATAAAGAATTTGTTGTTTTTCAGAAATTATATTCCATTAAACAAGAAAAGAACAAGAGGAGACAGAATAATTCACGATGAAATACTTTTTGACCCGTAATTATAATGTTCCGTGTCATTAGATATTCCTTTCACTTTAATATTTTATGGAATTAACTTAATATTGTCATATCATTGCAAACAAGAGTTTAAATCATAATCATTATGGTTCAGAAAGACTACGAATTGTACATGTATCAACACAATGGTACTAACAATAAGGAGCCTAGGAAGAATATTGCTTTACCTATTCCAGAGTCCTACCTGAACTTCAGAAAGAAAATGAATACAGGATGATTCTTTGCCCTACGTTGATATACTTAGAGAGGTGAGATTGTGCGTGACTGCGTGAGGGACTATTGTCTAAGGATTAAGGACTGTTTTGGACTTTTGGTACTGTAGAAGCTATTTGGGCTGACTATTGTCTATTGATGGGTTGTTAGATATATTGGTTATAACTAAGGTGTCCAGTGGGTCGGGACGATCCCGCCCCGCCTTGACCCGCAAAAAAAAATTGGGATGGTATATGTCGGTAGCAGGGTTCGAACTCAGGACAGGACTAGAGCTCGTCCCACCCGTCCCGATCCCGCCCCGCCCAGCCCCGTCCACCGCTCCCCCTGTAGAAATAGCCGTTGCACAACGGTCAAATTTTGATATTAGCCGTTGGCAACGGCTAATAACAGTCATTTTGCCCCCCCCCCATACCCCCCATAAATCCCCCTACCCCCTTAATATTTATTTCTAACCCCTACGTTAGTATATTTACACTTTAACCTTATTTCTCAACTATAAATACTTCATTTTCCTCTTCATTTTTTCTCACAAATCTTCCTACTATCTCTCTCTTTACAAGTCTAAATTGCACACTAAAAATTATATTTTATTTGCTAATTTCTGTCATAGTGCAAAAATTGGGAGTGAAATTGGCAACTAGCTTGAGGATCATCGAGCAAAGTTTCAATTTTCAACTTCGATTACACGTCGACGTTTGGTACCTTCGTTCCTTCTTTAAATTATTATTGTTACTTAATTTTAATTATCGTACTTAATTTCATTACTTTTAATTGTTTATTTGCATACTTATAATGGAACGAAGTGAACGTTTTTCTGGTAGAGGTACTACGAGTAACAGGGGTAAGAGTGCATTTTCTAGTAATCATAATTACGATGATTTCACTCATGTAGATGAAACTAATTTTTTAATGTTAATATTAATATACCATTAGATCATGAGGTATATTATGCATCTGAACCAGACTTTAATTTAGAAAATGAATTAGAAGATAATTTAGATGACGCACCCATTAGTGCATCTCCACCTCAGGCTTAGACTGAGTCTCATGCTGAAACTGAAACTGGAATGCCTCTTATTCCCCCTAGTATGAGTCGAGGACAAAAACAACGAAAAATAAAATCACTTGCATGAGATTTTTTGATACGGACATTCCTAATCAACTAGCTATTTGTAAAATTTGTCGCGAAGTTTATAAATTTAAAACTGGAAAAGGTCAAGGTGGGACATGAGGTTTAATGAGACATGTAGAAAACTCTCACAAAGCAAGATATAACCAATACTTGGCTGAAAAATCGGGTGTACAAATGTCTTCTGAGTCGGGACAAGGTTCACATATTGTCCCTGACCAAGTACAAGACCGAATTAACCCAATGACGGGGGGAGTTATAGGGCCTAAATATGATAAACACAAAGATCGGGAAAACTTAGCAAAATTAGTTATTGTGGAGGGTTTGCCTTTTTCATTTCCTTCCTCTCATGGTTTTATTCATTACATTCGAGAAACATATAATCCTGCTTTTAACGGTTTTCCTAGATCAACTGTTAGAAGAGATGTTTTTAAATTTGCGCATGAATATCAACAATATTTACGTTATGCATTGTATCATTTTAATGGCAAAATGGCTATCACTTCTGACATAGACCGTAGTACTAATGGTAATGATTATTTAACTGTTACATGTCATTGGATAAATCATAATTGGTCTATGTAAAAACGTATATTAGCATATAAATATATTGTTGATAGACACACTGGAGCTTTTATTTCAAGAAATATTCATGAAATTAGTGAATATTATGGAAGTACTGATAAAATTATAACTATTACATTAGATAATGCTTCTTCTAATGATTCTGCTGTAAATATTTTTAAAACTCGATTGACTCCATCTTTTCCCGATTTTTTTCATGTTAGATGTGCATGTCATATTGTAAAGGATGACCTAAAACTTTTTAAAGACATCCTTGATAAAATACAATTTGCTATCAACTTTATTTTTTAAGGTAATAAAATACAAAGACGCAAATAGTATAAAAAAAATATGTCATGATTGTGGATTACCTTATAGGAAAATTTCAGAAGAAGTTGCAACTAGGTGAAATTCTTTGTATGAACAATTAGTTGTTGCTCACGAGTATAGAAGACCTATAACTTTATTATTTAACGCCAATAATTAAAGTCCAAGTGATATGCTTGTAGATGATGATTGGGAAAAAATATTTTGGAACCTAATGTATTCTTAGAAAAAAAAATTCTAGCTACTAAGGAATGTTCTGATATTTATTATCCTACTATTTCATCTATGTTATTTTATATAGCTCTAACTTCACTGCAACCTTATAAAAAAACATGTGGTTTATGCTTCAAATTTTCAAAGCCTTCGAAATAGAATGTATAGTGGTTCAAGTTCTTCACAAATTAGCAAGTTTGATGTTTATGTTTTGCAGGGTGTTGTGCCGTACTAATCAATTGTCAATGAAGATGGATGTGAAGACTTGCTGAAATACTTGAGGGGGAATGAGAGGACATTTTCAACACTATCAAAGATGGTCCGAGATGTGTTGAATATTCAAGCATCATCAACAGCTTCTGAAAGCGTTTTTTCTGTTGGAAGGTCTCAAATATGAGAGCACATACACTCATTGGCGGGAGACAGCTTGGAGATTACAGTTTTATTCAGAGATTGGATTAGAGCAGAGCATAAAAGGTGCGATCAACCAGAGGTCAACGAAGAAGACGACTACAACTACAACGAAATCTTATCCGATGGAGCAGGAAACGACGTCGAATAATTTGACCAACAACTTTCAATTCCAACAGAAGATCCTCAAGAGATTGTGAGGAAATTAGAAAAAGTATGGTTGAATATGTAATTTTTTAATGGAAATTTACTATGTGATTTGCAACTTTTGAACTGCGAAACAAAGTTGCAAGTTTGAAATTATATTACAAAAAATCATATTTCTGTTAAATAATATAAGAGGCACAAAAACAGCCTTGTGATATTTTTATTCACTATCTTGTTCAATTATTTAAGTATTTAAATATATTTTTTTAAATTGCGAGTCTAAAAAAAAATTAAAATCCCCCCAAATTCCCCGACCCGACCCCGTCCTCCAAATTCCCCTACCCGACCCAACCCCGTCCCCTCAAATCCTGTCCTCTCTTCCAGCGGGATGTGGGATGGGACGAGACCTCTTCCCGTCCCCCCTATCCTGGCCCGTCAAGTCCCGATCCCCACCACCCACCCCATCTCCCCAAACCCCGTCCTGACCCGTCATATCTCGACCCGTCACATCCCATCCCGACCCATCACATCCCGTCCCACTGGCCACCTCAAGTTATAACAAGGGGTGGGCCTTTATTCAATAAATAATTCGGTATTCAGTAAATATCGAATACCTAATGGTAGTTATATCTCGTACTGAACCCTAATCCAAATCCAAATATCATAATTATGAAATTTTACTCCTAAATACCGTACCAAATATCGAATTACTGAAATTCTCGATTCGATAATTCAATTTTCGGTATTTTATGCCTAGCCCTACTTGTGTCACCATAGCAAAACTAAGGCTGGCCAACGGGGTGGGTCGACCCTGTCCCGACCCGATCCCGCCCCTACCCTGCTATAAAAAATTAATAATCGGTAACGGGACTCGAACCGGGACGGGACCTGAGCTCATCCCGCCCCAGTCCCGCTACGCCTGACCCGCCCCGATCCCTCCCCTTTGCAAAAAATGGTCGTTGCACAATGACCATTTTATATTTTGGTCGTTGTACAACCACCATTTTTTGCCTCCCCCTCCCCTGACCCCTACCCCCCTTAATAATTATTTTTAACCCCTAAGTTAATATATTTACATGTTAACCCAATTTCCCAACTATAAATACTTCATTTTCTCTTCATCGTTCTCACAAATCTTCATACAATCTCTCAATCTATCTCTCTACAAGTCTACATTGTCTACTAAATATTAAATTTTATTTATTCATTTTTTATATGTATAACTACATCAAAGTTCAAAAATTGGGAGTGAACCTACTATTTAAACTATGTTGTTTTATATAGCTCTAATATTTTTACTACTTAGTGAATATATGGAAAAACCAACTTATAAGGCACCTATTAAAAAAATGTTTATCAAATTTAAAAAATATTTTATTTTTATTCCCACTATTTATATTATTGGTGTTGTATTAAATCTGACTATTAAAATAGACGGTTGTAAAACACTAATTGAAACTATTTATGATTGTATAGCAGTACTTCCACCTCCAACTCCAAAAAATCCAAATGACCCACCACCTATTGAACAAACTAAAGAAGAAGTGTTGTCTAGCATACAGGATGAATGCAAAAAAGTATATAGGCATTACCAACAAGAAAGTGGTAGCAACCAACCGGCTTGCCTTGGACATAGAATGTATAGTGGTAACACTACTAACCAAGTTAGCGAGTTTTGATATTTTTGTTTTGCAAGGTGTTGTACAGTACCAAGCAGTTCTCAATGAAGAAGGACGTGAAGACTTGCTGAAATATTGGAGGGAGAATGAGAAGACATTTTCGACACTGTCAAAGATGACCCGAGATGTGTTGAACATTCAAGCGTCATCAACAGTGTCTGAAAGTATTTTTTTGCCGACAGATTTCAAATAGGAGAGCACAGACACTCATTAGCGAGAGACAACTTGGAGATTGCATTATTATTCAGAGATTGGATATGAGCGGAGCGGAAAAGGTGCGGTCAACCGGAGATCAACGAAGAAGAAGACGAAAATTACAACGAAATCTTATCCAACGGAGGTGGAAGCGACGTCGAGCAATTTGACCAACAAATACCAATTCCAACCGAAGAACCACAAGAAATTATAAAGAAACTAGAAAAGGTGTTTTTAAATATGTAATTTTTTAATTGCAATTTTACTATGTTATTTGCAACTTTCAACACCACAAAGTTGCAATTTTGACAATTGTATTACAAAAGAATCATATTTCTATTAAATAATATAAGAGGAACAAAAACAATCTTGGAATGTTTTTATTACAATAACTTGTTCAATTATTGTGGATGTTTATAAATATGTTATTTTTTAAATTAGTGCAAAAAAAATCGGAAAACCCGACCCTGTCCCGACCCGACCCGATAATACCGGTCCCCTTTTCCGATGGGACCGGGAACTGGACGAGACATTGGCGAATCCTGCCAGTCCCGCCGGAGGACCGGTCCCTCCCTATCCCCGTCCTGTCGGGACCCGCCCCGTTGGCCACCCTTAAGCAAAACACAGAACCATTTCTTCCCTGCAGAACTGCTTCCACAAGCTCTGCTGTTCTTGAAAATACAAAATTACAAGTGTTCAGTTCTATCTACATTTTACCAAGGAGTAAACTTAGGATAGTCTTATCTATGATAGCAAAAACTAGCTATTAGATCTCACAATCCGTATGACTCATTACCACATCGATTGGGGTCTGATATGCGAATACTTTATATTCATTCTGCTCTATTCAGGTTCATTTATTCCAAAAGGTCAGTGTAAAAAAACTTATAATGAGAGCAGTTAGCCTATCAAAGTTACAACTAGGTAAGAGCTATGAATACCCTATATTCATTCCCCTCTATTTATGTTCATTTTATTTCAATAGTTTAGTGTAAAAAGCCTTAAGGAGAGCACTTAGCCTACCAAAAGTTACAACTAGGTAAATATCTGCTAGACAAACAATGTGCTCCTATGGCCTAAAAAATTTAGAGAATAGGCCGAAAAGGAATCTCAGTCTTACGTATTTAAAAATGTATGTCTCATATCCATGAATGTATTGAGACTTAGGGGAGCAAACGGTAATGGAGCAGAACCGCTCCATAGTAGAAACTAGTGTTTCCTGTATTGTTAGGGCTAATTATCTGATTTTTCATGTTCACTCCTTCAAATGAGTTCCAACTAGTCAAATACTCTAAACTGCCCAAGAGAAAAATAAAATCGGCATGGTTGCGTACTCTCCTTTAAGAATGAATTGGTGCTGGAAGAACATGCTCGGCAGAATCACCCTGACTTGCAAACCAAATGCAAGCATGGGGCCGATTTCGCAAGTTCTAAAGACCTGGATAATTACTTGGGTAGATGCCCTCGTTGGCGCGGGAAGAATAAGAACCAAATTAAGAGGGCAGTTGCTGAAAACTGCAAGGTACCAAATTTTGTCATTTTTTCTTCTTCAATTCTATATTTTAACTTTTCATTAACTAAACATTGAATTGTAGGCGAAACTGAAGAAGAAAAAATAATTAGGATTTGGAAGATGGGGATTCAGAAGGTACTGTTAATTGCAATAGATAGGTGTTTCTGGTTTAGGGGGTCAACTTGTTCTTTTGTTTAAGGTTAATTTTTTGTTGAATTTTAGTCTCATGATTTTTATGTTTAGGTTGGTTTGTTTTTTTTTTCCTTTTGCTGAGTTTTATGGTTGTGGAATTTGGTAGATTTGTTAGTTGTATGTTGTGGGAATGTTTCAAAAAAATAGTCATACGACGTACAAAAAGTTTACGCCCTTCTTTGTCACATTATTCAATGTTTGGTGTGTCCAATCGGTGATTTCTGAATGGTCTATTTGTTGTTCTTTTACACAAGTCTATCGGTATCTATTTTTTTTAGCCTATTATTTATATTAGTAAGAATTAATTCAAATTAATAAGATGTTAGTCATGTGTTTGTGATACATTATCATAGATCTTATTAAAAAAACTTTATTTACTAGTATGAAGATTTGAGTAGTTTAATTTCAAATTCTAAAATATTTCTTCTTTTAAAAAGAAGACAATCTTTTTTTCCTTTTTTTTATAAAGAGTGTAATTTTTTTAACAGACTACGATATTTTCTAATGGGTCATTCGCACGAATGCCCTATTTCGGGGTGGTCTTCAATTTTTGCCCTTGAAATTTATAGTATTTAAGTTTTTTCCTTTCATAATATTTGCGCGACATAAATTAAATTTCGACCGGCATAGCTAGCGTTTAGTTTCGTCATATGTATCATAACATCCCACAAATTATGCAGGATAAGGCAAAACTTTTAACATTCAACATAATCTGAAAAAGACATAGGTTTATATTTCGCTCGGCATAATTAACGTTTAACTTCTGCATATGTATCATTACATCCACAAAAGTTATGCCGGAAAAGACAAAACTTTCAACACTCAATATAATCTGTAAAATACTACACAACTTATGTTGTTTTGCTTAATTCCTACAAAACTTGTGCCGAGCAAGACAAAAGTTCAATTTTCAAATATAAAATTATTACAGAACTTATGTCGAGCGAATCATATTTGAATATTTCATTAAATAAGCAGTAGGAACAAAAATTAAAGACCACATATATGATTAACAAAAATTAAAGACCGGTCCATATGAAGGGAAATTCGTGCAAAAAATTATTATCTAGTTAAGCAAAAATAAAATTGTAGATCCACTATTAAAATTGTTTGGGTCCCCAAAAATTTTGGGCCTAAAGCAAAGGCTTTATTAGCCTCCCCTTGAGCCACACCCGGTAATTTCTACTATTTTCTTTTTAATTTTTTAGTGTCTAGTGTAGCTTTTGTGTTGTAGGATTACACTGGATATGTTATTTTATTTTAGTATTTGATGAGACTTTCTTGGTGTTTGTAGTTAATTTTTTTTCCGCCGTTATCAAATCTAATAGACAGAGTCCGGTAAATACTTGGGGGACTAAAAGTATTAACCTTTGGTAAATTTATAGGACTAAAACTGTTAAGTGCATACTTAAAGGACTATTTTGAACGTACTCTCAAACATAAGGGACCATTGCTGTCATTTTCTCGCAGATTATCCTCCGTTTTTAAAATTAGGTATCAATATGACCGTTACAAATTATCATTTTTCAAAAACAACCGTCGATCTCCCTCAAATCCTACAGGTTCTTGTGCTTTCCCTCTTTACTCAGCTAATAGCTTCCATTCCATCAATTTCCCATCAAGAATCTTGAATTTTCATTTAAAGTTCTCAACTTTATTGTGATCCAAACAGTTTTAGCTACTGGGGTACTCAAGAATCAGCAAGGGCATGTTTGGATAGGGAAGATTTATTGATAGAATGCCAGTGTTCACAAGATCTCAGATAATTGACTCACAGACACAGAATGATAAGAAAACTAGACCAAGAACAGATCAAGAAGATACCCAAATGGCTAAAAACATGAGAAATCCACACCATGGTTTGAAAGAGAAGATGAAAGCACTTACCCTTCTGTATGAACAGCAAAAACAAGGCTCTGTGGCTCTCAAGAATCAATCTTTCAAGCCTGAAGATTCAAGATTTTCAACTCACCCTAGTGTTGACCTTTTGAGCTCAGGTACTAGAAGAGTTGAGAAGGAGCAAAAACAATCAAAGCCAATTAGTCATGTGATGAGGGAAAATGTAACAAGAAATTATGTGCCACCACCGCCTTCAGTGGTGGAGGATGGGAAGGAAAATGTCGCGGTGGCGGCTGTAGGAGGTGAAAAAATTGTAGGATTTTCATACCCTAAAAGGGCGAATGCGTCGAGTAATGTGGCAAGAAAGCTTTCAATGGGAAGCTCAGCAATGCCGAATACGGAGCCTAGGGCAATTAGAAAGACAGCGAAAGAGAATGTACAAGAGTTGGATACCATTTCCGAGAAAGTCAGCAAGGATGATGGTGGTAGTAGAATTCTTGTTTTTGTAAGGTTAAGGCCAATTTCAAGAAAGGAGAGAGAAGGTGGAGCAAGGTGTTGTGTGAAAATTGTGGATGGAAGAGATGTTTATCTGACTGAATTCGCCACTGAGAACGACTACCTTAGGCTAAAGAGGCTCAGAGGGCGCCATTTCACTTTCGATGCTTCCTTTCCTGATACGGCTACTCAGCATGATGTTTATTCTACGACGTAAGTTGGAACAATTTTAGTAACTTTCTGTTGATTCTATGATCCATTAATCAAGACGAGAAATTATCAAAATTTTCAATACTAGCCTTTAATGTTAGTGTTGGTTACAAAGATGCAGGAAACGGAAATTACAAGTAACTGCTAAGGATTACAAGAATTGAAATTACAATTCAACAAGAAACTAAAATTACAAAGAACAAACTGGAACTGTTTGTGGTATGCTGAGTCGAGTGTTTGCACTCTGTCTTTAAGACAATATTGCCCCGTATGTATCCTTTCTACGTCCTGGACAATTGTCTCCCAAGATAAAACAGCAAGCGAACAAATGAGCAAAGGAAACTCAAGTGTTACCGTGAAGAATTTTGAGTAATGAAATGATGCTGGAAGTTGTAGGAAGACTGAATTCGTTTCTGTTTGTGTGTTAAGTGTAGCTCAATAATGGTGACAAAGGGTGCTTTATATAGTTTGAGAAGAGGCTCATGAACGCCCAGATTACTGCCATTACTGGCCAAGTAATGGCAATAATGGAGGTAGTAATTCACCAAAATAAATGGTGAATTTGATGTGCAACGGATGGCATTTAGGAAGAGTAATTCAACCAAAATAAATGGCTAAATTGAGTGCTGTTGATGTTCTGTTCTCTGCCAAATCTAACTTTCTTGAAACTTCAGGGACCAAACTGCACATCTTGAAACTTCAGGGACCAAATTGTACATATGAAAGAATTCTGGTCCAAACTGTACATATGAAGGAGTTCTTGTCCAAAAAGATAATATCAGAAGAAACACAGCCCGTGACCCGGGAATTGGAACCCGGACCGGACGGGCGCGCGGCGGGGCGCGTGTGGGCTTTCCTCGAACCGAAGCACATCTAGGTCCTCCCTCCTTTAAACGCATGGGATACCCCTTGGAGTCCCAAAACCCAAGCCAACTTTGAGACTTATAAACAAAACAATTCTTTCTTCCTCCACCGATGAGGGAGAATTGATCCCATACCACACTTTTCCATGCTTCAAACACCTCACTTCGTGGACTAATATCTCTTTCATTTCTCAACGAAATTTGACGATCCTTGGCCCTACGGTTATCTACTTACTTAGTAGATTATGCACGTGTGAAGAATCAGATTCTCCAACATGCGTAACACTAGTGTTTAAGCCATTAAAGTTGGTCGGACGCAACTCCTGCCAAAGGCAAATTTCCAACAATCCCCTCTTGAAAGAGATTTTGGCGCACTCACATGGTGCATTTTCATTTCCAGCAATATTTTAGCGGACCGATGTTGCATAAGGAGAGGTAGCTTCAGCTTTGAACCTTCCATAGTTAAATACCATCGGACTTACTTACTGCACGGTGAACGTGATGTCTTGAACCGTCAGTGTTTAGTGTAAGCCAAGTCAATAGTACCAACACAACAAATTCCCTTACTCTCTTCTTCGTAATGTTTTGTCCGTTGTGGCCATGGACAACTTCTTGGATTCTTAAGTGCGTTCATTTGAGGTGGCCTGTCCTCGCACTTAAATAGGTGGTCTCCTACAAGGTATCCTGCTATACCCCACTTCACAAGTGTTAGGAACCATTAAAAGTTTCCCAAAACCTAACCTCTATGTTGAGGATCATTAAAGGTTTTGAAAACTTAACCTTTACCCATACAACAGATAGCACTTAACGTCTATCGCGGGAACGACTTTGGATTTGGTGTTTCTTTACAGAAATCACTATCCGAAGTGCTCATGCTTCCACTGAAGCGATCAGCTGAACCTTTACAACTTAGTTTTCCTATTGAACCAAATTACTGGGATCTCCAGTTAGTAAGGTTGGGTTACCACTGTATTGATCCTTATATTTTGGGTTTTAAGCCCATTCCCCTAGACAGGCAAGCCATCTGATCCTTGGGTAAGCCCTTTGTCAATGGGTCTGCTATATTATCCTTTGACTTAATGTAATCAATGGATATTATACCCGTGGTGATCAGCTGCCTAACGGTCTTATGCCTCCGTCGAATATGACGAGACTTGCCGTTGTACATAGCATTCCGTGCCCTTCCTAGAGCCGACTGACTGTTGCAGTGGATCATTACCGAAGGTACGGGTTTGTTCCAACACGGAACATCCTTTAAGAAGTCATGAAGCCACTCAACTTCTTCTCCTGCTTTGTCTATAGCGATAAACTGCGATTCCATTGTGGATCGGGCGATGCAAGTTTGCTTAGAGGATTTCCAAGACACAGCCCCACCACCAATTGTAAATACATACCCACTGGTGGACTTGGTGTTCTCTATATCAGTTATCCAGTTTGCATCACTGTACCCCTCTAGTACAACTGGATATCTCGAATAGTGTAACCCGAAAGTTAGCGTATATTTCAGGTATTGTAATACCAGATTCAACGCCTTCCAATGATCATCACTTGGATTACGGGTGAACCTAGCCAACTTATTGACTGCATAAGCAATATCAGGTGGGGTGCAATTTGTTATATACATCAAACTACCGATCACCTGTGCATATCGCTCCTGGTATACAGGTGCACCTAGATTTTTATCAAGCTTTTGATTTGTATCCATTGGTGACTTTATCGGTGAACTGACTAACATCTCGAACTTTCTCAAAACATCATCGATGTAGTGAGACTGAGATAAGACCAGTCCGTCAGACGTCTTAGAGATTTTTATCCCTAAGATGACATCTGCGATACCTATATCCTTCATGTCGAAGCATTGTTTCAACATGTTCTTAGTCTCTAGGATTACCCTAGGACTGCTTCCTGTGATCAACATGTCGTCTACATACAGACATATCATAACAAATGAGTCAGAGTTACCCTTCGTGTAGACACATTTATCACACTCATTAATGGCGAAACCCTTCGATAGTAGAGTACTATCAATTTTTTCGTGCCATTGCTTCGGGGCTTGTTTCATCCCGTACAGAGATTTGACAAGTCGACAGACTTTCTTCTCCTGCCCTTGAACCACATACTTCTCGGGTTGGTCCATATAAATTTCTTCTTCCAAATCACCATTTAGGAAGGTTGTCTTGACATCTATTTGATGTATCTCAAGGTCACGCAAAGCTGCGATCGCAATGAATACCCGTATGGATGTCATCCGGGATACCGGGGAGTATGTGTCAAAGTAGTCAAAACCTTCTGTCTGCCGATAGCCCTTGACTACCAACCTGGCCTTGTACCTATCTATAAACCCATCTGCTTTGTATTTCCGTTTGAGTATCCATTTACAACCCAACGGTTTATTTCCCGGAGGAAGATCAACCAACTCCCAAGTATGGTTATGCAGAATGGAGCCTATTTCACTCTCAATAGCTTCTTTCCAGAGCGGTGCTTCTGGAGTTGACAATGCCTTAGCAATTGTCCTTGGTTCATCATTAACCATATAAGCTACAAAGTCAGGACCGAAGGATTTATCCTTCCTGGCCCTTTTACTTCACCTTAGATCCATCTCCGGAGTCTCCAAGTTCTGAGAATCTGGAACACTAGATTCCGGATGTTCAGCCACCTCGAGATCCGCTAGATCTGAATCATCTAGATCCTGGTCGTCAATGACTCCCGGTTCTTGAGAGCTTTGTTCATAACTTCATTTGCGAGAGGTTATGTCTTTTTCCTTTCTAGGAAAGGTACCTTCAAAGAATAGAGCATTCCTTGATTCCATGATTGTACCCTGGTGGATATCTGGAATATCCGACTTATGCACTAAGAAGCGATAAGCACTACTATTATTTGCATATCCGATGAATATGCAATCTACAGTCTTAGGCCCAATCTTGACCTGCTTTGGCTTGGGCACTTCAACCTTTGCCAAACAACCCCACACCTTAAAATATTTGTAGGTGGGTTTCTTTCCCTTCCATGATTCAAATGGAGTTTTGTCCTTACCCTTATGTGGGACTCTGTTAAGAATCGTATTAGCGGTAAGGACGGCTTTTCCCCACATGTTTTGGGGAAGACCGGAATTGATGAGCAAGGCATTCATCATTTCCTTCAATGTGCGGTTCTTACGTTCCGCCACACCGTTTGATTGAGGTGAGTATGGAGCCGTCGTTTGATGAACAATGCCTTCTTGGGCACATTATTCCTCAAATGGCGCTACGTATTCTCCCCCTCTATCGCTACGAATGGATTTAATCCATAGGCTTAGTTGGTTCTCAACTTCTGCTTTGTAATGTCGGAACGCTTCAAAGGCTTCATCCTTACTTTTCAACAAGTAAAGGTAACAATACCTTGTGCTATCATCAATGAATGTCACAAAGTACTTGTTTCCCCCTCTAGTTTGTGCGAACTTCAAATCACATATATCTGTGTGAATAAGTTCTAGAGGAGCGATATTCCTTTCGACGGATCGAAAAAGAAGCTTGGTGAGTTTTGCCTCTACGCACACCTCACACTTATGTTGATTGTTTACGTCGATAGACGGCAACAACTCCATCTTTACTAGCCTTTGGATAGACTTGTAGTTAACGTGTCCTAATTTATGATGCCATAAATTAGAAGACTCAAGCAAATAAGAAGAAGGTTCAACTTTATTACTTGGACGCATTACAGACATGGCATTTACTTTGAAGAGGCCTTCACAGACGAAGCCTCTCCCCACAAAAGTGTCATTCTTAGTGAGTACAAACTTATTGGATTCAAACACTAGCCTAAAACCGGCATTAACTAATAAAGGTCCAAAAATTAAATTTTTTCTAATCTCTGGGACGTGTATCACTTCCTTCAGAGTGAGCTCCTTACCGGAAGTGATCTTCAGGACCACCTTTCCTACCCCCAACACGTCAGACGAAGCGTTGTTGCCCATGAACAGCTTCTTGTTGGTGACTGGTGTGTACTTGGAGAAGGCATCTCTGTTGGAACAAATGTGTCTGGTAGAACCTGTGTCCATCCACCACTGCATCGGATTCTCAACCAGGTTTGCTTCTAGCACCACTGCCGAGAACTCCTCAATCATGTCATCCAGGAGCGTGTCCTTGACTACGTTAGCATGCGCCTTGCCTTTAGCCTTGGCTTTCTGTTGTTGCTCAGTCTTGAGCTTGCGGCATTCATTGATCTTATGACCAGGTTTCCCACAGTGGTGACAGTTGCCTCTGAACATCTCCGCTGCGTGGGCCTTGCCGTCTTTCTGGAACTTCCGCTTCTTGCTTGAGTTCCCTTTGGCCTCAGCCAGATTTACCTTTGCCTCAGCAGGTTGTTTACCCCTAGGCAGGGCCTTCTTGTTATCTTCCTGGATTTGGAGTTTGATAACAAGCTCTTCAAAGGTCATCTCCTTTGTCTTGAGTTTCAAGTAATTCATAAACTCATTCCACGAAGGAGGTAACTTTTCAATCAGCGATGCAATCAAAAACTGCTCGTTTGGTTTCATTCCTATCAAATCTAGGTGATGTAAAATCATTTGGAATTCCTGGACTTGGGACATCACTGTCTTACTATCCACCATTTGAAATTTTAGAAATTTCCCAACGACGAACTTCTTAGTACCCGCATCTTGTGCGTTGTACTTCTTTTGCAGATTTTCCCACAGCTCTTTGGCAGTGCCAACGGTGCAATAGACCGTGTAGAGAGGGTCTGCCAAGCAGTTCAATATGTAATTCTTACACATGAAATCGCTATGATTCCACGCATCAAGAACCATTTTCATGCCGTTAACGACATGGATACCAAGGCCCTCTTCACCCGTTTCAGCAGGCGAAGAGTCCATTTCATCTCCAGCTTGTGGAGGATTTTCCGTTAGGAACAGGGCCATGCCCATAATCGTCAAATAGAACAAAGATCTTTTGTCGCCATCTCTTAAAGTTTGAGCCCATGAATTTTTCAGGGCGATCAGGTGGGAGGCCAGAAGGTGGAGCAGAGGCGGTCGGGAAGGCAGCGAGTTGCTGCCTTGAACAATAGCGGCAGCAAGCAGTGAAGGCAACAGAGTTGCTGCCTTGGCTAGTAGCGACAGTAGCGGGGAAGGCAGCAACATTGCCTTGAATGGCGGCGACGATGCAGCAGCGAGAATCGGTCATATTTCCAGCCACGTTGCGGCGATTCTGATGGCGAATATTGTCTTAAACTTGTTGGTTACAAAGATGCAGGAAACGGAAATTACAAGTAACTGCTAAGGATTACAAGAACTGAAATTACAATTCAACAAGAAACCGAAATTACAAAGAACAAACTGGAACTTTGTGGTATATCTTTGAGTCGAGTGTTTGCACTCTGTCTTTAAGACAATATTGCCCCGTATGTATCATTTCTACGTCCTGGACAATTGTCTCCCAAGATAAAACAGCAAGCGAACAAATGAGCAAAGGAAACTCAAGTGTTACCGTGAAGAATTTTGAGTAATGAAATGATGCTGGAAGTTGTAGGAAGACTGAATTCGTTTCTGTTTGTGTGTTAAGTGTAACTCAACAATGGTGACAAAGGGTGCTTTATATAGTTTGAGAAGAGGCTCATGAACTGCCCAGGTTACTGCCATTACTGGCCAAGTAATGGCAATAATGGAGGTAGTAATTCACCAAAATAAATGGTGAATTTGATGTGCAATGGATGGCATTTAGGAAGAGTAATTCAGCCAAAATAAATGGCTGAATTGAGTGCTGTTGACGTTCTGTTCTCTGCCAAATCTGACTTTCTTGAAACTTCAGGGACCAAACTGTACATATGAAAGAATTCTGGTCCAAAAAGATAATATCAGAAGAAGCACAGCCCACGACCCACGACCCGAGACGGGGCGGGCGGCGGCGGGGCGCGTGTGGGCTTTCCTCGAACCGAAGCACATCTAGGTCCTTCCTCCTTTAAACACATGGGATACCCCTTGGGGTCCCAAACCCTAAGCCAACTTTGAGACTTATAAACAAAACAATTCTTTCTTCCTCCACCGATGAGGGAGAATTGATCCCATACCACACTTTTCTATGCTTCAAACAACTCACTTCGTGGACCAATATCTCTTTCATTTCTCAACGAAATTTGATGGTCCTTGGCCCTACGGTTATCTACTTACTTAGTAGATTATGCACGTGTGAAGAACCGGATTCTCCAACATGCGTAACACTAGTGTTTAAGCCGTTAAAGTTGGTCGGACGCAACTCCCGCCAAAGGCAAATTTCCAACAGTTAGTGTACTAGTAACTTGATAGTTTGTGGCTGCAGTGTCATTTGTAGTAATCTGTTAGGTCTAAAAGCTTCAAGATTTGCATTTTAAGAGATGGTTATTTGTTTGTTTAAGGCTTCTTGAGCAAAAACCAGTTCTCTTTTTGGCAATCCTAGCACATTGTCTGTCTAGCAGATCTTACCTAGTTGTAACTTTTAGTAGGCTAAGTGCTCTCATTAAGGGTTTTCACATTGGAATAAAATCAACCTAAACAGAGCGGAATGAATATAGAGTATTTGTGTATCAGACCCAATTGATATGGTAATGAGTCATAGGAATTGATTGATTGAACAAAGTGAAAAACTATTTTCTGTATGGCATCAACAAAATAGTAAAAGCTTGACAGAATTGTGAGATCATCTAATAGCTTATTTGATGAAAGGGGATTTTCTTTTATTTTAGTTTATTTTATTGAGGTCAAGCATTTTTGCTATCCGAGGGTAAGACTCGTAAGTCTACTCCTCCTTGATAAAATGTAGATAGAACTGAACACTTGGAATCTTGTATTTTCCAGAACAGCAGAGCTTGTGGAAGCAGTTCTGCAAGGAAGAAATGGTTCTGTGTTTTGCTATGGTGCCACAGGTGCTGGAAAGACATACACAATGCTTGGAACAATTGAAAATCCTGGGGTAATGGTATTAGCAATCAAGGATCTTTTTACCAAGATACGGCAAAGGAGCTTTGATGGGAATCATGTGGTTCACCTTTCCTATCTAGAGGTCTACAATGAAACTGTGAGAGATTTGCTGTCCCCCAGAAGGCCTTTAGTCCTAAGAGAAGATAAACAGGTCTGTTCTTCATTTTAAAGAATGATCACCCTCACAAACATTAGTTACTTCCCTTATGTTTCTGAAATGGATAAACTGCATACTGCTCGATAACTTTTTTTGTTGCCCCATCTTTATACTTGTCGAGTAGTAGTTGTAGCAGGTCTCTACCAGATTTTTCCATATATAGAAGAAAATAGCAAAAGGATGATCAGATTTTCTCAATGCAGGGAATAGTGGCAGCGGGCCTTACTCAGTATAGAGCATACTCCACAGATGAGGTATGTATCATAGTTTCCTTTTAGATTAGTCATAGAGTATTAGTTGCTGAATCAAAGTTGTTGACCCTTATTTCTTTTATGAGAACAGGTAATGGCATTGCTCCAACAAGGTAACCTAAACCGAACCACAGAGCCCACCCGCTGCAATGAAACGTCCTCACGCTCTCATGCTATTCTTCAGGTCCTTGCAATTCTGCCATTTCTTAATTCATGCACCACCAGCGCCATTTCTTGATTTTTGATTAAAAAAAAACTATTCAACACGCAGGTTGTGGTTGAATACCGTGTCAAAGATAGTTCAAATAACATTGTAAACCGAGTTGGAAAGCTCTCACTAATTGACCTTGCTGGTTCAGAAAGAGCTCTAGCTACTGATCAGAGAACCCTGAGATCACTTGAAGGTGCTAACATAAATAAGTCACTTCTCGCACTGAGCAGCTGCATCAATGCCCTTGTTGAGGGCAAAAATCACATCCCTTATCGGAATTCTAAGCTCACTCAACTACTCAAGGATTCACTAGGTGGTGCTTGTAACACTGTGATGATTGCCAATATTAGCCCAAGTAATCTCTCATTTGGTGAAACCCAAAATACACTACACTGGGCTGACAGGGCGAAAGAGATCCGAACAAAGGTTAGAGAATTCAAAACTACTAAGTAAAATACTTTATGACCAGCATGATTTTTGCCTCACTATGCAACGTCTAGTTTGGAATTAAGGTATAGTTGATTGATTATTCAATGTTTACTGCTTCAAATGAATTTATCAGTTTAGAAGCTACTAGATACTAAAATCTCTGGCTTTCTGCAGTTCTATTAACTTTCTGCAGCTTACTACGTAATGCATTGACTTAAAAAGAAGTGTACATTCATTGCAGTGTTTATAATGCTTATCTTCATTGCTGTATCATGAGTTTGAAAAAAGAATGAATATTGTGTTTCTGAAAGTTTTATTTCCTACTCCATATTTTTCATGTATAATTGAAAATACGTTAGTTGTGAAGCATCTATAATTTTCAGTATTTTAGGGATGCATTATCATCCTAATATCTCCTTTTACCAAGTGCAGGCTTATGACGCGCACGAGGAAATGCAAATGCCTGATTCTGAAACAGACCAGGCCAAGTTATTTCTTGAGCTGCAAAAAGAGAATCGCGAATTGAGAATGCGTTTGGCTCATCAGCAGCAAAAACTGATTACAATCCAGAAGGAAAATTTGGCTGCAAACGCTTCCCCTGCCCCATCTACAGTTTCCTCTATCTTATCACCAGCACCGTCTTCTGCTCAGCCAAACGAAAAACGAAAAGCAAGACCCTCTTTCTTGTCTGGAAACTGTTTTACCCCGGAATCCAAGAGAAAAGGAAAAGGCGCAGATGACACAATTAGAGATCTAAAAAAGGCAGTTAAGGGATTGGAGGCAGAAATTGAGAGACTGAAGAAGGATCATGCGTTGCAGATAAAGCAGAAAGATGATACAATCCGTGAGTTGTCACGAAAGAGTGCAAAACCAGCTGGAGGGACACAAACAGGTGTAAAAAGGATCGTGACAAAGGCGAGTTTGAGGCCTAAGGAAGCACATGATGTTGATTTGAAGAGTCCAAGTCATCGTTTTCATTCTCCAGCTCCCACAGCTAAAAAACGCAGCTTTTGGGATATAACAACAGCTAACAGCCCATCAGTTGTCACTTTAAATGGAAGAAAGACCAGAAGCCATGTTAATACTGAAACAGCAGCAGCTCCATCCATGCTTCTCCAGGTACATTTTGATATCCTCTACATTCATTTCACATGGCATTTATTTCATCGAGTTTTTGGTTATCCATGTCTAATTAGTTCATCAACTCCTTAGTTATGTTTAGATATGAACCTTTGCAAATGAACAGTTGAATAATGGTCCTAATAGACTTGAAAATTTTAGCTTATAAGAAAAGGTTAGATGTTTCTTGAAAATCCCCAGCATCATACAACAACAACAACATCAGATACACCCCTAAATCCCAAGCATGCGAGACCGGCTATATGAATTCTCACTCACTCCATTTAAGCTCCTCTCAGTACAACAACTTCAACAACAACATACCCAGTGGAGTCCGGGGAGGGTGGGGCGTACGCAGACCTTACCTCTACCTTTGTAGGGTAGATAGGCTGTTTCACATTAGTCTCTCTGGCACTAGAAGTTATCTAGATTTTCTACTGGCACAAGAACCAACTTCATAATCATGCTTTAAAGTGTACTTTTGAGTTTCTTTCTTCTGCAAACTGATGCAGCTTGCATATCCATGTTTCTGGTTTGTGTTCATGTTTGGGCCACACGTCGTCAATTACACCACTCAGCCAGGATTTGCTCGCCAGAATGTAAAGCACTAAAGAAGAAGCAAATCACTCGGAAATTCCAATCTAGCTGGCGGCTCACATTCAAGCTACATCTATCACCCAAAGCAAGGCAACATAGAAGCATTCATTCACTTGTATTAGACAACAGACTAACTGTCTAATTCACTTGAATTAGACAACAGACTAACTGTCTAACAGTGATTAAATCTATAGTTGTTTATCACTTTTTACTCTCATTTTCTTCCAGATTACTTGGGTTATTGAAGTCATGTTATTAATATTATTTCATTGTTTTTTCTGTTACGAAAATTTTGAAGCACATTTGCTTCAAGTTTCTGTAGATAGTGTGATTTTTCAAGTTTCAGGATCACCATCTCTTGACCTTGGCAGATGTTTTCTAACCTGAGCAGTGGCAATATCATCCTACTTTTGAGCTTGAGTTACCTAACATATTATGGACTGCTTCTGAATAGTATTGGAGAGAGGTGATTAGACGGGATACGGCGCATGTGCAACTTACTGAGGACATGACCTTAGATAGGGGGTTACCTACGCTTACATACTGGTAGTTGTAGTGTTATTATTGTAGCCCTACTTAGCCTATCATACTAGTAGGCGCAATATTGTTTTATAGTCCCCTGTCCTTTGATTTCTGCTGATGTATGTTCTTTCGTGTACTTTGTTTATCTTATTTACCTGCGTTAGTTACTGGTTCTTTTTTGAGAATGCTTTATCATGGCTTATTCGCTTTTGTTACTCTCATTTTCATATTGCTTTAAATTTCTTGTCCGGGTCTGACCGTTTCTCTTGCTTTTGCTTGTGCACGCTTTTTCTTGAACCGAGGGTCTTTCGGAAACAACCTCTCTACCTACCAAGGTAGAGGTAAGGTCTGCGTACATTCTACCCTCCTCAGACCCCACGTTGTGAGACTTCTCTGGATATGTTGTTGTTGTTAATGGAGTGCTTCTGAATGATATCAGAAATGAGTTGCAATGATTGGAATAATGTCATTCTTGATTATGTCGTATATTTTAACTTGCATTCTAGGTGAAACAAGAGAAAATTTCTTGAAGAAATTGAACGTTGATCATGTTGTTGAATGATGATTTTTCTTAGAGGGCCCTGTGTATCAAGCTTAACTGGAAGTGAATCACCACTTGGACATAAAACAAAATCAGAACAGCACAAGCCAGAGAGTTTATAGGCAAAATAAGAAAAATTAGCTTCCTATTATGATTTATCTGCTGAAAAAAAATCCCTGATACTCTTTCAAGTTTCAATTCAACTACATGTCAGTTCTAAATACTTGATCAGAGTTTAAGCAGTCATGGCGAAGTGTTTCAACCACTTTAGAATCTTTAGATAAGGTCCCTTTCCTTCTTTCTCCTCTTTTAGAGCCGAGACAGAACTAGATAAATATGGCCAAACACAAGTTTGTTGTTGAACACTACGAAAAAAGAAAAGAATGTTGTTGTTAGGAGAAAAAAAAAGTAGAACACCACTCTTGCTTTGAAGTAAGTAACTAAACTGTTGAGGAAAAGTTTTATCTGTAGAATCTAACCATAACTGAAGTTGATGACGACTTTTATCATATATAATGGACATCGCATCAATTTAATTTACTACTACTCCTTTAAGTTTATAAGCAATAAAAGATAAACTATTTCCAAACTTTTTGGCTATAATCCGACCGAAAATGGTAAGCTGCCTACTGCCATTCAACGTCCACAATGTATGGTCTGAAGACTTTTACTTCCTAGAGAATGCGCTCTGTTAACACTTGGTCGTTATCAAGATTCAAGAATATTTGTTGCTTTTAATATGTGGTTACAGGTTACCAACAACCTTTAATTCCTTTCTCTTTCCTTCTTTTCCTTTTCTTTAGCTGAAATGTTACTTAGGGTGATAAATGCCCTTAGGCCTAACTCACCCAAAAGTTAGCTCACCAGAATCGAAAGTTGCCCAAGGCCATAAAAGGCGATCACAACTCGTTCTCTCAATCAATGTGAGACTTGGCATTCCCCACATGCCAGGAGTGGGCTAACATAATTCGGGGGTCCAACATTTAGAAACACAATAAAGGGACCGACGGGTCTGGTTCTGACATACAACAACAACAACACCAACATACTCAGTGAAATCCCACAACGTGGGGTCTGGGAGGATAAAGTGTACGCAGACCTTACCCCTATCAAGGTAGGGAAGCTTTTCCGAAAGACCCTCGGCTCAAGAGAAAACACAAAGGAGGTCAGATAAGGACAAGAAATTCAAAGCAGTATGAAAATGGGAATAATGAAAGCGACACAGATAAAAAACGATAATCGAAGTACAAAAAATACCAAATAGTAGCAGAAATTAAAGCACACGAAACTATAGGGCAATACTGCAACTACTAATATGAAAGGATAAGCGATACTACCTACTAGCTTTCTACCTTAATCTGAGTCCTCCATAACCTCTTATCTAAGGTCATGTCCTCGGTAA
The DNA here is from genome assembly GCA_034509755.1 of Anisodus tanguticus. Classification (NCBI taxonomy): domain Eukaryota; kingdom Viridiplantae; phylum Streptophyta; class Magnoliopsida; order Solanales; family Solanaceae; genus Anisodus; species Anisodus tanguticus. The sequence continues at coordinate 9,518,827 of CM067547.1, read as the reverse complement.
GCTGTAATTGCGTCATGTCATGTATAATCAACTCTCCCAATACTTCTTTGGTCTACCCCTACCTCTTCTGAAATCGTCCATAGCCAACCTTTCACACCTCCACACCGGGACATCTGTGTCTCTCCTCTTCACATGTCCAAACCATCTCAGTCTCCCTTCCCGCATCTTGTCCTCCGTCGAGACCATTCCTACCTTGTCCTGGATAACCTCATTTCTAGTCCTGTCTCTCCTAGTGTACCCACACATCCATCGCAACATTCACATCTCCACAACTTTCATCTTTTGAACGTGAGGGATCTTAACTGGCCAACACTCTACCCCATACTGTTGAGTTGTGGAGTAATTCATTGCCGACACTATGAAGACCTTATGCAGAGTGTGGAACGCTGACGTTGGAAGGGGGTGGTAAACCCCCCCCCCCCTAAAATTTTTATAATGTAAGATTGTTCAGTGGAGGGTATTTTGAGAATTTCAGGCTTGTATTATGTTCACCCTAGTTTTCGTTATATATATATTCTAGGGCGCTGTTTTCTTTTTCAGAGCGTGTGTGTGACGAGAAAAATAGAGAATTGTAAAACCACAAACTCCCTATTCTGATTATAGTGAAATCTGCAGCGGCAAAGTGGACGTAGCTCTAATATTGAGGGTGAACCACTATAAATCTGTGTGTGTTATTTGTTCTTCGCTTATTTACTGTTTTATGATTAGGTTGGATTTGGGACTCAAATCCTAACACATACAACATAGTCGGTCTAACCACCACTTTGTAGAACTTTCCCTTAAATTTTAGTGGCACCTTCTTATCACATAGCACTTCGAAAGTGAGCCTCCATTTCATTCACTCTGCACTAATACTATGTGTGACATAATCGTCAATTTCCCTGTTGTCTTGTATAATAGACCCAAGATACTTGAAACTACTTTTCTTCTAGATGCCCTGGGTACCCAGCCTCACTTCAACGTCAGCCTCATGTGGTGCATCACTGAACTTGCACTCCAAGTACTCTGTCTTGGTCCTACTCAACTTGAACTCTTTAGACTCCAGAGAAACCCTCCAGCTTAGCGTTAACTCTGCTGCGAGTCTCATCGATCAGGACTATGTCATCTGCAAAAAGCATACACCATGGCACCTTACCTTGAATTTATCGCGTCAATCCATCCATCACCAAGGCAAATAGAAACGGACTAAGAGTTGATCCTTGATGTAACCCCATCACAACTAGGAAGTGCTCCGAGTCTCCTCCTCCTATACCCTAGTTTTGGCTCCATCATACATGTCCTTGATCGTTCTAATGTATACCACATGTACACATCTAGCCTCCAAGCATCTCCATATGACCTCCCGTGAAACTTTGTCGTACGCCTTTTCTAGGTCGATGAATACCATGTGTAAGTCCCTCTTCCTTTTCCTGTCCTGCTCCACCAGTCTCTTTACAAGATGAATGCCTTCTGTAGTTGAGCGCCTCTCCTCACCCTCATCTCCACCATCCGTTCCCACATTTTCATAGTATGACTTAGCAACTTGATATCTCTATAGTTGTTGGAACTATGGATATCGCCCTTGTTCTTGTACAAAGGAATCATTACACTCGACCTCCATTCTTCGGGCATCCTCGCCGTCTTAAAGATGACATTAAACAACCTAGTCAGTCATTCCAACCATGGTGTGTCTGCGCTCTTCCAAAATTCCCCAAAAATCTCGTTCCCCTGCGCATCCTATAAACAACACCCTTAACCTCCTCAACCTTAATACTCCTATAATACCCAAAATTGCGACGCCTCTCAGAATGTTCCAAATCTCCCAACACAATGTCTTTGTCCTCTTCTTCGTTCAAGAGTTTATGGAAGTATGACTGTCATCTCCATCTAATAAAGATATGACCCGTAAGCCTGACTCAACTTCCAAAATTAACTCATGAAGGGAGAATTGCCCAAAATCCAAACCCATGACAAGTATTTTTCGCTTTGACATCCCAATAGACCCTCACTGATTTGTCCGTTGGCATACACTGTCATTGATCCCAAAATGGTGTATCACGTGACATCATTATGAATGTTGTTTCCTGTTTATCCTTTTTTTAACAATATGGCGTTTGGATCAGCTTTAACATATTTTAATTATTTCAGCAAATACTTATTCGTATCAACGAAGTTATTAGGTAACTCTAGAAATTATCAAGCATTATCTTTGTCTCTGATGATATTTGAATTCTAATCTCCTATGATGGAACGCTATCTTCATTCTTCTTTTACCTAAATATCTTGAATGCTCTTTTAACAACGGTCTTAATTCCCTTTTGGTCCTACAAGACAAGGCCTGAATATGTGTAACTAGGCACACTTTTTCCTGGCGTGATAGGCAAAGAACAAGGAAATGTTTTAACAAAAATGGTGTATAAGCACCAATAATAGCAAATATTTAGCAAGTAATGAGTTAATGACCCATATAAATAAAATAAATGCACTGTACTTCCCTAATGATTGAAGCATTAGTAGCAGACTGAATTAATCATAACATACCCAATGTGATGTTTATACTTTATACCCCGCTTTAAACTGTATCATATCTTGCTAGGACCTGTGATATCCTTGAGATTTTCATTTTTGTTAGTATTTTCCTCCTTTAAATGTATCAAATTGCAATAGAATTTGCAAATGATTATACATGATTAGATGGGACATACTGCCAAGAAAAAAATTCATGGAATTAGTTTTTGAGCTTATCCTCCTTAAAAACTTATTTGATTAAGTAAAGCAGCAAACAACTGTTGAAACTTTGAATAATGATAACAACATGATCAAAAGACAACCTCGGTTACTGTGAAATGTAATCTTAATTTTGATATTTTTCATTTGATTGTTGTACTCCATCACACATCCACTAAGATTGGCCCCTCAAATATCAACCTTCTCTTTTTCACTTTGTATAAAGGATACTGAAAATAAAACAAATGAATATAAAGCCTTGAAAATAGGAGATGAATCATTGCATACTGTAAACAAACTTTTGTTTGAATGAATACCTCTTTTCTCCTCGTAATTAAGTTCTAATAGTATCATATGTTACCTACATTATTTTATTTAATTGGCATTTAACACCTCTATCCAGCACTTCAATAAGGGACCAGAACATATTATGTGACAAGCAAATGGACATATGTACTCTCTTTTAAACTTTTGATTTTTTTAGTTATTGATATTGGCCTTCTCTATTGAAGGAATCTTGGCGCGACTATAAAAATTTTCGTTGTGTCACCAAGAAGTAAGAAATTCAAGCCGTGGAAATAGTTTCTGCAAAGTAATATTGCGTAAGTATACCCAATATAATTCTGCCCCTTTCCCGGGGTCGTACTGTTGTATAATAGGGTAATGAAATTAAGAATAGGTTAGGCACACAAAAAACGATGTTATCTTTAAAGGTATTAATTCCTCTCTCTCAGGTGTAAAAGGTTCACTGAGGAATTAACATTCCAGGATACAAAATCTATATTCTCAAAAATTCGAAAGTTACACTCTAACGAATTTCAGAAGCAGAAGTCGCACGTATAAAATATAGACTTTAAAGAAAGAATAAATCTCAGAGAAGGGGAATTTCAAAAGCAGAAATTGTGTTATGTTTTCTGTAATGTATTCTATATTTTTCGTTTCTGCAAATCACTGAGTATTTATGGATACTCAATGGTTGCCCTGAAACGTTGCAACATATTCACGAAGGGATATTGCCGTTGACGAAACAGAAATGCTGAAACGTTTTTTAAAGTCCTTTAAACATTTATAATATATATATATATATATATATATATATATATATATGAGAAAATTTTGAACTATTGAAGCTACTATTTATTTTCCTCCATAATGAATGGAAGCCAAGAGCTTGACCAACATGTCAAACTCATTAACTCATTTTATAGCCACAAGGAAGTTCAAACTTCTTCTCAAACACCAATGTGGGACAAATGACTCTGTGGGACAAGTGACTCAATTATGATGAAAATACGCATATCTAATGTGGATATATAACAATCCCCCACTTATTTACATGCATAATGAAAATAATAATAAAAATATATATAGCGTGCGTTACACAAGAAGTGGACTAGGCCTTTAACTTATGGTTGAATATGAAACACTAAGGAATCATATTCTCGTTGCGTATGATTTCTTGCTTCTTTTTAATCTTGGCAGCATCGTTGAATATAGGCCTTATGCTGAATCCTGGATTCACAAGTAGTCTAAGATCTTACTGAATGATCCCTAAGAAGCGGCCTCTCACTTCTATACTTGTATAGGTAGACTCATCAAGAATGTCCACAATGCATTCCACATAGCTATAAATATATTAAGGACCTAGAGTCCAACCTTTACCTGTTGTGGTAAACAGAAGTGCATAGGTCAGATATAGAGATTTCGAAATAGTATCACCCCCACTATTTCCAAATTATGCACCTTGAGATGTATCCAAGTTTCCATCTCGCCAATGTCTAATATTGAATTGTCTTTTTAACTCTCATAATAAGATGCCAAATATATAACTTGTACCTTAGAATAGAATTGGTTTCAATCAAGACATCGTTTATATCGGTAATAGCCCCATATCTCACATGACTTTTTTTTATCTTATCTCCCGATAACAGTTTTGTTAACGGATCTGCTAGCATTTGTTTTGTTGGAAGATATTCAAGTGTGATCTTCCCCTTATTAACCATACTTCAAACATGATTATATCTCATAAAAATATGTTTACTATGATAAGATATTCTCTAATTATTTGCATTGTAAATCGCAGCTTGATTGTCACAATACAAAGTTATAGGACCCTTCTTTGGTTCTATAAAAGGAATAATTTTTAGGAATCTTCTAAACCATAGAAGCTTTTTGCCAGCCATTGACATGGCTATGTATTCAGATTCCATTGAAGATAAAGCAACACAATTTTGCTTTTTTCGAAGCCCAAGAAACTATGACACCTCCAACAGTGAATAACCATCCACTAGTTGACTTAGAATCACTTGCATCTGATGCCCAATTTGCATCATTAAAACACTCAAGTGTAGATGCATTGCATTTGTAATTCAGACCATAATTCCTTGTTGACTTCATGTACCTTAGTACTCATTTTAGTTCCTTCCAATGATCTTCTCCCAGATTGCTAGTAAATCTACTCAATATGCCAATAGAACACGCAAGATCAGGTCTTGTATGATCCACCACATACATAATACTACCGATTATTTTGGCATATTCTTCTTGATTTATAGTTTCTCTTTCATTTGGAACTAATTTTACGGTTGGATTGATTGAACTTCTACTATCATTGCAGTCAAAGTAATTAAACTTCTTTAACACTTTCTCAATGTAATGAGATTGTGTTAGAATGTAAGTTACTCCTCTATTGAGCACTTCGACTCCCAATATGACATCAACATGACCTAAATCCTTTATGTCAAAAGCTTGCTTTAAAAACTCTTTGGTCTCATTCACACATTTTATGTCAGAACCAAAGATAAGCAAGTCATCAACGTATAAAGTCACCACTACTTTATACTCAAGAGTAACCTTAATAAAAACACAACTTTCTACTTTGCTACTCTTAAATCCGAACCTTTTAATTTCTTGCTTAAACTTTTTATACCATTGTCGTGGTGCTTGTTTAAGCCCATACAGAGACTTTTTAAATTTGCATACTTTATGTTCTTCACCCTTAAAAACATAACCTTCAGGTTGATGCAAATAAATTTCCTCATCCAAGTCTTCGTTTAAGAACGCAGTGTTAACATCCATTTGATGAACCTCTAATCCATACATAGATGCAATAGCAAACATAGTTCTAATTGATGTGAATTTAGAAACGGGAGAGAATGTCTCAAAATAATCAATCTCTTCTTTTTTATTATAACATTTGGCTACCAATCTAGCATTGTACTTATCAATAGTACCATCAGTTTTGAGCTTCTTTTTTAGAACCCACTTGCAACCAATAGGTTTAGTCATATGAGGTAAATCAACAAGAGTCCAGGTTTAGTTTTCAAATATAGACTTGATTTCATCATCCATGTCTCTTTTCCACATATCAGAATCTGATTGTGACATAGCTTCTTGAAAAGTTTTTCGATCATCTTCTAGCATGTAAGTCAACATATCAGGACCAAAATTCTTTTCAATTCTATGTCTCTTACTTCTCCTTAATTCGATTATTTCATCATTCTCCTTTTCTTCTAAATTCTCATCATTCACAATTTCATTTCCGGTTGCATGCTCATTAATATCAAGTTCACCAAATAAATCATTGTTTATTTCTATTTTATCAGCATCACGAATATTCAAGTGTTCATAAAATATAGCATGCGCAGCCTCAAATTAGGGGTGGGCGTATATCGGTTTTGTATCCGAAAAATATGAACCGAATAAAAATTGTTTTTTTTTAAAAAAAAAACCGAATCCATCTTTAAAAAAAAACCTACATGTTTGGTTTATATCGCCGAACATATCGGATTATATCGGTTTTTTCTAGTGGGGCGGGTCGGGTCGGGTCATGGAGTTTTTTATTTTTTTAAAAAAATTGAATTTCTAAATCTGAAATTGACATTCACACCTACACTATCATGAAATTTTGACGTTGAAATCTATTGTGTATCGTGAGATGTTTACTAAAGAAAAAGGAAAATTAGAAATCGATTTGGGGGAAAACACAAATTGATTGGGAAAACATACGTTTTTTCTAAAAATTGGTTGCGCCAAACTGCCTTGTGGCAATTTGGGCCGGCCCCGTTTCGAAAAAATACCCAAAATAAAAAAAAGTCGGGTAAAACGGACATCCGAGCGCAGAGTTATGACCATTTAAAGTTTTACCAATTTACAACTACTTTCTCTCCCTACATTTTATGTCAATGCTTCCGTAATATGTTAATCAAGTTCATGCCGCATTCGACTTCTATAAAAGCTTCATAGATTGATTTCAATGGCTATGATTCAAGAGATAGTAGCCTAAAATTAAAAAAAAATAAGATTACTTACATATTTAATTCAGTTTTTCGGTTCGGTTCGTATCCAAAATTTAAAAACTGAACCAAATCACTAAATCCTGATTCGGTTCGATTTATCAAAAAATAGTTTTTTTTTTAAAAAACCAAATAAATACCGAACCGAATTTCGGTTCGGTTCAATTTTTTTCGATTCTCCGGATTTTTTGCCCACCCCTACCTCAAATACACTATTATCATGAAACCTAAGAAATCTATATGCTTTACTCATAGCAGAATAACCAATAAAACCCCATACCCTTAGATGTTTAATACTAGGCTTATGCCCAATAAACAGCTCAAATGGAGTTTTCATATGTTTCTTGTTTACAATCCTGTTAGTAATGTAACAAGAACTCAATAGTGTCTCTCCCCAATAACTCATTGGTAATTTTGAATGTATTAGCATGTCACTAACCATTTCCATTAAGGATCTATTTTTTCTGTCGGCCACTCCATTTTGTGGTGGAGTATTAGGTGCTGAAAATTCTCTAACAATTCCATTTTGTAAACAAAATGATATAAAATCGTTAGATAGATATTCACCACCCATGTCTGATCTCAAACATTTGATCCTTAAATTGGTTTTATTTTCAACTTCCTCATTGAAGATTTTAAACTTATTAAAAGCCTCATCTTTTGTTTTAAGCAAGTACACATAAGTGAATTTTGAATAATCATCAATAAAAGTTATGAAATATCTTTTACCACCTTTAGTAATATGCTCTTTATTATCACAAATATCCGTATGAATAAGTTCAAGTAAACCATTTGTTCTAACAACACTTTTGAAAGAAGATTTAGTCAATTTGGATTGAGAGCAACATTCACAAGTTTGTGTGGTAAAAGTTTTAGAGGACTTAGAAATAAAATCATTTGAAATCATGCGATTCATAACATTTATACCAATATGTCCTAGTCTATAGTGCCAATTATTATGATCATCAACATTAAGTAAAACATCAGAAAAGTAAGCAGAAGATGCAGTCTTATTATAGTCAACATTCAATCAGTACATTTTGTCTTTCATGTAGCATTTTCCTACAAACTTCACATTCTTAGTGATAGTCACTTTTTGGGAACCAAAGGCTACTTTGAAACCATTTTCGTCCAATTTGTGGACCGATACAAGATTCTTCCTCATAGAGGGGATATGATACATATTTCTCAGAGTTAAAGTATTTTCCGAAGTGAGGGTAAGAACAACAGTGCCTACACCAAGAACTTCTCTTGATGATGCATTTCCCATGTAGACGGCATTGGCCTCTTTCATCATTTCATATGTCTTGAACAAACTCTTGTTTGGGGTAACATGACATGTAACACCTGAGTCCACCCACCAATTAGTAGTGCCATTTTTGACAAGGCATACTTCAGACATAACAGCGACAAAGTCTTTGTCATCAATCACATTGATTTTTTCCTTTTTCTTATCTTTCCCCTTACGGTGATGACATTCCCTAGCATAGTGGCCAGGTTTGCCACAAACATAACAAATGTCTTTCTTTTGTTGTTTATGTTATCCTCATTCCCATTTTTCCTAAAGAATTTCCTCTTCTTGGACGTTCATTGGTTTCCCTTAGAAATTCCATGAAGGTTTTTCTCATAAACATGATTCACACCATCGTTCTTCGAAAAAAATGAACCATCTCTTCTAATGCTTTCGGTCTCAATTTGAATGTCCTGAAGAAGTTCATCCAAAGAGATAGACCTCTTCTTGTGTTTTAGTTTCTTTTGGTAATCTTTCCATGAAGGCGGAAGTTTACCAATGATGGTTGAAACTACCATCATGGGTTCACCAGCATAAGCACATTCTGTTGCTATATCATTTAACTCGTTAACCTGCTCAATGACCGGTCGAGAATCCACCATCTTGTATTTAACATACTTGTTAACTAAAAAAGACTTATTACCAGTATCTTCATTTACATACATTCGTTTTATAGCATTCCAGAGTTCTGCAGCAGTTTTGTGGATGTGAAATACGTTGAACAATGTGTTGTTCAGCGACTGCAGAATGGTGTAGCAGCAAACGAAATCATCATTTTTCCATTTGTTTGCCTTATCTGTTGCCTCAATCTTTTGTGCCTCGATTGCATCCGGATCAGTGACTTCCTCCGGAAAGCCTTGAAACAGAACATAGAATACCTTTCCAATTTTCAAAAGGTACTCCATCTTTAGACTCTAACGCTTGTAGTTAAGTCCGTTCAGCCTTTCCAATTTGTCTCCATCGTTCAACTGCGCCTTAACCAATACTGACTCCATTGCAGAACTTAATACCTTTAAAATTGTTGTATAATAGGGTAATGGAATTAAGAATATGTTAGGCATACCGAAAAACGATGTTATCTTTAAATGTATTAATTCCTCCCTCTCAAGTGTAAAAGGTGTTGGAAATTTGCCTTTGGCGGGAGTTGCGACCGACCAACTTTAACGGCTTAAACACTAGTGTTACGTATATTGGAGAATCCGGTTCTTCACACATGCATGATCTACTAAGTACGTAGATAACCGTAGGGCCAAGAATCGTCAAATTTCGTTGAGAAATGAAAGAGATATTGGTCCACGAAGTGAGGTGTTTGAAGCATGGAAAAGTGTGGTTTGTGATCAATTCTCCCTCATCGGTGGAGGAAGAAAGAATTGTTGTGTTTATAAGACTCAAAATTGGTTTGGGGTTTGGGACCCCAAGGGGTATCCCATGTGTTTAAAGGAGGGAGGACCTAGATGTGCTTCGGTTCGAGGAAAGCCCACACGCGCGCTGCCGCCCGCCCGTCAGGTTCCGGGTTCACGTGCTGTGGGCTGTGCTTCTTCAGATATTATCTTTTTGGGCCAGAGAACTTTGCCAGATGTACAGTTTGATCCTAGAAGTTTCATATGTACAGTTTGGACCAGAATTCTTTCATATGTACAGTTTGGCTCCTGAAGTTTTCAGAAAGTCAGAATTGGGCAGAGAGATCAGAAACGCCACAACACTCAATTCAACCATTTATTTTGGCTGAATTACTCCTCCTATAATGGCCAATCCGTTCCACATCTTCACCATTTATTTTGGTGGTATTACTACCTCCATAATGGCCATTACTTGGCCAATAATGGCACTTATGGAGGCAGTTCATCAACCCCTCTTTCTACTATATAAAGACCCCATTGTCACCATTGTTGATCACACTTTACTCTACACGAAAATACACAAACAGAAACAGTCAGTTCTTCCTACAACTTCCAAGCATCATTTCATTACTCAAAATTCTTCACGGTAGCACTTGAGTTTCCTTTGTTCAATTGTTCCATTGCTGTTTTATCTTGGGAGACAATTGTCCAGGGCGTATAAAGGATACATACAGGGCAATATTGTCTTAAAGACAAAGTGCCACACTCGACTCAGCATGCACAAAACAATTTCCAGTTGTCTTGTTCAACATCTTTGTAATTTCAGTTTTGTTGTTGAATTATATTTTCAGTTCTTGTAAGTTTTAGCAGTTACTTGTAATTTCCGTTTCCTGCACCTTTGAATCCAACAAAAGGTTCCCTGAGGAATTAACCTTCCAGGATACAAAACCTATATTCTCAGAAATTCGAAAGTTACACTCTACGAATTTCAGAAATAGAAATCGCACGTATAAAATATAGACTTTAAAGAAAGAATAAATCTCAGAGAAGGGGAATTTCAGAAGCAGAAATTATGTTCTATTTTTTGTAATGTATTCTATATTTTTCGTTTCTGCAAATCACTGAGTATTTATGGATACTCAATGGTTGCCCCGAAAAGTTGCAACATATTCACGAAGGGATATTTCCGTTGACGAAACAGAAATGCCGAAACATTTTTTTACGTTTCGTCCCATGTCCCCCTTTAAACATTTATAAAATATTTGTTTATTTATTTCTCTTTCTTTTTTCTTATATATATATATATAAGATAAAATTTTGAACTATTGAAGCTACTATTGATTTTCATCCATAATGAATACAAGCCCAAAAGTTTGACCAGTATGTCAAACTCATTAACTTCTTTTATAATCACAAGAAAGTTCAAACTTCTTCTCAAACACTAATGTAAGACAAATGACTCTGTGGGACAAATGACAATGTGGGACAAGTGACTCAATTATGATGGAAATACCCTTATCCAATGTGGGATATATAACACATACATAGCGGAAGTTTAATGTATCGTGCCGCCCTTTTAACCTTCTCTATCGAGCTCTTAAACACTTGCACGGGGTTAAGGCTTCAGATTTTATGCTTTTTTTTTCTTTCAAGATTGTGATCTAATCCTTATTTATGGGATGTGTCTGTCAATAAAAGATGCAAAAATCTGGTAATTTGAAACTTCTAATGGTGTAAAGGGAAAGCTAAGTTCTAAAGCTGAGTAACATGTCAGTCAGTGAAGGAAAGCTTGGGTTGATTTTTGCTTTTGAGGACTTCTATAATTGAGCTTTATTAGGAGTAGTAGTTTAACTTCTTGGGATTCTCATGTTACTTGATCAAGTCCAGACCATAGATACGCACCAAAACCAAGAATCTGAAACTTAACTGACCCACAAATTGAGCAAGTGAACAAAAATACCCCATTAAAAAAATTATGACAAAAATATCTTTTGCGCAGTAAATTATTGCGCAATAGGACTCGTCGTTTTAGGGGTTGTAAAGTGCCTGAAGTAAGTTTTGTTTAAAATCTTGTTATCATTAGGTTTAAGTATTTTCTTTTTTAACGATTTGATTTAAGCGTGTTATTTTTTATTTCGAATATGTCGAGAAAATTAGCTACCTTCGTTTTCAAAAATTTAATTTCCAACATTGAAATTGACGTTCAAACATACATTGCCACAGAATTTTAACCTTGAAATCTATTGTATATCATCAGATCTTTACTAAAGAAAATTTTAAAAAATCAAATTGATTGGGAAAACAGGCGTTTTTCTAAAATTGGCCACGCCAAACTGCCTTGCGGCTGTTTGTCCGGCTAGATCTCGATAAATACGCAAAATAAAAAAAATCGCGTAAAACAGATATCTGAGCACAAAGTTATGATCATTTAAAGTTTCACCAATTTACAACTATATAGTTTCTCTCCCTATGCTCCTTATTTTTATTTACGTTTTTATCTAATTGAATTAGATTTATATACCTACTTATATTAAAGCTTCCATTATATATCAATTAATTTTCATCCCACGTTGTTTAAAGAAAGTCATCAATTTAATTCAAGCATGGACTGAACTAATGTAGTAAGATTGATCTTCTCAACTATACGTTTTGTGGCATCGTTATACTGTATTGTAAGCATATTATCAATATATTTAATATACTAATCCATAAGAGGTATATAAACAATATAAGATATCGGCAACAAATATTGATAAAATCAAATGTTGTATACAAGTATGTTTGAGTAGGAAAAGTAAGCATAGGAGACTAAGTGTTGAGTAGACCTGTTGGAAGTTGAATACCCTTAAACGAAGGTAGCTAATTTTCTCGACATATTCGAAATAAAGCTGACTAAAACATAACATGCTTAAATCAAAACCTTAAAAAATAAAACATTTAAACTTAATGATATAATAAGTTTCCAAACAAATATTACTTCAGACACTTTACAACCCCTAAAACGACAATCCAAACTTTAAGAATCCTTGATGTATTGAGCCTACATTATTATTCGCAGAATATTGACGTTTCAGAGTCTTGACACCGTATCGTTACGGTTAAGTCTTAATGCGCAGTAATTTAATGCGCGAAAAGTACTTTTATCACAATTTTTTTAGTAGGGTATTTTTATTCACATGCTCAATTTGTGGGTCATTTAAGTTCCCGACTCCCAAAACCTATGATTGGAACATGCAATTTTTATACCCTTCGGATCAGATGCCCAAAATATATCTAGCACTTCTATTATATCTAGCTAGTTGCCAGAAAAAGGAACTAGCAAATCTTTAAAGATTTGAGGGAGGAAAAGCAGTCAAGAAAAGAAGGAAAAAGAAAAACAAAGCCCCCTATTACAGATTCTCATCTGCTTGGAACAACTTTTGTCATCACAATTTTAAAAAAAAAACATGAAGAAGAAACTAGTAAAGGGATGTTTGTGCTAAGAGATTCAAGAATTTCATTATAATCCAAACAGTTTGCCATGTCACAGAGCAATGAAAGAAAAAATTGTACAGTAACAAAATGCCAACTTTGATGGATAAGGAACAAATTTTGAGCCAAAATGTCATGGTATCATCAACAGAGAATTAGAAAAGAATAAATATTTGTCTTATATGATCATGCAGTAATTCAATCATTTAGGTAATATAAGTAACATATATTTTCCATTCCACCCAAAAAAAAGAGGAAAAAATACAGTAAACCAACCCAGTGTCCAAAATAAAAGACAAAAAGAAAATAAAACATACAACATTGCTAGATCTCCATGTCCATGGATCAAGAAAAGATTATATATTCAGTTAACTTCATCTAAGATTCTAATAAGTGATTAGACCTTAAACTCTGAGCAAATATATGCTAAGTTCAGGTGCACCATTGCTATCAGGATTCATCATATAGAATGCCTCTGAATCCCTGGATCCAATAACTCTTTCAAATTTGGCCCTCATATACATAATCTCCCCAGAGGAATCACTTTCTTCATCTCCGTTACCAGGCAAAACACCAGCACCCATTGATATTGGCTCAACAGCTTTTAGTATTTGCAATTCTTTTGGCCCAATTTCCCTTCTTGTTGCAAAGCCACATTTTTTACCATTGCAGTAAGTCCTCCATATAGGCTCATCTATGAGTCTGGACACCTTCTTTTCTTCCTCCTTATCGCATTCCAATGCGATTCGGACCAACCCTGACGCCATTTCTCGGACTAGTCCATTTATAGGTGTGGCTAGCTCAACTAAGAACGCTGGTTGTGTGGTGGAATCTTTTTGAAATGCAAAATGTACATGTCCACGCCTGTGACCAAAAAGTGTGCCAACAACTCTGGTTCCAAGGCCTTGTTGGAAGTTTCCCTTGTTTCGCCCGAACGCCGTTAGAACAGATTTTAGCCTGGACACTGCTATAGTTTGCAGCTTCCTCCTTGTTGCTGAAGCAGATTGGTTGTCATCTGCCTTGTTTTCATGTATGGTATTTAAAGTAGAAGACTTGGTGGTTGAAACTTGAGGATTCTTGAAAGACGGTGCCTTTATATTCTCTGTTTTCACTTCTTCATTTCTGTTTGAGGAGTGCTTTGGAGATGGATTTTCTAATGTTACTTCTTCTTGTTCTTGTTCTTGTTCTTCTTCATTGCTGACTTTAGCTGTCCAATGGAACTGTCTCTTAGAGGACAAATCTTGGAAACTCTTTGCCATGATTGTCTTCATCTAAGAAAAGAAAATCAAAAACTAGGTTGCACCCTTTAAAGTGTTGTTGGTAGGAGAGTAAGTGGCTGTGAGATTCTGGTTAGTACTTCTTTATTGAAGGGATTTTCTTTTTTTCTCTTTTTCTTTTTTTACTTCTAGTACTTTGTTGAAGCAAATAAGAATCTGACAAAGAAAAACACAAGTGTCCCCACAAACTGGCATGGGAATTGGGAGTAAAACACAGGGAGGGGTGAAGGTTTGAGAGGATGCGAGGAGAGAAAGGTAAATGTCTTGAAATAAAGGAATCTCAGAGAGACATAAGATGTGTTATTTCACTTTCTTGTGGGGTATGGTGAGAAAGAAATAGGCTTGACTGGCTCTTTTTGACCTGAACACAAAACAGTGTGGTCACTAAAATCACAGTGAAAGAGATAACCAAAGAACCATCACTATTTACACTAGACATCCTTCCAACACAACGTTCTGCTTCATGTCTTGTTCGTATGATAAAACCTGCACTGCACCCCAGTGATGATGTTTGCCTAAGCTCAGCAATCACTCGGATTCACAATAACCTGCGATACATACTGCATCAAAGCTGACATTGATCAGGGATATACTGTTATCTCATCCTCTTTCACCTTTTTTAAAAATATCTATGACCAACACAACCTTTAGAAGAAAAAAAAACTTCTAAGTGAGATGGTGGGCCTAAATCAAATTGAAAAACAGAGGCATTTTCATTTCTACGTTTCATTTTTTTGATTCCCTCTCTTTAGAAGGGGAAAAGACTTGCGCCAATACCGAGTAAGGTGGAGCACCAAAGGCACAATCTAGCAGTCAAATAAGTGAGTGAAAATTATAGAAAATCATGAGTCAAATGCTAGTAGAAACAAAGATAGTTAGGGGTAGTGGTGGATCCAAAGTAAACAGAGAACCCAATTTGGGCAGCTTACAAGGACCCTAGGTTATTGCCATGAGCACTACTAAGTTGAGTTGTAAAGCCATTACAAAAATGACCAAATAAGTGTATAGCAACCATCACATTCATCACTCATCCCCTACTGGTTTTCAGCGCTGTGACAATTTTTTATTAGGTAAAAGTAATAAAGATGCAAACCCCAAAACAATCAATTACTTCGGTCCTGGGTGGGGGCTGAGTCGGCCAATTAGTGTGAAGAGCCAACTGATGACAAAGAGCACCAGAAATTCCCACTCTGACAAATAAAAATATACTGAAAGCACTTGTAGGCCGTAGAGACCATTCTGAAGAAAATTCACTAATTACAGAACATATGGGCATAATTAAAAGAGTACACATTGAAATCAAGTCCACAAGCAGCCACAGTTGCCAGGAACTTTTCGCACATGATAAAAGAGAAACCACCTCTAAAACACGAGTAAAGAGGTGTTTGCCTACAGAAATAAACAAGGCCCTAAGTTAGCTATCCAATTTTTGCTCCGCTTCTGAGTCTTGCTGTTTGGGCGGAACTGTAACAACTCCATTCATCCTCGCACGTGCTTCAGCAAACATCCTCTGTTGTGCAGCTACCGCTTCTTCTTCAGTCATTTCAGCTACACTATTGCTCCACTTCCCAGCTCTCACAGTGTCCTGTGGGAGAAACACAAAGCAAAAGGGCAATCATTAATGAAGATACCACCATTAAATCATTTCACATGGTTGTAAAAATTAAATGTTGGCTACCAACATGCAGAAGATTTTTGGACCAAGGGTGAGAATAAAAGAGGAATGAATATAGGAGCAACACATTGTTTCAACAGCAGAAGGATGTCTTCAAACGTCCTAATTTCTAGCCCATTCATATATTCAAACTCATGTAAGAAAGAAACGAGCTCTTATATACCACGGTCTCCAGTTTGTGTTGTTCATATGCGGCATAAACTTCTTCAATATATTCCCCAAAGCCAAGAACCTGAAAGACAAGAGTTGTTTATTATTCCACAGAAAACGGAAAGATATAGAAAAAAAATTACAGGCTGACATATTAAAACCTAAAAGTAACTATTTAATTAAGGTTTCTTGTTATTCAACACCAGATAATTATAGAAGTATTTAAGTACCACATTTTAAACTGGTTCCATGGGTTTAACGGTTAAATGTTGTTCCTAGAGACCTAAAGGAACGAGAATATGATCTCTGCAATTGATGTGGCCTAACATCACCTTGTGGGGGTGGGGGTGGGGGTGGGCAAACAAACCAAATATGAAAGCAATTAACAAGGTTTGCATTTCATCATCCTTATCGTCGTGCAACTAAGTGACCTCAGATGAGAAGTAGGTTTGAAATTCCTTAAATCACCTTCAAATGAACTCATGATGAGGATGATTACAGGTGATAACGGCAGAACATTGTAAAAAGAGCAGGATGAAGATGATCAACATAATAGAGAAATTAGAGGGATCAAGAAGTACCTCTAAAGCCTTGAGTACATGTTCTGGTGCAATTTTTCGTTTATCTACTCTATTACAAACTTCATTTGATTCTGATGAGATAAGATTGATGAACTCTGCACAAGTAAACTGAAAGTTGGAATACCATGCAAATTAGAAAAAGAACAACAACAAGAAGATTCTTCAGATATGAAGTCAAGCTATGATTTTTAATATTAAGGAATGTGAAGGATGATATTATATAATCTAGTAGAAGGAAACAACATAGTGGAGACTTCAATCCTGTTGAAATAGCAAACACAAGTCGCCAGCCAAAAACATCAACGGAAATATACTTGTCAAAAAACATCAAGGGAAATAGTAAATAAAAGCAGCATCTACAAAATTACAAATTGTTATGTTTAATTTCTCTCAACCACATCCCCACTACTTTTCTAGATAAGTATGTTTGCTACTAGAAGCAAACACTACTGACAACAGCAGCACACATCAACAGAACTTTAAGCTAAACTCAAAAATTAAATCAAACATATTATAATCAACTCACCTACACAACATTCAATCAACAGATCCTGAGCATCTCGGGCAACACGAACATCAGGGGGCAACATTTCTTTAATAATCTTTGTCATAGTTGCTGAGAAGAGAATAGTACTATCAGCATATTCAGCAAATCAAGCAAATACATAAATCATCAGCCAAACACACTCATCTATTCCAAATAACAAACTCGTGAGGAAAACAAAATGATTCAGATTTCAGATAAAAAGCTTCAATATATGTTACCACTATTTGGCTTTTGCAACTGAAATCATCAATCTCAACACTCGAAAATAAATTACCAAATTTCTTTCCAGAACCAATTACTGTATCATTTAAGTCACTCACAAGTCAAGTTTTACCCTCTTCGGAAATATTTCACAAACTCCCCTCTCCCAGCAGGGGCAGAGCTAAAGGGAGGCAAAGGGGCTGAATTGAATCCCCTTCGCCAGAAAATTGTACTCGGAAAAAGGGCAAAAATAATTTTTTTTGGTTATACATAGACTGTTGTATCCCTTTGAAATAAGAGAAGATTCTAGTACAGTGGTAAAGGGGTTCAAAAATTGTTTCGATCACAGGTTCAAATCCTATGAATCACACCAGTATTAATTTGAATCCTTGCATGAATTTCTGCTCAAAATCTCGTGTATTAGGTTTTAACATTAATCAAACAGAAACAGAGAGAATATACACCAGACATGGCAGCTATAAAAGAGAACATAGAGGAAGAGGAAAACCTTTGGGAAGCGAAGCATCTTCCTTCGTCTTACTAACAATATCCATCGATTCCATTTAAATCCTTCAAAACCAAATCAAATCCACAATTCAAAACTAAATTCACAAATTCCAACATAAACATTACTCCCTCCGTCCCAATTTATACGAGGATTCACAAGTTTTGAGAGTCAAACAGCGCTTTCTTTGACTCAATTTCAAACAAAGATTCTTTAAGTATTTTATACAGTAATAAAATTTACATATTTAAAAACTACATAAAAATACTATAAATCTGCATAATTAATAATTCCTAATATATGAAAAGAATTGGAGAAAATCATATAGTCAGAGAAAGATTTGTTTGACTCCACAAAAAAACTGGTCTAACCCTCGTATAAATTGAGACGGAGGTACCAATTTTCTGCATATAAAACAAAAACGAAAGCAACAACTATTCTTACCTTAGAAAGAGAAGTTGCAAAACTGACAGATCGGCCGATTTGAAAGGAGGTGATCGGAGTACGGTGGTGGTTCATGGTGGATATAGAGAGAGAAGGACGTGTTAGCAGACGACGAGGGAATCTCCACGCGCGAATGGATAGGTGTTGTGCAATAAGCAGCGGGTCCCATCATCCTTGTGAATGCTAAATGGGGCGTGGTACGCACGCGTGAGCGATATGCGTGGGATAACATGTGACGTATGTAGCTTATATAGTTTTCAGCAAAATGAAGAAGGGTTGGGTGGATGGAGTTAGTGGTGATCAATGACAGGGAGAGGAGACGAGAAAGTTTCCGACTCTATTGGATCTGCCAATTATGTGATCGCTCAATTTGGGCCTTGTAGTTGGGCTCGAGGCTCCATTTTGGAATTTGGCATTTGGGCTGCATCTTTTTACGAAAATGCGGGAAGAAAGAATTAATTGTTCATTTTTTTTGCGTGGCTTCTTATACGGGTTGGTCTTTAATTTTGCCCTCAATTCGATGGCCTTTAAGTTTTGTCCCTATTTTTCATTTAATCAAAATTTATTGGTCAAAGTATCTTTATTCACTAGGAGATTCTGAGTCAACAATAATAATAATTTCGCAAGGTACATATTCCTACGAACTTATAACTTAAATTTCTGCATAACTATGCCGAACAATGTATATTCTACGGAAGACATAGTTTTTATGTAATTTTGTGTGAATAGGCATAGGTTTCATAGCGAAATTATTTTCTTTTTTTTTTTTACTCTGTCGGGGTTCGAACCCAGAATTCATTTTTTTTTGTTTTTTCGAAGTTAGGGATATTTTCGGCCACTTTAAGGAAAAAACTAAAGACCAACGAATTGAGAGGCAGAAATTAAAGACCACCCCGAAATAGGGATATTATTGCGAATGGCACTTAATTGCACGGTTTACCTTCAAATGGGTTGGGTTTTTTTTTTTTTTTTGCTCTTCAAAGTCGAACTTATGCCTGGGGAATCTAAGTTCTTGAGCAAAAATTAAAATCCAGCACAAAGTAGAGCAAAAGTGCAAATGACCCGGGAAGAAATGGGCAAATAGTCATCTTTTGGTTCGCTAATTAAGTTTTAGAGCCTACTTGGCCAAGCGGTTTTGAAGCCAAAAGAGTTTTTTTCTTAGAAAAAAAATATTTTTTTGGTTATTTGAGGTGTTTGGTCAATTAGCAAAACTGCTTTTAAGTAGAAGCATAAGCAGTTTTTCTGTGGTTGGGGAGAAGTAGAAAATTTATGCTTCTTGAAAAAAAGCAGAAACAGAAATTTATTTTCTTCAAGACAAATATCTCTATCATAAATACATACTTACCAAGTGTATCCCTCATAATCCATTAACTTCTAATTAATAATATTATATTTTATTTTACGTTGTATTTTTATGTTGAATTTTAATTTGTGGAATGATTTTAAATTTTATTTTGGTTGGTGTCTTTTAGTATATTTAAATCACCATATTGATATTGTATCAATATTTTTTTTTGGTATATATGTATTATATTAATTGAAATTTGTATATGTACTTTAAAATTTTAATTAAATAAAGGTAAAAATTAATTAAGGTCATTCATATAGATATTTAAAATAGTTTCTCTCTATAAAATAATCTTAATAACAAACATTCATTGATACTTGTCCTTTTTGATCATTTGACACTTAAAAAAACACTTTTTAAGGAAGATCACTCAAACACAATCTGCTTATCAAAAACACTTTTCAAATAAATTAATCAAACATAAGCTGCTTCCCACAAAAAATACTTTATTAAAAAACACTTTTCAAAATAAGCATTTTTTAGCCGCTTGGCCAAACATGCTCTTAGTTTGCTTCAAAACTATTAAGTATTCAGTAATTTTTTAATTAGAAATTAATTTCTTAAAAATATCCGTCAAATACGATTTTTTTTTAATGAACATTTATCAGTTTTAGCTTCATGAAATGTTGTTGGAGTTTGAAGTGATAAATGTTTGAACTTCATGAATCAGTGATAGAATTTAAAAATAAACAAATGTTCACACTTAAATTATGAAATTAAAGCTTTAACTCCATAGATTGTTTATGGAGTTTGGACCGATAAAATGTTTGGACTCTCACAAACCGTTCATGGAGTTTGAAACTTCTGAAAATCTCTAAAGGCAAGTAATGCAATGTTCTATTCTGGGTGGAAAATGACCTCCCCCACCAACCCACCCCATCCCACTCTACCCTTTTCTACTTAAATATCATCTTTCTGTTTACTATAAAGTTTGAAACCATGACATTCATGATTCATCTAACCCACACATCACACGTTAAGTACATAAAATAGCACATAATAGAAGAAAAAAAGTAGGATTTAAATAGCGTTTAGTAGCCTTAAGTAGGGTAAAGTATCGCATAGTAGAAAAAGAAAAAGAAGGATTAAGTAACATTAAGTGGCATTAAGTAGGGTTAATGAAGATTAAGTTACTTTAAGTAGCATCAAGTAGTAGAAGAAAATATGGATTAAGTAATACTAAGTAGTCCTATTA
This sequence comes from Anisodus tanguticus, assembly GCA_034509755.1. Classification (NCBI taxonomy): domain Eukaryota; kingdom Viridiplantae; phylum Streptophyta; class Magnoliopsida; order Solanales; family Solanaceae; genus Anisodus; species Anisodus tanguticus. Next base: position 9,497,801 of record CM067547.1, on the reverse strand, counting down.
AGTACTTTTAAGTAGCTTTAAGCAGAGTTAAGTAACATAAAGTAGCACATAGAAAAGAAGAAAAGAAGGATTAAATAACGTTAAGTAGCCTTAAGGAGAGTTAAGTAGCATAAAGCAACACATATAGAAGAAGAAAAGTTAGATTAAGTAGTCTTAAGTAGGGTTAAATAGCGTAAAGTACAACATAGTAGAAGAAGAAAAGAAGGATTAAGTAGCGTTAAGTAGCCTTATCAAGTATTTTAAGTAGCACATAGTAGAAGAAGGAAAGTTGGATTAAATAGCGGTAAATAGCATTAAATAGGGTTAAGTAGCACATAGTAGAAGAAGAAAAAAAGGATTAGGTAGCTTGAAGTAACCTTAAGTAGGGTTATGTAGCATAAAGTAACACATAGTAGAAGAAGAAAAGAAAAGATTAAGTAGTGTTGAGTAGCTTTATTAAGTAATTTTAATATTAAGTAGGGTTAAATAACATAAAGATTCTGGATTGAGTTTCAGATTTGATTTTTAATTGGGTTAAGTAGCATAAAATATCTAGCTAAACACCCTTACGTAACTTTTTTATAAGGATATTCTAATTAATTTATATTTTACTTTATTAAATCATCTAATTATGAGTATTTGATGTAAACAATTAGGGGTGTGCATAGTTTTTATAAATCCGAAATCTGAATATTTTGAATTTATATTTTAAAATTTTCAGATTCTGGATTAAGTTTCAGATTTGATTTTTTTTTTTGAATTGAATTTCAGATTCGAAACTTCAGATTATTCAATATGCGAAAATCGAATTTCTTATACCTTATGTTTAAGCTACCCAATTATCCATTAATGTAGTATTGCATTATCTATATATCCAATCTAATAAGTCAAAAATACTCTACTCATTACATCTCAACCCCTATATTCAAAAAACAGAAAAGGACCAAAATTACCCCTGAACTTTGGTTTATTGTTTAACCAAGCAATTTGTGTTTGGTTGGGTAAGACACTGTAATTTAATGGATTGAATAGATTTAGGCTTTATATTGTGATGTACTCTGTACTTTAATCTGGTAAAATAAAGGTGTCTCCTTGTTATCCCTAGAAACCTAGTTGCTTCTGAGTAAAATTATTCCTTTTCAATGGATCTAGTAAGAAACCACAGAAAATTTACCTTACTTGTAAGTGACCTTTTTCCTAAACAAATTTCTTCAAGTCTCAAACTGTCTTATTTCTACATCTGCTTTCAGTACCTCTTAATTCTTCTGTTCTGGAAAATTGTCCTTCTTACACGTACTCTGTTTGACATATTTATCTAATTTATGAAAGTCATTTGATGCATCTTTTTTCTGTCATTTCTCACTGCTTCTTCTGTTATATATCATCAAGGTTGACTGAGCTCCATTTTGTATTATGCAGCCACCCCCAGCACCACGTGCGAGGAGCAAAATGGACTCATTTATATTTTTGCCTGATTCTGTTAAAGCTCCAAAGCTTGAAGATAATGTTTCTGGGGATAGGAGCCAATTCTCTCTTGAAGAAGGAAAAGAAATGGCTGATTGAAAGGCCTGTTGATTTGTACAAGGTATTTACTTTTCTTATTCAAAGTAGTTTAAAATATATAGTTCCTTACTAAAGGCCTGTTGATGTTCACAATACATATTTTGCTACTCCGTCTTTGTTACTATAATTGATCATTTTTTGTATTAAGGGACAGCGATAGTATCTCTATTATGCTTTGCTTCTAGTCGTTTCTTTGTTAACTTGAGGCTACAAACTAGTGCTTTAGATTACCTGGTACTTTTAGGGAGGTCAAAAGGGTTAGATGTGTGGAATGTTTCTCTCTTATTTTCTTTGGTTGATGAAGGGTTGGGGTGGGTTATTTCCTTTCCAATTTGTGTTGGAAATTTGCCTTTGGCGGGAGTTGCGACCGACCAACTTTAACGGCTTAAACACTAGTGTAACGTATGTTGGAGAATCCGGTTCTTCACACATGCATGATCTACTAAGTACGTAGATAACCGTAGGGCCAAGAATCGTCAAATTTCATTGAGAAATGAAAGAGATATTGGTTCACGAAGTAAGGTGTTTGAAGCATGGAAAGTGTGGTATTGTGTGTAATTCTCCCTCATCGGTAGAGGAAGAAAGAATTGTTGTGTATATAATACTTGAAATTGGTTTGGGGTTTGGGACCCCAAGGGGTATCCCATGTGTTTAAAGGAGGGAGGACTTAGATGTGCTTCGGTTCAAGTAAAGACCACACGCGCGCCGCCGCCGCCCGCCCGTCCGGTCCGGTTCTCGGGGCTATTATCTTTTTGGGCCAGAAAACTTTGCCAGAAGTACAGTTTGATCCCAGAAGTTTCAGATGTGCGCTTTGGACCAGAATTCTTTCGGATGTACAGCTTTGGTCCCCGAAGTTTCAAGATGTACGGTTTGGTCCCCGAAGTTTTCGAAAAGTTGGAATTTCGACAGTCAAAGCGAGAAACGTCCAAGCTCTCAATTCAGCCATTTATTTTGGCTGAATTACTCCTCCTATAATGGCCAAAACAGTTGGTCTTTCACCATTTATGTTGGTGACTTTACTACCTCCATAATGGCCATTATTTGGCTATTATGGAGGCAGTTTTCAGGCAGTTTTTCAGCCCCTCCTTCACCTATATAAACACCCCCTTACACCATTGTTGAGCACACTTCATATGCACGAAAATACACAACCAGAAAAAATCTTCTTCCTACAACTTCCAAGCATCATTTCGTTACTCAATATTCTTCACGGTAGCTCTTGAGTTTCCTTTGCTCAAGGGTTCCATTGCTGTTTTATCTTGGGAGACAAATTGTCCAGGACGTCTAAAGGATACATACGGGGCAATATTGTCTTAAGGACAGAGTGCTACACTCGACTCAGCATAAACCAGTTTCCATTTTTCAGTCTTCAACAAAATCGTAATTTCAGTTTTGTTGTTATATTGTAATTTTCAGATTTCTAGTTGAATTATTGAAATCTTTATTTATCCTTTCGAATACTTGTAATAGTTAAATACTTCCCGTACTGCTTTATAAAGTACCATAGAGCAAAACCTACCAACAATTTGTAGTTCCAAGGATGGTGCAACGGCAGTCGTTTGTTACTTTCTTATTGTCCATTTTTCCATGGAATTCCTCCCTGCTTTATGTATCAATTGGAAAGTCTCACGAACTGAGCTAATTTCCTAGTGGATCACCTGAAATTCCACCTTCTGTTGAAGGATAGTTTTTATTAATGTTCATTATTTTAAAAAGTAGTCGAATATGAAGCTGTATTACTGTTGTTTCAAGGTCAAGGAGATATGATTTTTTCTTCAACCTCTTTCTCTTTTCTTTGTTCCCTGTTGTGGGAGTGGGATGGGGTTCTGGTGTTTGATAGGAGATTTTAAGATCAATCTGCTGATGAAAGAGTAGTATGTATTCATATATCTAATGTGCTTTGTTTCCTTTGCATGAGTTTACAGCTTTTCATATTGGTTAAATATGCATTTGTAGGCTATATTCTCTGATGATTCGGATGATGAAGCGGAAACTAGCAATCAGAATGCTGCAGGGGATCCTCAAAAGAAGGTTGAAGCTGTTAATACAACTTTAAATCGGTTAATAGCTGGTGACTTTTTAGAATCATTGGGTAAAGAGCTAGGTTTGGAGGTTCCCACCGATATGCCTTGCCCAGAAAACAAAACCAGTAACCCAGCTAAAAAGGACACTGTTCCAGTAGATCTGAGAGCAAAGAACATTAACCAATCTGGTAATGGTACATTATCCACTTCCGACGCTGTTGGTGCGGATACGTCAGATCCAGTATTGGCAGTAGGAAATAATAATCAGAACATCTCTCAAGAAGGTAGATCTACCAGAGAAGGAACAATAAATATTAACTCTCGGATAAATGGTGGCGGAGGAACTGGAACTGTTGAAAAGAATAGGTTTGAAACGGAAGCTCAAACCCATATACATGCAGAAGCAAAAGTAGACCAGCACCGAAATAAGTACAGCAGTTCATCCGAGGATGAAATTGATAGAAAGCGAAGGCGACATCACAAAAGCAGCAGTCCGCCGGGGGATGCATCTTCTGATTCATCCGAGGATTATAAAGACCGCCGTTCAAGGTCAAGGAAGAAAAGATCATCTCAGGAAAATAGTAGTAGTAAAAGGCGCTCAAAGCACCATAAGCATAGAAGGAGAGACTCTCGGAGTCCTAGTAGACATTCCCGTCATGGTTCAGAAAAAGAACGCAGAGAAGCTAAGAGAGAGAAGTGTAAATACAAGGACTGAAATGTGTCTACTATATGACCTATTTGAAAAGGCATCTAAGGAGTTACTTGAAATTACATGCTGATTGAATATCTACGATATCGCAGAAAAACGGTTTGTTACTGCTGGAACAGTTCATGCTCCTTGGTTTCACTACTATGTGCCCTTTTGAGTGCTATGCAGTTTGAAGTTTAGCTTGTTAAGGTGATGCTTTGCTAGAAAGACCTATGCATTCTCCTTAGCAATGATGATTATGGAGTAATCCATCTGATTTCAAGCTGATGCGTTGCTAGAAAGCATACTGCAATTATTTTGCTTTTGACCAAGTAGGCAGTAAAGCTAGTATAATGATGCCTCGCCAACAGGGGCTGGAGTCAACTATACCCCGAAATTCCCTTGTATTATTTGCTGCTAATAGTCGTTCTATAACATGACAACCTGTCACCATTTTTTAATTATTTATCTCACACGTTGTCTCCCTATACTCGTATTTGTGGGTAGTGCTTTCTGTCAAGGTAGTGAGTGCTTTAGCCAACTGGCTGATTATTTTAGTTGGAAAAATAACCGATTGCTGGTTCCACAGGAGAGACGTTCGCTTGTCAAACTCCACTCAATAGTCTGTTGCCTGTGAATTAGATGAGCTTACCGCTCTTCGCAGGAAGTTTTGTGAAGTCACGGTGAAAGTCCAACTCCCCTCTAGTCTAGTCTAATGAATTTGGTTCCCCAATAACACATGTAAGCAGCTTTACCGTACTAGGAAAGTAAGACACTGTAAAAGGATAGGAACAAGTCCAGCAGCTAGCCAGCTAATTCAATAATAGGATATACAGATAGACAGTTTCCTTCCTTTCTCTTTTTTATTTTATTTTTCATTTTATTTTTTATATCTAGCTTCCAGGCTTACGCCAGATTATTTATTGAGATAGTAGTACTAGTCCCTCAACACTACTATCAGTAAATTGCGAGATGTGCCTGAATGATCAGAGTTTGATAACAGAGCAACTGATATTACCTACAAGGTCCTATCCCAGAAGAGAGCAAAGTGCTTCCACCAGAATTCGAACCCACGCTGCAGGCCTCTAACTGGATTTAAGTTCACCTCCTTTGTCATCCAGCTATGACCCGGGACACACAGTTTCCTTCCTTTCTCTTTTTTTTTTTTTTTTGATAATCCAGGTTTCCAGGCTTGCGCCTGACTACTTCACTGGTATTAACCAGACGTCCTGGAGATGATGGGACCGGTCCTTCAGCACCCCACCACCAGGTAAATCGCGGGATGTGCACACATGGTCAGTGCTTGCGTCCAACGGATCAATGCTACAAGGTTGACCCCCCCACAGGCCTCATCCACAAGGCTTGGCGAAGACCGAACCCACACTGCAACATGCCCGCGCGGCTTTTAGCGCCCAGACTTTACCACATGTATGTGCCCCGGAGGACGATATCCGGAGGGGAGAATCGAACTTGCGACCCTAAGGCCGCAAAGTTGACTCCCTGCCAGCAAGCTGACCCCTCTAGATTCCTTCCTTTCTCTTGAGAGTAGATCAAGAGAAAGGAGGGAGGGGAGGAGGGGGAACTGTGGGTACGAATATCTACACAACTAGTAAAAATAAAAATAAAAATCCATCGATCGACTCAAATCAGCCAAGAACTATTGAATATTAAGATGATCAGAACTTTCATACGAAGTGATAATTTTTTTTTTGTACAGTAGCTGATTAATACAAATATCAAAACATCGCCATGGTTATGATATAGAAATTCCAAGAAATTCCGCAGCAGACCTAGCCATAACAGTTGCAAATTCGTTAAAACTAATAACACCATCTCCATCAATATCAGCCTCTTTGATCATCTCAGTTAGTTCACGATACGACAATGGCTGTCCCATTTTAGCCATTGATCCTGCCAGCTCCGCTAACGTGATATAACCATTGCCATCGCGATCAAACGAACGAAAAACTTCCAAGAGCTGCTCCTGATTTACCAACATTTCTTCATTAATTAAATCAGGCATAATGGCATTGACAAGTTCATCGAATTCCACAGCTCCATTTCCATTTGAATCCATGTTGGCTAATAGAACATGAATTTGATCCCCATTTGGCTTTAGCCCCAATGAACGTAATAGTGCTGCTAGCTCTAAATGAGTTAGGCTACCATCATCGTCCATGTCGAATCTTGAAAATATGTCCCTTAATTGGTCAAGTTGATCAACTTTAAGCCTTGACATAATTTGTTTTCCTCTCTTCTTCATCATTTGTATATGATTTTGGTATTATTTAGCTAAGGCTTATAACGAGAAATGTAAAAAGAGGATATAAAAAAGGAAAAGAGATAAAAATCGGAAGAGAAAAATTTAGGCACTGTTGAAGAGGGTGTGTCACTCTATAATTGGGAGGCTATATATGGGTTCCATCTAATGATATTTTTAGTAAGAAAATTGGGAGTCGGTGGTTTTAATTTATATTTTAGACTATGGTAGGATGACGGTGTATCTCATTCAAGAATCAAAAGGACCTTCGTAGGTCAGTTCTTTGAATTTTCGTAAGTCAATTGTGTCCATACGTGGTGGCCCATTTCACTACTCTCTTAGTGCTCCTACTTCAGCATTCTAACCTTACTTCAATAAAACTTTTTCTCCCCCCATCCACCCCTTGACTTAAAAAATGTCCTTCATGCCCCTAACTTAATTAAAAATTTGTTGTATGTCCGTAAATTCACCACTGATAATTGAATTTATGTTGATTTTAATCCTTTTGGGTTTTCTGTGAAGGATTTCAAGACGGGGATTCCTATCATGAGATGTGATTGTAGGGGAGATCTTTATCCTATCACGCCCACATCCGGTCTCTCGAGTCAAGGCTTGCCATCTACTTTTGCCGCTCTTACTCCTTCCTTATGGCATGCACGTTTGGGTTACCCTGGGTCGTCTATTGTTTCTTCATTACATAAAAACAATTTTATCTTTTGTAAGGGTACGCATAGTACTCCAATTTGTTAATCTTGTCCTCTAGAAAAACTTGTTAGATCACCGTTTGTAGACTCTAAATCTTGTACTTTAATGACATTTGATATTATTCATAGCGATTTATGGACATCTCTCGTTTTAAGTTCTGTGGGTCATCGTTATTATGTTCTATTTTTGGATGATTATTCTAATTTTTATGGACCTTTCATTTAGCGAAAAAATCACAAGTTTTTCCACATTCTTAAAGTTCAGGGCATTCATCCGTACCCAATTCGACCTGAAAATAAAAAACATTCAATGTGATAATGACAAAGAATATGATAATGGGATGTTTCGGAATTTTTGTGATACTCATGGCATAGTTTTTCGTTTCTCTTGTCCTCATACGTCCTCACAAAATGGGAAAGTCGAACGAAAAAATCGCACCATTAATAACATTGTCCGAAATATATTGGTTCATACTTTCATACCCCCTTCCTTTTGGCATCATGCTCTACAAATGGCTACCTTTCTTCTTAACATACTTCCTACCAAAGGGTTGGCAAATGAGTCTCCTCTTAAAGTCTTCTATAATAAAAATCCTTCGTGTTCCCATCTTAGGGTATTTGGGTGCTTATGTTATCCATTATTTTCGTCAACTATAATTAACAAACTTCAGGCTCGTTCTACCCCTTACGTGTTTTTGTGTTATCCATCTAATCATCGTGGTTACAAATATTTTCATTTATCATCTAATAAAATCATCATTAGTCGCCATGTTATTTTTTATGAAACTCAATTTTCGTTTTCTAAAGTGAGTAGTCCCGTGCCTAGTTCGTATAATTTTTTGGATGACAATGTATCCCCATATATTATCCACCATTTATCGGACTTGTCCCGCACCCCAATTCCACCACCGGGCCCACTGCCTGCTGGACCTATAGTTCTCAGTCCATCTCCTGCTACAGTTCTCGGCCCGTCTTCTGTTTCTGATTCCAGTATTGGGTCAGCAGGCCCACTGTCTGCTGGCCAGTCCGTCACCCCGTCAGTTTTGTCCCAAAATCCACCCAATTCTCCCCCGAGTCACAGACTGGTCACTCGTAGTCAACATGATATTTTTAAACCGAAAAGACATTTTAATCTAAATTCTAATGTTCTTAAATCCCTTATACCCCGTAACCCAGTGTCCGCATTAAATGACCCGAATTGGAAATTGGCTATGAACGAAGAATATGATGCTCTTATTGAAAATAAGATGTGGGAGTTGGTACCCCATCCTTCTGGTGTTAATAATATTCTGTCTATGTGGATTTTTACTCATAAGGATAATACTGATGGTTCTTTTGCGAGGCATAAGGCTCGTCTTGTAGGTGATGGTAAGACTTAGTAGGTTGGCGTAGATTGTGGTGAGACGTTTAGTCCGGTGGTCAAACCGGCTACCATTCACACTGTTTCTCAGTTTGGCTCTTTCGAAAGCTTGGCCCATTCATCGTTAGATGTGAAGAATGCTTTCTTACATTATGATATTAAGGAGACCGTTTACATGTATCAACCCTTGGGTTTTCGTGACCCCAAATTTCTTCTTCATGTATGTTTATTGAAGAAGTCCTTGTATGGGCTTAAGCAGGCCCCACAGGCTTGGTATAAGAGATTTGCAGACTATGTTTCCTCTATTGGGTTTTCACACAGCATGTCTGATAATTCATTGTTCATATATCGTCGTGGTACTTCCCTGGCTTATATCCTATTATATGTGGATGATATTATCTTGACTGCCTCTTCTGATGCTTTGCGAAAATCTATCATGACAATGCTCAGTTCTAAGTTTGCTATGAAAGACTTAGGGCCCTTCAGTTACTTTTTGGGGATTGTTGTTACTCGTCATGCAGGTGGGTTATTCTAATCACAACGGAAGTATGCAACTGAGATTATTGAGTGAGCTGGTATGTCCTCATGCAAGTCTACTTCCACTCCAGTTGATACTAAACCCAAGCTGGGTGCTGCGGCTGGCTCCCCGTACGAGGATCCTACCCACTATCACAGTCTTGTAGGGGCTCTTTAGTATCTTACTTTCACGAGACCAGATATTACGTATGTCGTACAACATGTATGCTTGTTTATTTATGATCCCAGGGTTGAGCACATGAATACGCTTAAACGTATTATTCGATACATCCAGGGTACACTTGACTATTACTTACATTTATATCCTTCATCGACATCTACACTTGTCTCATATACAGATGTTGATTGGGGTGGCTGTCCCGATGCTAGACGCTCCACGTTCGACTATTGTATGTTTCTTGGTAATAACTTGGTCTAATGGTCTGCGAAGCGTCAGTCTACATTATCACGCTCTAGTGTAGAGGTCGAGTATCGAGGGATAGCCAATGTGGACTCAGAATCCTGTTGGTTACGTAATCTTCTTTTAGAACTTCATTGTCATATCCAGAAAGCTACCTTGGTTTATTGTGATAATATTAGTGCCGTCTACGTATTTGGTAATCCGATTCTACACCAACGCACTAAGCACATCGAGATGGATATTCACTTTGTTCGCGAAAAGGTAGCTCGTGGACAAGTACACGTCTGTCATGTCCCTTCCAGGTATCAAATTGCAGACATCTTTACCAAAGGTCTTCTGTCAGTACTCTTTGAAGATTTTAGGCACAGTCTCAGCGTACGAAGACCGCCCGCTATGACTGCGGGGGTGTGTTAGTTATACCCGTGATATACATGGGTTTGTATATCATGTATATCACGGTTTCACAAGGCATATTACCATATGTGAAACCGTGGTATACACGGTATACAAACCCGTGTATATCACGGTTTTTGGAAAGTTTTAATTAGAGTAAATTATACCGTGTATACCACGGTTTTTGGAAAGTTTTAATTAGAGTAAATATTGTATTAATTAGTATTGTACACTTACCATAATTATAGAATTCTTATACAACTAGATTAGGGTTTTGGAAGTAGAATAGGAATAAGATTTTTCTATTATGAGAAATTGTAAATTGTATATATCCTCTTTCATTAATGAAAATAATCAAGGGATTATTTCTTTCATGGTATCAGAAGTCTAGGTTTTTCACCCACTTCGTCCGAAATTAACCTTCCGCTGCCTCGGTTTCCGTGCACTTCTTCCTCCTCTCTTCCAAATTTTCTTCCCTAATTCACCTATTGTTCTTTCGTTATGTATACGTTAAAGAACATGTTTCATCCTGCCCTTACCGTTTCCAACATCAAGAACCAAATCCTTGTTGTTCTTGAGATGAAAAACGTCCAATATGCGACGTGGACGGAACTTTTCAAGATTCATGCACGTTCGTATTACGTTCTAACGGATATTAGTCAAAGCAGCTAAGTAAGCTTTAACGGATTCACTTAGTAACATACACTGCCATTCTCAAATATTTTTTACATTACGTAGTTTTACATGTTGTCGCAGATTACTCACCATATTTTCTAAATTACTGATCTTATTTATTATGGATGAATATTACTAATAAATAATTCATTTTTTATTTTACAGGTGAAGGCAAAAGAATACTAGATTTCTTTCCATATATTTAAGCTTGATGGATAGAGTTAGCCACTACAGAGACTAGCATAGTGAAATAGCTGAGTTATGAATAAGTAATGAAAAAGTATCTTTTGAGAAATCCGATATATAAATTAAAATTAACTTTAATTTAATTATTATGAACCTTTCTGCGTCTTAATATTATTCCATTAATTCTTCGTCCCAATTAGTTAGTTAAATATATCCAAAACATGTACTATATATGGACCACCGTGGTCAAGTATCATTCATGATTCAATTCCCTTCTTTTATTGCGCTCTTTTTCTTCTTCGGATTTAAGTGTTGTGGCAATTAGCTAGATCTACAAGAGACTTGGATGATTGTTTCGGTCTATTTTCAGACTTAAGGGCTTGATAGGTGATCCAAAAACGTCTGAATTTAATTTCTCTATCTATGATGGTGAAGAATTATAGTAATGAATAGAGGAAAGAGGTGTTGTCTAACAAAAAATGAAAGTTTGGTGACCTTACTAAATGATAAGGGTAGAATTGTATTAATCTCCCTTAAAGAGTCTTTGTCATTAATATAAATATATATATAGTGTGTACATTGTGGAATCCTAATCCAATAAGGATCCTATTTCTACCATAATTATACAATACTAAATATTACAAAATATATGGAGTATATTTAATAATATACGCTAATACACCCCCTCAGTCGGAGCACGAGGATACTGGACGCTAAGACTAGATCTGAAGTCGAGGAATAGCTGTCTAGGAAGTCCTTTCGTGAAGGTATCCGCATACTGATACGAAGAAGGCACATGCAACACCTTAACATGACTGATAGCAACCTTCTCACGAACAAAGTGTATATCTATCTCAATGTGCTTGGTTCGCTGATGCTGAACCGGATTATGAGATAAATATACAGTGGATATGTTATCACAATATACCAAAGACGCCTTACGCAAGGGGAACTGAAGCTCCAAAAGAAGGTTTCGAAGCCAACAGATCTCAGCAACAACATTTGTAACGCCTCTATACTCTGCTTCTGCACTCAAACGGGGTAATGTGTCTTGCCTCTTGGCAGACTAAGAAATGAGATTCTCTCCTAAGAACACACAGTAGCCGGAGGTGGAGCATTGCGTGTCCGGACAGCCTTCCCAATCAGCATCCGTATATGATAAAAATATGGTTGTGCTGAGGGGTATAGATGCAATCCATAATTAAGTGTGCCCTTAACGTATCGAATGATACACTTAAGGGCAGTAAAATGAGGCTCCCTGGGGGCATGCATGAATAAGCACACATGCTGAATATATAAGCAATATCAAGCATAGTAAATGTAAGATACTGTAGTGCACCTGCAAGACTCCTGTAAAAGGTGGGATCCGCTACTGGATTACCATCAACTGCACTAAGCTTTGATTTAGAGTTAACCGGAGTGGACATTATCTTACAGTTTGCCATTTTAGCCCTGTATACTATCTCTTCTGCATACTTGCGCTGACACAAAAATATAGAGTCTGTAGATCTAGTCATTGATATCCCCAAAAATAACTCAATTTCCCCGTCTGTCATAGCAAATTTTGTTTTAAGCAGTGCAATTATCTCATTTTTCAATAAATCAGAGGAGGTAGTAAGCACAATGTCATCCACATATAACAACAAATAGGCAACACTACTTCCTCTATGAAAAATAAATAGAGAATTATCACACTTGCTGCAAACAAACCCAATCTGCATAATGTATTGTGCAAAGGGATCATATCATGCTCTAGGGGCATGTTTCAAATCATAAAGTGACTTACGAAGATGACATACATACTGAGGGGTTGCTGGATGGACAAAATCAGGCGGCTAGTGCATGTAAACAGTTTCTTTTAAATTCCCATGAAGAAACACATTTTTCACATCAAGTTGATGAATCAACCAATGCTTACCCGTGTCAATACTCAGAATTGTGCAAATGGTAGCCAGTTTAACAACTGGATTTAACGTCTCACCACAATCAATGTCCTCCTGCTGATGTGTACCATTAGCCACAAGTCTCGCCTTGTATCTCTCTAGATCACCATTGTCTATGAATTTGTGTTGAAAAAGCAACATGCATCGGATCACATTCACCCCATCCGGTCTAGGAATCAAATCCCAAGTGTGCTGTTTTGTTAAAGCATTAAATTCCTCACACATGGCCGCATTCCAATTTGGGTCAAGTTTGGCTAATTTTGAGTTTTTAGGAATTGGGAATATGGTTTGTGTGGATAGGTTAAATTGGACTTTGGGTTTGAAAATCCCGTGTTGAGCACGAGTTTCTATATGGTGCGTGGGTTGGGTGTCGGGTCTGGATTAGGCGTCAGGTGTGGGATCTCTGGGGCATTGACTGTCGGTATTGGTTGCTTGGCGATGTAGATGGCATAGGGAATGTGGGTTGTGGTGTCAGGTGATGATGACGAGTTGGGTGGGGTTGGGGATCCAGTCGAAACTGATAGGGTAGTGCGAGTCGACGATGGTGGGTCAGTTGGGTCAGTGACGGTGGGTCTGTAGGCAGTGTGTGTGGGTGTCGAAGTGGGGTGGTTTGGGTCGGGTTACTAGTCTGGTTAATGGTCCGGTGGGTTGGTATTGGGTTTGGGCCAGTTTGAGTGATCGGAGGGACGGCAGTGGGTGGCGGTGACTTAGGGGACTAATTGCCAGCGGTAGCGGTGGAAATCGGCGATGATCGAGAGTGATCGGCGGTAGCGCCGGAGTTGGCAGTGGTGTTTTGCAGAAACGGGGGTACTCGGTCAGTGGTGGTAGTACGATTGTGTTCGGTGAGTACGACGAGAGAGATTTCAGACTCGTATAGAAATGTATAATTTGTATTTTGGAATTTTTGGATGTTTGCAAATGAGAATATGGTCTCGTTGAATGTAACGTGACGAGAGACGTGAATTTGACGAGTGGACAAGTCATATCACAGATAGCCCCTTTGATTAGAAGGAAAACCTATGAAGACACACGGGGTGGTACGATGTGCTAATTTATAAGGAGTAGTGGAGGCAAGATTTGGGTAACAAGGCAACCAAAAATTCGAAGGTGATCATAGGAGAGGATCCAACGGTAGAGAATTTCGGTGGGAGTTTTATTGTGAAGAGTACTAGTAGGTAAAATATTAAAGATATATTCTACCATTTTGACTACATAGACCCAGAACGATGGGGGGAGAGAGGCATGAAAAAGAATGGTACGAACCATGTTATTGATAGTACGAAGGATTCGTTCAGCTTTTCCAGTTTTGGGTGAGGTGTGGGGACAGGAGAAACGGAAGACCATGCCATTATTGGTGCAAAAATTATGAAACGCGAAATTATTTAACTCACGACCATTATCACATTGGAATGATTTGATAGATTTTTCAAATTGTGTTTTGATAAAGTTTCGAAACTCAAGAAACTTGGTAAAAACTTCAGACTTGAACTTTAGAGGGTAAATCCATATAAAGTGAGAAAAATCATCTAACAACACAATATAATGTTTATGACCCAGTGAACTAATAACATGGGATGTCCATAAATCTGCATGAAAAATATCAAACGGAGAAAACATAACACTTAAAGAATACTGAAAAGGGAGGCGAACGTGTTTGCCTAAAGGTCAAGAAAAATATTGTTGGCCAGGTTTTCCACTAGAACGAATTAAATTATTGTTTCAAAGAAAATTAAAAACAGGAGCTCCGGGATGTCCAAGTCTATTGTGCCAAGTTGACAGAGAGATTATTGCTAAAGCTGTGGGAGGAGAGACTTGGGCAGTTAGAGATGTAGGAGGGATGACACTGGCAGCGAACGTGGATAGGAAGGGATAGAAGTCTCCCTCACTATTGCATCATGTAAGGAGTTTCCCGATACGTAGGTCCGTTACAGAAAATCCAAACGAGTCAAAATTAATTGAGACAGAATTATCTATGGAAAATTTTCTAACGGAGATTAGGTTCTTGATAATGTGTGGGGCATAGAGAACGTTATTTAGCGAGAAGTGGGGATACGGTGGTGGGGTTAGAGTGTGGCCAAAACCCTGAATTGGAATGCGGTGACTGTTTCCAACCAGAATAGATTGTGGAGTAGTTAAATTGCGCATTTGAGAAAGATTACCAGAATTGTTGGTGAGGTGATACGTGGCGCGCCCGTATCCATATATCACGCATTATCGGGCTTCCGAGGAGTCAACGTGCCGAAAGCCTGGCCCAAACTGGATTGGGGAAGACTTGGAGTGAACTGCTGGGCTCCAGGATAGTGGGCCAGATGGTTGTGGCCTGTTGGTGGTATGCCCAGGCTGCAGACATTTGGGCATGATAGCTGAGGCCCGACGATATTGTGCCCACGATGATGGGCCGCTGAAGTAGCCAATTTGGCATTTGCGCCGCAGGCTCTAGGTAGCTGCTGGAGGCCCAGGACCCCTGTTTAAGCCCATTGCTGCCAGAAAACCCACCAAGGGTGGTCTCCACCGTAGGTTCTGTCGGAAAAGAAAATTTAGGGTTGGGGGTGGGGGGGTTTCGAGGCATAGCCGAGGTGGATGTGAGGCAAAATTGGCTGAATACGAGGTGTATATCATCTTAGGGAGGCTGTATACGGGCAAGTTTAACCATATATGAGGTGTATATCGGCTTTGAGAGGCTGTATACTAGTTGGAGAATTATTTTAGGGGAGAGGACCGTATATTTGTGCTATATCAGAGGTATACGTGGTCGTGGAGGTCTAGGTCGTTGTATACAAGGTGTATATCAACGTATATCGGTGGTATACCGGTGGTAGATGGTCGGTTTGGCGCCGGAAAAAGTAAGGGGAAGGGCGACCGATTTGGGTGTTTAGGGTAGGGATGAAGTTTTTGCTTCTGATACCATGTAGAATTGTATTAACCTTCCTTGATGAGTCTTTCTCATTAATATAAATATATAGTGTGTACATTATGGAATCCTGATCCAATAGGGATCCTATTTCTACCATAATTATACAACACTAAATATTACAAAATATATGGAGTATATTTAATAATATACGCTAATACTATGCTCTACCTATTCTTTTGATGTATCATCCTCACATTCACCTCTCTCACCAAATTTTCTGGAAGTGCTCTTTATTCATTAGTTTTAGTTCATCCACGCCCATTATACATTCAGTTTATGGCGTTTGTGCCAACCCCCATAAAATAGTTCTTTTTGTGGCGATTTAAATGTGGAGGTTGTAAAAGACTACTATACATTTAATTTGTGGCATTTTTTTCAACCTCCCCAGGATTCTTCCTCTTGTGACGATTGTTTGTGGATTTTTTTGATAACCTCCATAAATACATCAAATTTCATTTGTTTAAGAAAATGTTGCAATTCGATACAAATTGACGATTGCTAACTAATGCAATTATAAGTCATTTTCATTTTTTTAATATAACAAAAATTGAATTAAAATTACACAGTTTAGTTAACTTTGTGAGTTATTATAATTTAGGTTAAAATTCTCATATTTTGTTGTTCCTTTTTCCATCACATTCTTCCATGGAAAAAAGAAGATCCGAAGATAGAGATTTTTTTCCATTTTTATCTAATCTAAGAATTTTAGATATTAAATGAATAATTTTATTGGGTTTTTATGGATTTATTCAATACTTTAACCTCTCTTTTTTCTGAATGTTTTGTTTTGTACTTATTCTCCTTATATTTTTTAATGGTATAGTATATAATAAATTTATGTTTTTGTTATGTTTAATTATTTTTAGTTCTCATTGCTTTTTCTTTACTACAAGAGTAATTAGCAACAACTTTATCTAGCTAATATGTAATATTAACTCTCCATCCATAATAAGATATTCGTGAATTTTTTAACATAAATATAATGAGTAAAATTTAAAACAGATATCAAACACCGGATAGAAAAATAAAAAAAAACAATAAGTTCCTCACAACAACCCAAAACACACATCACATACTTGAAAACCTCGCTATAGCCTCCCCTAAGCATTTGCGCTCTCTCTCTCAATATACTATAAACAAACAAATATATAAAAAAAACACGTTGTTGACTACCCCTCGGTATTATGCCTCGGCGCTCGACCGAGATAGCGTGGGTTGTCATTTATATGACCATGAAATGAGATTGTCCCCCAAGAATACGCAATATCCAGAGGTGGAACGTGTGTGTTCGGGCAGTCATCCCAATCCGCATCTGTATAGGATGAGAGACTCGAAATGGAGGACTTATACAGATGCGAACCAAAATGAAGAGTACCCTCAACATACCGGAGAATTCTCTTGAGGGCCCCTATATGCTCTTCCTTTGGATTATGCATGTGTAAACATACTTGCTGGATCTCATAGGAAATATCGGGCCTTGTGAAAGTCAGTTATTGCAAGGCCCTTGCTATGCTGCGGTAATGTGTTGGATCACTGTATGGAGCACCTATAGAGTTACTCAATTTGGCCTTAGTATCAACCGGCGTATGTGATGGTTTGCATGAGGACATCCCTGCTTTGTCAATTATTTCTTCGACATATTTCTTTTGACTGAGAAACAGACCACCTGCATATTGAGTCACATCAATGCCTAGAAAATAATTTAAAGGACCCAAGTCCTTCATTGCAAACTCTGTCGTAGAAGGGACATAATAGACTAGCGAAGTGATGGAGATGATGCTATGAGAATAATGTCATCTACATATAGAAGTATATATGCCATGTCAATTCCCTTCCTATAAATGAACAAGGGCTGATCCGACTTGCTGTTAGAGAAATTCAGTTTGGAGACAAACCCTGCAAACCTGTTATACCATGCCTTGGGAGTCTGTTTCAAACCATATAAAGATTTTTTCAAAAGGCAAACATAGTCCGGATGAGTAGAATCTCAAAAATGGATGGTGCATGTACACTATTTCATGTAAGTTACCATGTAAGAAAGCATTTTTGACATCCAACTAATGAATGGACCAGGATTTTGAGAGTGTCGGGCTAAGAACGGACCTGATAGTTGTTGGCTTAACCACTAGGCTGAATGTTTCACCACAATCCACGCCAACCTGCTGAGACCTTCCATCACCAACAAGGCGAGCTTTGTATCTCGCAAAGGAGCCATCAGAATTCTTTTTATGACAAAAGACCCACATAGACCTAATTATGTTTGCATTAGATGGACGTGGTACTAATTCCCACGTCATATTTTTAATAAGAGCATCAAATTCGTTTAACATGACAACTTTCAAATTCGGGTCTGATAAGGTTTCTTTGGGATTTTTTGGAAGTGGTGACGGTTGGACTGAAGCTGTGAGGTTAAAATAACGCTTTGGGTGAAAATTATATGCATTGCACGGGTTTCAATGGTCCGAGGTTGGGGAGTTGGGCTGTTGGGTGTGCTAGTGGGCTGAGTAACTAACAGAGTTTGGGCCAAAGTAGTGGGCTGGAGTGTCCCGGGAAGGGGGTAGAAACCTCCATTTGTTGGGCCTGCCCGCCACTAAATGTGGACTGGACCGAGATCGAAGGAAGAGAGACAATGACCTCTACTCCTCGGACTGGCCCAATCACAGTTTGTGGTTGGGCTGGAACGTTAGGTAGTGGTGTTTGGACTGGTCCCACACTGTTTTGGGTGTTTAAATGGTGATTCAAAATAGGATGCATTCCGTCGTCCAAAAAATCATATGAAGGTGAGGATGCCACGTGAGATTTAGCAAACGGAAATGTAGATTCATCAAAAATGATGTGATGTGAAATAATAATTTTCTCATTTGTCATATCATAACACTTATATCCCCTATGATTTTGTGGGTATCCCAAAAAACACACAAGGAGTGGAACGAGCCTTAAGTTTGTTAATAGTTGTGGATGGAAACAAAGGATAACACAAACACCAAAAAACCCTCAAATGTGTAAAAGATAGGAGACAATGGTACAACATTTGTGTAGGCGACACATTGGAGAGTAGTTTACTAGAAAGAATATTTAAAAGATATGTGGCAATTTGAAGTGCATGGTGCCAAAAAATTGGTGGTGTGGACGAATGCACAAGGAGAGTGCGAACCATATTGTTAATTGTTCGAATTTTTCTTCTGACTTTCTCATTTTGTGGTGATGTATGTGGACATGAAAGATGCAAAGACATCCCATTTTGGTGACGAAAATCATTAAATTGGGCATTTATGAATTCCCCCACGTTGTCACATTGAAAACATTTAATGGATTTGTCAAATTCAGTTTTGATAAAAATACTAAATTGTTTAAAAATGGTGTAGGTTTGTGATTTATTTACTAAGGGAAATGTCCACAGAAAATTTGAATAATCATCTAAAATGAGCATATAGTATTTATGACATGCAGAACTCAAAACTGGTGATGTCCACAAATCACAATGCAAAAGATCAAATGTCATAAGGGTATGTGAAGTAGATGATGCAAAAGGAAGCTTAACATGTTTTCCAAACACACAAGTTTGGCAAACAGAAGAGTTCAAAAGTTTGTTACACGAAAACAATTCATTCTTCCTAAGATTATTGAAAACTCGTGCTCCTGGGTGTCCCAACCGATTGTGCCATATAATAGGAGAAATAGCTGCAAAGATTTATGGTTTGGTCATGCGATTGTTGGAAATAGTGGTGATGGAATACAAGTCCCCCGTGCTATTACATCTCATTAGTGGCATCCTCGTATGAAAATCCTTCACAGAAAAGCCAAACGGATCAAAATTCACAGAAACATTGTTGTCAATTATAAAACGTCGAACATATATCAAGTTTTAATCAGTTTTGGTGCATGTAAGACGTTTTTCAAATATAATGGTGGGTGTGGAGGGGATAGTTTTACTTGACCAATACCACGAATTGGAATTTCCTGCCCACTGCCGATAATAATATTTTTATTACTGCTTATATTAAAATAAGACGAGAGATTACCTTGAGATGCCGTCATGTGAGATGTTGCCCTTGTGTTCATATACCACGACTCATCTGGAATATTCAGATTCACGTTGTTCATGGCTTGTTCAATATCAGTGGGAGCATAGCCTACAGAAGATGGTGTTTGGACTGCAAATGCATGTTGTGGACGAGAACCTAGTATTCCGGGCTGTCGGTTTGAAGATGAGGGTCTGGCCCACGATGAAGTTGGGTATGGCATGGTGGGGCAACCCACTTTTAGGCCCAGGCCCACGGTGGGTACTGCCCCCACTAGTTTTCGACTTACTGGTTGGGCCGCCACTGCCTGGACTGGTTGCTGTCGCCGGCTGGTTGACCGCCTCCCCTACCTCGTCCCTTTTCACTTTAATTTTTTCCTTTGTTATTGTTACGGTTTGAATTCCGTTTTTACCATTATTGTTGCGATTTACATTTCCACCCGAACCAGAATTTTATGGCTGAAAATCTGCGAAAAATGAATTGGTAGTGACGAGAGTAGTTCCGGTGGTGGCTGCTCCAGAGGATGCCTATTTTGCTTTTCGTGTTTCCTCGAGAATCAACCTCGAACGGGCCTCATAGAAAGGAGGCAACAAATTACTCTACTGAATGAATGTAGCAACTCCATCATACTGTTCATTCAACCTTGCAATCAACTGAAGCACCAATCATTGATTTGTTACCGGCGAACCAACGTTTGATAGTTGGTCTGCGAGCACCTTCAATTCTAGACAATAGGAGAAAACGTTGGAGAAATCATCCAATTTAACATTAGTAAATTGGTGTTCAAGATATACAGCGCTAGAAAGTTTGTTATCTTGAAATATGTTTTGTAAACGTTCCCACGCCTGTTGAGCCGTAGAGTTCGGATCTAGTATAGTATGTAAAAGATCGTTTGATATAGTTCCATAAATCCATTGAAGGATTATAATATCTAAACGGGACCATAGCTTTTTTTCCACCGCAGGGGTGTCCGATGATGACTCGGAAGGGATGATATGGTCTATTACCTCACAAGCGCGACAATGAATTTTGAACAATTTCGCCCAAGAGGTGTATTGTCTTTTTCCATTTCAAGTGTTATGAAAATAAAGTTCTTGACGTTATTTATGGCAAGAGCAGGATGAAAGTTTTGTTTCTCAGCCATAGTTTCTCCACGCAACAAACAAAACAAGACCAAAAGAAGAAGAGAATAGTGTTGTGTTTGGTGGAATTAACTTGGAGAACCCTAAGTGTTGGCTAGGGTTTGTGAAAAGGGAGAAAGAGAGAAAAAAATTAGGGTCGTCGTGTGGGGGGTTTGTAGCTTAGGGTTTGGATTGAAATGGTTTAGTATTAGGGTTTGGTTATGTGTTGGCCGAGAAAACAAGAGAGAGAGAAAAAAAAATCGGCTAAGAGAGGTGAGGGAAAAGTTTTTAGGGCAAAATATTTTTGGCTTTTGATACCATGAGTGAGATTGATTCCTTGATTTATTTCATTCCCATAGTCAAATATATATACAAGTATAGAATGCTAACATTAAGGAAGAGTAATCTAATCATCCTAAATTAAGTTATTCTAATTTACAATTAAATTATAATAAATTATGATATTACATAATATATGATTTGAAATAATTAGGGATAGCCCCATAATTATCCTAACAATATTTCCTTTATGAGCATTGTTCGTTAGATCATGATTTGTCGCGAGAATTATGAGATGAAAGTATATCCTTCTTTAAAGTGTTTCGGTATTAATTACAATAAACACCTCTACGAATATGATTCAGTTGGATGCACTCCCTATATTTTAAAATCAAACATTCATATTTCCTATACTTAACTTTTTATTTATAATTTTCATTTATTTTTTATTAATTATATTCAAATATATTTAATTTTGAATATACCTTATAAGGTGTGTAAATCTAAAATTTCTATTTTAAGTGTTTGATTTTAAAATACATAAGGTATATATAAAATTGAATTGTATTATAGTGGTGTTGTTTTAAAAAGTGAGTTATTTCACCAAGCTTTTAGAAAACAATTAGTACTTTGGGAAGTAGCCGAAACAATTTTTTAGAAGCTAAAAGCACTTTTGAGAAAAATACAATTAACACATTTTAAAAATTTGATCAAACATTAATTGCTCATCAAACGTATTTTTTAAATTAATTGGTCAAACATAAATTGTTTCTCACTGTAAATACTTTCTTGATTACCAATTTTTTTTTAAAATAATTTTTAAAATAAACAGATCTTAGAAGTTTAGCCAAACTAGCTATAAGTATGAAATATTGGTGAAAGTTATTTAGTTTTTAAATAGTTCAGAAATATTTTTAGCTCTTTTCTTGTTTTAATTGATTATCCAAGTTAGAACAATAATTAATGAGAAGGGATTCTTTGAACTAGTTAGCGTACGACGAGCTTTGAACGAAAACGAAGAAGGTAGTTTATCAATTACGAATAGTTCGGTGATATTTTTAAAGATTTTTTTCCTTTTATTAACAAGTGAGCCTTCTGCAAGGATTCCTTTAATAGGATCCAAACACGTGTACACTGTTCCCAGCTTGACCCGGGACTCCCCCCCAAGTCCCCAACTAATTTTAATCAGACACGTCATTCTCACTATTCCAAGTAATTCGTATACATTAACTCAAATATTATTGGTCGATACCTTTATTATCAAAGGATAAAGTAGTAATTCATCCCTATAAAGTCACCCACATATATGTATAAAATTACCCCCACAGCTCTGATAAATAAACACCATCACATAAAAAAGGATGCGTGACAGTTCATCAATGGCAGCTATGCAGTCTGGCCTTTACAGTTTACCAGCTGGGTTTTATCTTCTTCCTCTCTATCTCTCTTGGAATCTTTTGCTATAGATTCCTATGTACAAATATTATTGTATATGTATTTATATTATGTTTATATTGTCACTTCCGAAGTCAATGAGTTTAGATGTACTTATTTTGTGTTTATGGAGGTTAGATCTATGTGATGCTGTTGATTTTTTCTTGGTCTTGTTATATATATATATATATATATATATATATATATATATATATATATATATATTGTGGAATACTTGCTTTGGTTTTGTTGGCTTGGTTGAGAACACTGGAGGCAGCGGTTCATCGATCTGTTCCCTGAAAAGCGATAAACAAAATATATCATCAGGAATCGGTCGATAAACCTCTGCATCCAGCGCCTTAACCCCCCTAGTTTTCCTCTTTCTTTCTTTTTTTCGCTCGGTGTTCCTATTCTTTTTTGGGGCCGATTTATTCGAAATTGCATCAGGTAAGATTCATTAAAGAGAAATAGTTTCCTATTAGGATTTTTTTAGTTACCAGTGAGCTTTAGTCTTCCTGTGTGGTTATGCAAGCAAGAGGAGTTCCTGATAAGATCTGCTTCCACCTGGAAAAAGGTGTTGGGGATCTTTTCAATCGTTTGATCTTTTATGACAATTTTAGCTGCTTTTTGTTGGACTTTCTGTTAAGTATGTAGAATGATGTTTTTCTGATCCGTATATACACTTTATTCCGATGAACATTATTGCGAAAGATTATTTGTTCTATTTGGTCATTTTTTAGGAGTAATTTGTTCAAGTTTTTAAAAACTATTTTTAAGTGTATTTTTCTAAAACCATTTTTCGAAATTTTTTTTGTAGAAAAAAATTATTTTCTACTTCTGAAAAACAGGTTTTGCTTGTATCTAGAAGTTTTTGAACTTACATTTTTTTGGTAACGACTTTGAAAGATTAACTTTTTGAATAATTAAAAGTGTTCTTATATAGTGATCTATTAATATGATTTTTAAATATTTTAAATTGGTGAATATACTCTTTATTTGTCATATCTGGGATTGGCTGGTGATGCTTCACTTCTTTTTTATTGGCACTTTATATAGTTTTTGGTTAGATGTGCTATTCCAAACTCTCAGGATTAGTTAAAATTTTGGGATACATTAACATAAAGAATAAATTCGTTAGCAACTAGATATATTTGATTTGGTGTCACTTTCAGAATTAGTGAGTTTCTTTTGTTTTCCGGCAGGAGAGAAAGTTTACCTTGTGGGAAACATGTCGTGCCAAGTGAAAATAAAGATGAAATTGGAAAATAGTTGTATAAAGTAACAAATCGTCAGAGAATCTTTACAAGTGATATGAATATGGTATCACATTCTTTTTGCAAAGCTAGAAACCTAGTCAACAAGGTTGGAGCAATCAAAATAACGTTATTTTGACTGTACCTCAATAGCATCAGTTAAAGGAAAAGAGTCTCCATCACTTTCAAGATTGAGGATCTTCTTTTACTCATGTTTCTTTTTTATTTTATTCTTTATTCTTTATTCGTTTTTGTATTTCACGTTGTTTCCAGCAAGATTCTAGCTCAAGTACGCAACGATCTAGTTAAAATCTTAATCATAATTAATCTAATATATTTTGAAAATGCACTATCCAATTTTAATAAGAATACTCTTATCTCCCACAAAATTATGCACCCATTAATATCATTTTTCCTTTTATTATGTTTTCACAAAAAAAAACTCAGTTTTGTGTTCTTTTAAACATCTTTTATGACAATTATCTGGATAGTCACGGAAGCTACTTGTTGGTTACTGTATGAGTTTTTTTGGAGAAAAAACATGTGGAATTTGATCAAAGCCAATAATATCATATTATATTAAAAATAGAATTACTATAAATAAATAAAAAAGAGAAAAAGTGGATTTGGATACTCTTTCCGTGTCAATTTATATGATATTTTTTCTTTTTAGTCAATTCAAAAAAAAATTAATTTTAAATTTATTTTTATACCTTTAATGGAATGATTTCTAGTTATATAAATTTCTATGAGTTGTTTTAGATTATAAATTTTAAAATAGGACGGAAAGAGTATCTATTTAGAAAAATGTATAGGTTAGCTAGAGACATTATTGTAAAATAATTGAATAATTACAGGAATAATTTTTTATGATTCAACCCACCTCTCACACATTGACCGCTTAATGTATCTGGTTGTCTATTTTTAGTTGAATAATGGCATAGGTCTAATTATTATTATTTTTTGGCATATGTCTATTTCGTCGCCTGTGACAAGCTCTATCATATTGCACAGTTCTTCGACTAAAAAAAGTGTCATCATTTCATGAACATAAAGATTTTGCTTTGAAAATAGTTTCTATGAAATGGACTCGACAAGTGGAACTTAAATAATATTTGAGCTCCTCGGGAACATGATGCAATTGACAAAGAGGTGATAATGGACATGACAATATTTGACATTAAGCGGAGATGAATAATTCCAAATGAATGGAGCATACTGTGACAAAAACATATCCGTCACAGCAATATAATGACATACTTTGATGGTGAAATGATTTTTGTTTGCGTGTGCCACATATACACCCACCTAGGGATGGCAACGGATAGGATTTGGATCGAATACTACTAGATTTAGATCTAAATTTATTTTTCATACCTGTATTCAGATCCGGATTCATATCCATCGGGTCCATAAAAATCATATTCAAAATCCATGTCTATCGGATTCACAAGTAAATTTTTTTGATTTAAATAATATTCCAACATTCAACATACAACCATTCCAGGATAGTACGATATTGAATCAACAAAACACAACAACATTCATATCTAATATTAAAGTCAATGTATTCAGTTTCCAGTAACTAGCCAACTGGAAAGTTCAAATGTTCAATTTTCAGAGTATTCAGATACTGAATCAACAAAACACAACAACATTCATATCCAATGCATTCAGTTTCCAGTTTCCAATTTCAAAATTGAGATACTGGAAAGTTCTTTTTCTCATAAATAATAGATGTGTGTGCAAATATGAATTGTATCGACGCTTCAATTTGCTGCAAAAATTAGTCATTGTTCTCTGCTCTTGTTGGATTGATAAAATCGTACACGTATTTTCTTTTTCTGTTTGTGTTTGATTGTTAATATATCTTTCAAAATCCCAAAACATCAATTATTATATAAATGAAAAATTGTTAATATGGACTTTCCTCCATATTAAGTATTTGCAGGACTAATTTAGAAAACTGATTTACTCTTGATTTTAAGCTTTCATTTTCTTCTCAAGCAAATACATGCAACAAATGATATTCCATTTATTTTACTTTTACTAGCTACAATTTTCTAAAATCCACATTTCTAGCAAATTTCTTAACATTCAACAAACCTTAACTTTAACAGATGTATCCAGGACAGTTTTGATAAACCATCACAATACCAAGACTACTTAACTTTTGAATGTGTTCATACTCGAACAAAATCCTTAAACAAGAAAGATGTATTAAAGAGATGCCAGAACCCAGACCAAACAACTTCGTCTAAAATAAATGATTAATCAATCTTCTTTTAGTTATATTTTTTTTTGTGTGTGTAGATTATGAAAACAACAGAAGTTAAAAGAGCCAAAAAATAAAAATCGAACTCACCTTTCGTTGTGTAGGGACGACAAGTAGAGACGATAGCTAGGGTTTGTCTTACAGAAGGAAACGAAATGAATGAGGAGGTCTTTGCCCTTTCATTGGCTTAAAGACAGGCAGATGGGCTGGGCTTCGGTCCTTAAAGGACTTGGGCCTGGCCGAGAAAAATAAAATAAGTTCTAGGTTATGGACTGGTCTTACTTATGGATGTATAAATGTATAATGTATTTAATAAAAAATGAATCCACGAGTCGGATCTGGACCGGATACGGATCTCAAAGACAAGATCCATATCCAGATCTGGGTCCGATCCGGATCTATCGGGTCCAAATTTTGAAGATTCATATCCTATAAAACGGATCTGGATCCACCGGTTCCAGGATCCATTGCCATCTCTACACCCACCCGATATTATGCTCGAATGTTAATGATTGGTTATTATATATGATAATTAACAGATAATTTATAGTTAATTATTGAAGACCCTATTAGAGAAGATTTGGCAAGGAGGCCACTTTAAAATTTGAATTGGAAAAAGGCCACTAAATTTCTTTTTGATTTATTTTTGGGGATTAGGATTTCGAATATGTGGGCCCGGAGTTACTTCACAATTTTTAAAAGTTTAAAACTTTAAATTTCTACACTTAAGTTACTTTGTCTTCTATTAAAATATACAAAAGTTCACTCTCTTTTCAGTTGCTTTCACTTTCCCAAAACAAACTCTCTCTTCAACTTCCAACACACTCTTCATCTCTCCCAAGCTCGGATTCTGTCCAGGTGTCATTCCCAGGTAAGTTCCTTTTTTTTTTTGCAACTTTGCCGGAGCATTTTGAGCTCCATATTGTCTTGACAGTTGTTTTATTTTTTGTTTATCTTGATAAAATCTCGTGTTCATAAAGTTCTGATTTTTAAGTTTTTTTTGGGAAGTTTATCCTGTTTTTTTGTCGAAATATGTCTTATTTCTACTTATTTTGGTTGTATCGATCTTGCTTTTTACTATTTCTGATTTTTTTATATACATCATCTGGTCTATTAATAGACTTTTGGTCTATTATTATTGTTTTTATACTGTGACTCTATTAACTGTTCGTAGATCATAAAGAATGACTAGATGTAGAGGAAGAGGAGTGAAAATAGTCACTCGTTCTGGTGTCAATCTTAATGATAAAAAAAATAAGAGACGAAGAAATACAACTAGATGAAAAAAGAAGAAGAAATATAGAATATGATAATGAGGCCTACTCAGACCCTATAGATCATAATGATGATCATAGTGTGCATGGTAGTGAATGAGATAGAGTTGAGGGTGATAGTTATGTTTCAGAGGATGGCTCAAAGGAGTTTGATGACGATGAAGATGTTGATCCTCTGACATTGCCATATTGTGCAAAGGCAATCAACGTGGAGAAGTATGGTTTGATTAATTGATTGGATGATTATGATGCTTTTCCAGAAAAACTTTCCGTTAGGAGCAGGCTGACCTTGTTAGAGAAATTTAAACAAGTGTTGAAAGATCAAAAAATCAGGAAATTGTTCAAGCGTTCCTAATTTGATCACTTTAAAAAGGTCTCTGAACACTTCATCAAATTCAATGGACTAATGGTCCATTATCTGCTTCTTCGTCATGTCGTTGAGAAAAAAACATGAGATGTTGTTCTTGGTGAATGACAAGCCTGTGTGTTTTGGCTTGAGGGAGTTTGCTTTGATCACCGATTTGAGCTGTGGATCAAATCCCATCGAATTAAGAGAGGAGATGACAATAAGAAATGGACCACTTTCTGCAAAAAGGTTACGAGCAACAGAAAGATTGTTACAAGTAGGCTATTAGGGGATTATTAGAGGGTCCAGATTAAACAAAGAAGAAAAGTGTAAATGTTCTCTTGTATGGTTTTTGCACACAATCTTGCTTGCCAAAGATGTGATCAAGGTTGTGGATCATGATTTCATTAAAATGGTGGACGATTTGAAATTCTTCTAGAGATATTCTTGG
The DNA here is from genome assembly GCA_034509755.1 of Anisodus tanguticus. Classification (NCBI taxonomy): domain Eukaryota; kingdom Viridiplantae; phylum Streptophyta; class Magnoliopsida; order Solanales; family Solanaceae; genus Anisodus; species Anisodus tanguticus. The sequence goes on along the minus strand of CM067547.1, from coordinate 9,469,720 downwards.
GGAAAGGAATCATTTGATCTCACATTGGACTACTTGAAGAACAATGTAGACATTTCAAGGCTCCATCAAGTGCAGGCTGATAAGAAGACTACATCATATGCTCTGTATAGCTTCACATTGGCTGTCGTGGTAAATATTATAAACCACTGATGTAGTAGAGTATAGAATGTGTGTTATTTATTTTTACAATCAGTGATGATGTGTGTGATTACAGGTCTAGGCATATGAAGCTTTCCCCTCACTTGGAAGGAATGTTGGCAAATCAGATGAGGTTCCTTTGCTTATTTCTAGGATCCTTAGGTGGTACACCACAAAAATGGAGCGATTTAGTGAAGGTGATCCATTTAGGGATGGAGCTATAACTTCGAAGGTATAATTTTAAAGTGTATTATCAATTTGTTTGCAAACATAGAAGCTAAATGTTAATGTTTTGTTTATTTGAAGGTTGTGCACCCTTACATCATCCCTACAGTACGTGAGATGGAACATGATTACATGCAAAACTTCTTGCCATATGATGATGAGGAGACTGATCCTATCATAGATAAATTGAAGCTTGAATTGGAAGGCGTGACTGAACTGCATTCATCAAAGCATGCTCCAAAGGCTCCCAGTAGGTTTGCAAAGGAGCCCGAGAAGGTTACTGATGTGGAGGTTACTCATTCTGAAGATATTAGTGGTAATTCAGTTGCAAATGATGATGAGGGACATGTTGGTGTTGGGACATCTAGGGATCGTTCCATATCAAGTGGGGGCCAATCAGTGCAGTTGGAGCAGGAGAACTAAAGTAGTGTATGGATAGGATGGAGGAGTGTTTGAATACTCTTGTCGCTTACGTGGAGGGGGGAAAATTCAGAAGGAGCGAAAAGGCGAAGAAGAAGGAGAGGACTTTCAAAGTGAAAGGTGAACAATTTAAATTTATTTTTATTGTAATTATGTTGTATGTGATATGTATTATTGTGAATTATGTTAAAAAAATACAGTGCAAACACCTCAACCAAAATTTGACATCATCCCTAGTCCAGCTGTTGAGGTCGAGAAGGTTGATGTCCCTGCTGTTGAACCTGAGAATGTCATCCCTGTGCCAGTTGCTGAAGTTGAGAAGGCACCAGAGGTCATTGTGATAACTACTCCTGATGAGAAGACAACCGATGTCCTTGCTCAAGTTAATGGCAAGGTTGTTTTAGATGAAGTTGAGGTTGATAGTGAAAAGCTTGTGGAGGGCGTTATTGTCCAGATTAATGCTTCGTTAGACAATTAATTTAGAATTGGGGTTGTAATAAGCAAGTAAAGTTATTTTGTCGATGTGCGGTGGTGGATGAAAAATAATCACTAGTAATTGCTAATTATGATTGATTTAACAAAAAATGTACTTTGATTGTTTTTTCCTTTGAATTGTGACATTTTTTGAATGATTTCATAAATGACTGTTCTTACAAGTTGTAGATTTCATAGTTTGGGTGTGCTTAATTATTTTTAATCTAATTGTGCTTTGTTGACTTTTCAAATTTGAATGTACTTAAATATTTTGGATGTGTTCAAATATGTTAATGTTAAATATGTTAAGCACATTTTATCTATAAGCTTCAATCATAGTTGATTATCGACTGTGAGTTCTATTATCGACTATGAATAAAAGTTTATATGCAAACATAATAGAGACGTTGAGGACTAACATATATATTTTTTCATATATAAACAGAAGTTGCTTCATATTGTTCATACTTGTTCACACAAAATGTTGGTGCCTCAATCACACTCAATCATTTTGTTACATATTTTCAAATTGCAAACACCACTAATAATTCATACAACAGTCGTCTTAGTCCCTTTTTTTACTTCAGCCACCATCAGTGTTTGTTTTAGTTCATCCCTCTTTATCTCGGTATGCCGCAGCATAATTTTTAAGTGATCTCTCTGTTCTTCAGCTTCTTTAAACAATGAGCAAATTCCTGTCCTCTTCAGATTCTCTGAGTCTAGTCAGTAATTCAAACTTGGCTACACTTTTAGATGTTGGTGTCGCAGATCCTCCTAGACTACTTCTATGTCCTGGACTCATTTGAGATTTCTTTCGCAGATTTGCTGTTGTGTTGGGGTGTAGCTCAATAAACTTTAAATAGTCGCAGCCACCATAATTCTAAATAAAATACTCATTAATTAGATGTTTTTCTACTGAAACAAAATGAAAAACGCATACCTTGAGCATTAGAAACACAGTTCCAACTGCACAATTAAAGTATATGCGACCTGAATTCTTTGGAGTGCGTGATTTCTTCAACACAATGTATTCATCGTAGAAACAAATATCGAGATCTTGTGCTAGAGATGGTAGAGATATTTCAGATAATTGAGTCAATTTAGGGATTTAAAATGGAGGAGTTTGATGTAGAAGATGGAGGAGTTTGAGAAAGAAAAGAGACAATGAGGGAGTCTATTTTATATAGGTAAGGGTGAGAAGTTATTGTTGTAAATTTAAATATTTTTTATTTTATTACCGTTGGAAGAAACAGTGGTGAATCAGTCGAAATAATGCTAAGTGTATTGAGTAAACTATGAACCACACGACTAATAAACCACGTTTATCTATACAAGCTTAGTGCTGAGGGGCATTATCAACCAACATGTCGAGGATAAACCATTCGTCTAGTCTAGACATGGTCTATAATCTACCTTTTGATATATATAGACCAGGGTCAATATTTGTCCAAAAATACAATAAGTAAATAAAATAAAATAAATAAAAGAACTTGATGATATTTAAACATACTAATAACTCTTTGTGACATCACATGAGAGTACTCATCCATTATACACATGATTCATAGTGTTTTAGGACAAGGAATAGTCCTTAAATCACCAATATTTATCTAAAAATACAATAAATAAATAAATAAATAAAATAAAATAAATAAAAGGACTTGATGATATTTAAACATACTAAGAACTCTTTGTTACATCACATGAGAGTCCTCATCCATTATACACATGATCCAAAGAGTTTTAGGATAAGTAATGGTCCTTAAATCACCAATATTTATCTAAAAATGCAATAAACAAAATAAAATAAAATAAATAAAAGGACCTGATGATGTTTGATATTTAAACATACTAAGAACTCTTTGTTACATCACATGAGAGTCATCATCCATTATACACATGATCCAAAGAGTTTTAGGACAAGGAATGGTCCTTAAATCACCAATATTTGTCTAAAGATGCAATAAATAAATAAATAAAATAAAATAAACAAAAGGACTTGATGATATGTAAACATTATAAGAACTCTTTATTACATCACATGAGAGTCCTCATCCATTATACACATGATCCAAAGAATTTTAGGACAAGAAATTGTCCTTAAATCACCAATATTTATCTAAAATACAATAAAATAAAATAAAATAAAATGACTTGATGATATTTAAACATTATAGAACTCTTTAATACATCATATGTGAGTCATCATCCCTTATACACATTATTCAAAGAGTTTTAGAACACTATTCTCCAATTAGTCAGACATCACATTATTGTTCTTAAAGCACAATCTTATTGTAAGGACATACATTCCTTGTCCTAAAACTCTTTGGATTATATGTATAATGGATGAGGACACTCATGTGATGTAACAAGTAATTCTTATAATGTTTAAATATCATTAAGTAATTTTATTTTATTTCTTTATTTATTGCATTTAATTTTTTTTAGCCCTGATCTATATATAATAAAAGGTATATTATAGACCATTTGATAAGTCTAGACTAGACGATTGATGTTGGCAATTGACATACTGGCCTATGAATCTTTTCATAATGGGATTGGATGAGGGAACATGGAACAGTGATATCGAACATACTAGCCCAGGGACCGTTGCCATCATTAAACAAGGTCTACTCGAAGTTGGTACAAGAAGAGCGTGTGAGAAGAATCACACAAAATACAGAGGGCTGAAGTTAAACCATGACTTTTATCGTACAAGGGAGAAACCCTTACCTTGACCAAGGTGAAGGAAAAAATGATGGTGTATTCTGTACACATTGCAAGAGATCTGGACATGTTGTTGATGGATGTTTTCGGATTATTGGTTATCTGAATTGGTAGCCTGGAAATAAAAAAGGAGACGAAAAAATCGAAGAAAGAGGACGATGACAACAACAGAGGAGTGGACCAGGATCTGGTCGTGATAGAGGCAACTACCGAGTTAACGCTGTAGTTTCCAAAAGAGGAACTTAGACGGAGATGGAAGTAGTGAACACATGCGGCACAAGACTTCACAATTTGAGAGATGAGATCCGGAAGACTATGATTCACATATTGAATTTCCAGAGAATAAACCTGAATAGAAAGATGGATAGTAAGACCAAAAACTCACCCTGAATCATAAACTCCGGAGCTATCAACCATGTGACAGGTAATCAGGAAGAACTGAGCAATACGCGAGATATTCGTAAGTGTCTGGTTGATCTTCCGGACGGAAGTAACTCGGTGGCTACAAAAGAAGGAATAACTAGGCTAAATGACAGGATATGGGTGAAGAATGTCCTTTATGTTCCGGATTTGACATGCATTTTGATTTCTGTATTTATTTAGATTGTGATGTGACATTTAATAGAATTATGTGCGCTATACTAAACCCACCACGAGGAAGTTGATTGGAAAAGGTGAGCGTCGAGGTGGACTTTACTATTTTCGGAATGTGTCGCTGATATAGGCTATGAAGGCAGAGGCAGTTGATTGATTTGATCGTTGGCACAAACGGTTGGGTCATCCTTCATCACAATTAATGAATTCTATTATGTCATTAGGCTTAAAGGAGAGTGGTGATAGATCAAATAGATAATGTGATGTATGTCAACGGACAAAGAAAATAAGAAGTGCTTTTCCTTTAAGTGATAATATTGCTTCGGATACTTTTGAGATGATTCATTGAGATTTATGGGGACCATATAGGACCCCTTCCTCTTGTGATGCTTGGGTTGTGGGGGGGGGGGGGGGTTATGACTTCTAGAGCTGGTGGTGGTGGCATGTTTGGTGGAATTGGGTTGAAAATTGGTTCTTGGACTGGTAAGGGTAGTGGTTGCACTGGTGGTTGGACTGGTAATGGCATCCATGGGTAAAATAGTGGGTTTGCTTGAATCAGATGTGGTGGAGTGAAGAATGGAAGTTGAGGGAAGTGGTTGGCTTCCGGATATGGGTTGACGTGTGGTGCTAAGTTCCAAAGAGCTTGCATCTGATGGAATAGAATTGGTGCAACTGTTGGAGCCATTGGGTTCAGCACATTGTGTAGCCAAACATGGTTCATATAGTTGTCCATGGCTAATTTCATCCCTTCGGATAGTATCTGAGCTAGGAAGTTGGGATTTTGAAGCACTATTATGGAGTTGACTCCATTGATGGTCATGGTGAATAGTACTGCTTGACCCTGCAGTCCTAACTCGATCCATGACTAGGGTTGATGCATGGGATCCAGACGTTGGGTGGCATAGATTAGATGGTGGTGGCAGTGGTGGAAGATTTTCCATTGCTTCGAAGTGTGGTCGTTGGAGGTGTGTTAGGGGTTGTAGTGCCACTGTCCTGTTGAGTGGAAACGGTGGTCTGTACATTTTGGGTAATGGTAATAGGAGAAGGATAAATAGAAGAGGAAAAGTGAAGAGGAATCTTTGCCCCCCTATTTTCCTGCAAAAGACGGGTCTCGACGCGTGACAATTCTTTTAATGGATATAAAAGAGAAAAGTCACCACCTAACGGGTTAATGTGCGTTAGGGCACCATTTACTATTACTACTAATTGCAAATTAACTATGTTTATAGCTAGTCTGCGTAATCAAAGATCGGATAAGGGTTCAAATTAACTCAAAAGAAGGTGTTAAGCACCTTTTGAGATCCACAAATGTGGGTCCCGACTGAATTTGGAACTATGTGGAATTAGGTGATAAGAGCATGAAATATTTACTAAGTATTCTAAAATAATTAAGTGATCAAGCATGTGAAATTGTTTGTTAATTATTCAAACCGTTATACAAGTTATTATTAATTATACTAAAGATGATAAGTAGTATTAAATAAAGAATAAAGAAGAGGGAAGGAAGAGATGCAAATAAAGAAAAGGTTTACTGATAAAAGAAGAATTAAGTGCGATCTTTAAATGAGTGCAGTACAAATATATTTTGGGTATAGATGTGACATCAAAGGCAATTTAATACAATTTGAGAGAAAAGGTTTGAATAATATAAAAGTCTTAACAAACACACAAAAGTATAATCAAGAAAAGGAACACGATACCCGCAAGGGTAGCCAAGTTGGTGTAGCAGTAGAGCGCGGGACCGCAAGGTCACGAATTCGATTCCCTGCATAAACCTTCTTGGTTGAGCCTGTCACACATGGCTTGCCAAAGTGTGGTTAATCGGCGACGTGGTTTGCGGACTATTGCGTCAGTTCGGGGTTTACCCAGTGCGCACTCGAGAGAGTAGCGGCTGCGGATTCCTTCGTCAACAAAAAAAAAAAAAGGAACACGATTAATTACTTAAACATAACATTCAAACACTTAGCACAGAGATGAAAACCATACCACACAAAAAGGGAAAGAAACGTCCAACAAATGCACGACTTAAATTATTCATATGGCGGCCAAACCACGACACTGAAAGAAAGAACTAAACCAAAGATTCACGTTGATTCATAAAATGGTAGATGAAAGACGAAGGCCTAACCTGGTCGCTTCTAAACCGAACGCTTAAAGTATTCGAGTAATATAGAAATCTAAAGAAGAACTAAGCTAGGGACCAAGAGTCTGACCTTGTCGGCGAAACGCCAAATTAAGAAAGAACACCATACAATAATTACCGCCTAGTCACGAACAATAACGGTAATCCAAGAACGATAGGTCGTCTGAGATTCTCGTAGAGATCCCAAATTATTCTTTATTCCACATAGTACTCTAATCAGTTTCCCATGAATTATAATATCTCGCAAAAGAAAAGAAATTGTTAGTAAAATGTGTGCCACCTTAGTTTTGGTGGCGAATTCAATATAACGGACTGAAATAAATAATAAATTGACAACACATAAATCTAAAGTTAAGAGTAAAAAAACACAACTTGCGAAACGCGGAAATTCTCTCCCAAGCGAGCCACAAACAGCAAACCCGAGGGCAAATTCTGGCCAAAATGGCCACTGGACGGCCTCCTTCCGAGGTCGTCCAGCCCCCGGCGACGGCACCCCCACCCCTAGACTTCTTAAACCTCTTCAATCAGCCACCCCCAACCCAATTTCCACTGGCAGTGGCGGTGGAAACCCTAATACTGTCGCCATTGCCGCACCTCTTGGTGGCCGAAACCCTACCTTTTCAATCCCAATTAAACCACTTAATTACCTACACTGTGAATCAACAATTCGATATGATGCTAAAGAAGTCAAATTGATGATTGAGCAACAAGAGTTGCAACATGCCGTGGTTGAAAAATTCGGCCAAGGTTGGCCTGACATCAATTATTTGAGAAACGCAATTCCCACGCAGTGTGAATTGAAAGGAGGAGTCAAGGTTGGTCTATTGCGTAATAGGCATGTCTTGATTAGGTGTTCACTGTTCGAAGACTACATCACTTTGATGTCAAAATCTAATTGGTGGATAAAAGAAAAGAACAAGTTATTTTCTATGAGAACCCTGTCCCAGTTGTAGCCTTCGTGACTTAATCTAGATATCGATGTGGTGGTTAGGAAGCGTCCATTCAAATTAGTAGCTTGTTGAGAAAAGCAAGTCACAATTGATGAGGTGAGGTACTTCTTTTGGAATAAGGGGTCGCCCTTTTTTTGGTTGAAGTAGTCACGACTTTGGTCGTAGTCAGTTTAAACCCATAAACCCACTCCACTTGCAACCATGTTGATCAAAATGAGTAAGTTTAAAGTGAAAGTCGTTTGACTGCAAGGAAAGGGGCAAAAAGCCACTCACTTGACTATAAAGAAAGAGAGGAGTGAAAAGTCATTTGAACTTGCTTGACTATAAATTGGAGATTGAGGTTACGAAGTCACTTAGTCGAACTAGAAAACTATAAAGAAATGGAGGCTAAGGTTACGAAGTAAGGTCATTTGGTTAAGGAAAGCTCAGGTTATGAAATCTCTTAGCCGTTAATTAATTTCTAAATGAAAGCAAAATAAGTGGGACACAGGGTTCGACCTAGATGAATAAAAAAGCATGTCGGTGACATGGATTTCATTCCCAGGCCTTGCTCCGAATTATTTTAGAGAATCTACACTTTTTTCTTTGGCGGCGGCGGCAGCAGGTAAGCCTCTTTACTATTGATGTCACCATAAAAAATAAAACAAGACCTAGTTGTGCTAGGGTCAAAGTTGAACTTGATTTGTTGAAGGAACATCCCAATAGAGTGCAAATACAAGTCGTCCAATGTGAAGAAATTGTGTCTACATGGTATAACATTCGATATGATTTTCTTCCAAAATATTGTACAACTTGTAAGTTGCAAGGTCATGATGAAATAGGTTGTTGGAAAATACATCCGGAGTTGTTGCCGAAAAAGGAGAAGGGACATGATGGCGGAGGTAGGACGGCGGCTAAGCAGCCAAATCCGAACCCTAACAAGGGTAAGGAGAAGGCTCAAAACCCTAATCCTAAATCCAATTCCACAAACCCTAACCCTGGCAATGATTGGACAATTGTTACGAGCAAAAAACACAACAAAAACAATGTCCAACACAAAAAACAAACACCAAAAGTGATCGAAAACGCTCCTAACACCGCCGGAATTCAATCCAACGACAACCCTACTCCTAAAAACCCTAACCTACCGCCCCCTAATCCAACAAATTCTAACTCGCCTCTCCCAATCTAGAAAACCCTAACCCACTGAATCCTACCAACCCGACCCTTGACCCACCCCAAAACCCTGACCCGATAACCTACCCACAAACTGAGAACCACAACCCGGACCTGACACCTAGCCTGGAAAACCATACCCACCCACAACCCAAAACCGACCCAGAACTACCCAACCCACAACCTGAGAACCCCAACCCGAGATAATACTACCCAACCCGGAGCCTACTAATTCCGAATCACAATCCTCAAACCTAGGAAACTCTACCAACTCGAACCTTTCCCATACTAACCCTAACCCTAATCACATACCGAGAAGCCCTAACCATAGTTCTACCTCACTATTGAACCCTAGCCCAGTCCCTACACCCAGATCCATCAACGTGTTGATGGCTGCAGAGGAGGGCAATTGTGAAGGAAGTGGGATACCGAAGGCAGTGGGAGAAAGCTCAGTTGGAGCCTCTGTGAAGTCATTAGGAAAGGATTTAAATCCTAAGACAAATGAATATGTGCCGATTGAGGGTTTGGTTACTTTGAACCAAGCCTGTGTTGATGTTCCTTCATGCAGTGGTAGCGACCTTGCAGAGACTGTGGCTGAAAACGAGAATGATGAGATACTATCCTATATGGCCAACATGTTTGACGAGGGTCCAGCTGTTGAAGCTACTGAGGTTAGACTTACTCAGGCCCAGGAAATTGCAAGCCTTTACTATGCTATGCATCATATGACACATGTTGAAAAACGTGAGTTCAATAAGCGATCAAGTAAAATACCTGAGAGGTTTACCAAAACACCATTTATTACAAGATCCAAGAACAAATGATAATGTTTCATGAATACTTGGAAAATGAGAAGGAAGAGACACAACAGTTAGAAGATTTTATAAGTTCAGAGATAGTTTATCATATCTTTGTTCTTGTATTATTCTCTCATTTTTTTAGCATCATCATTTGTAATATCATCATAGCGTATGTTATAAACTTTGTGATGATAATAGAATATTTGATTCGGTCAAGTTCTTTTTTTCTTCATTCTTGCTAGTAGAAGTTGTCTTGCCTCATTAGGATTAGTAAGGTAGGGTAACAGGACTTAGTCCCCCTTACTTGTACTTTTCTTTGGGGCCCCTTTTATTTTTTGTTATTAATAAAAATTTCCTGGGCCGCAAGCCTAGTGGATTGCTCAAAAAAAAAAGTTAAGAGTAGGAGAATAATGTTGGATCAGTACATGACAAGGCTGAGAACGGGCCCAATACGATGTTACTCCCCTCTATTCTATTTTGAAATGTTCGACTCTCGTAAATGCTTGAGGTCCCGCTTATGTTGCTTGCGCGTGGGCTTCTCCACTAGCTGATATTGAACTCCAAGTGATACCATTTCATTGTGATGTACATGTAAAATTATTCAAAGAGGGTGGAAGTATGTATGTTCTTAATATTTAACTAATCAAAAGAAAAATCAAAATAGCAAAGTAATAAAAATCCTTGATCAAAGGAAGCACGTAAGGAGGAAAAGGGTTCATATTTGCCTTCGGGTTAATTAGAGAAATAGGTGAAATAATAATAAAAATATAGTACTGCGGGTTTCGTTATTTAAAACAAACTAACCCGAATATAAAAGAGTAAAACATTTAGATATAAAATAAAGTAGATCAAAGCAAGGATTGGCATAAACACTGAACTGGGATAATTAGTATTGCTCTAAGTCCAGAGATAATGGATATTTATGAATTGATAAACATGTGCTAGAAAATAAGCTGTCTGACCAAATTAAAGAAAGGTCCTTTCAGTTTCATGTGTATTAAAGCATTTGAGTATTTAGCAACAGTTACGTAGAAAATAGTCAAAACTCTCTTCAAATGCAGATCAAAAGTAGGACTAATATTGTGACAGGATTAAGTTAAAAAAAACATTCCAGAAAGAAGATCCAAAACACTAATTTGTTTTTTTAAATAAAAAATAGCTAAGAATTTTATTCACAAAGAAGACGAAATTATTTTGAATCCACCGAACAAAACTCGAAACACACATATTCTGTATCCTTCATCTGCTAAATCTGTAAAGAAATAAACTCTTCACTTAATTAATAGATTAGTGACTTCATTATTTCTCAAAGGCATATAACATTAAAAGCATGAAAGTTAACACTCATGAATAACTTTTTAAAAAATTCCAACACTTAACTGATTATAGACGTTAAGGCCTGCATCATGATTCCTATTCTGCTATGCAGAACCAAGAGGAAGACCAGAAATAATTGTTGGTGAAATTAAAATTTTATTTCCAACTTTTAATATTGAAAGACATTTTATTATTAAAATGCTCCAAAAAAAATAAAATCCAACAATAATGAAATCAGAATGCCATCACGTACAAAGCGAACCACGAACACGATATCTTTTCGTGATTTTAAGGAAAACTATAATATGTGTAAATCGTGGTCGAAAAAATAAGTGAGAGTAGAGAATGAAGTCTTTGTTTTGGTGGTGTGTTAGTCGGTTATGATGCTTTACGTTATGTTCTCATTTTTGAAGTGAAGAAGATAGCATATGGGATGGTTGTGTCTTGCTTATCAATTTATAGGACAAAACATTTAAATTCTAGTCGTTGCTTGAAGAGTAATGAAAGGTAAGAATCCCATGAAGGGAACTTGAGGTAATTGGAAAAATAAGAAAGGAAAATAATGATTGAGAAAGATTGGAAAGGATTCATAAAAGTATGGAACCAGTAGTAATTAGGGGCGTTTCTATACAAACTGTTAGGCTAGGAGTAATACATTAGGGTGGGAAATCAACATGGACTTTGGCAAATTGGGCTAATAAAATTGCTATTTGTTGGGGGCTAAATAAACATGTGGCAATAATTATAGTATGGGTTAATACTAATATAGTAATACCATATAATATACTCATTTTAAATTAATTAAACATATATGGACAATAAATATTAAGTAAGAGAAATGCCATTCAATTAAAGATGGATATAATAGTGATTAGTAGCATATAATGATAATAATGATGACAATATTAATGTAGCATAAAAATATTATTTTAAAATTAATGAAATACAACATGAGTGATATAGGCTTGTTATTAGAAATAAAAATAGGGAAAAAGACATGGTATGACCACCGGTCCAAAAGAAAAGTCTCAAAAGACACTATTTTAAGATAATGTCCCGAAATAACCTCTACGCCTACAATAAAGACAAGCCCTAGCTAAAATATCAATGATTTCTTAATTTCAATCGCCTTTGGATTTCCAATCGGCTTATTGGCACCGGTCGCCTTCCACTAACCAGTTCCGACAATTCAATTTGGCAGTGGCTACAAAATTATTGAAATTTCTAATATATAAGGCATTGATTACTGTATGGCAGGATTCAGTGGTGTCCCTGAAGATCCTAACTGCTCGAGGAGTCTCCGTGCTTTAACTGTTTTGTTGCTATCGTTTACGATCTTCCTAGTTATAATGTAGATGCTGATTATTGTACTTGAGCAGCTTATGTTGGTGAGAATAATTAAATGTTGCTAATAGAATTATTAGCTATAACAACTTGGAGAATATATATGACATGCAGTTGCTTTTTCCCTTACTTTTAATTACACGGGTAGTGAACCATTCAGATATTTCTGATCTCAAGGTAAAAAAGAAGTACCATTCTTTCTCCCCGTACAATGTAAAATCTGAAACACAAACACAAAATTTTGATCAAATTCAAATTCACACCTTCAAAATTTTAACTGTTCAATTCTCTCTTCTTCACACATTTTTTCTTTCTTTAAATAAGTTACATAGCTGAAATGTTGCCTGCATATAAAGTTGTTGTTGAATCTGCGTCCGTACTTTTTTTTATATGGCTGTGAAATCATCAGATCTATGGTTGTTTAGTACAGATCTGGGCGGAATTTTTTTTTGGCGGTCTCCATTTTTTTTTATAATTCTTGCTTGCGTATTAATAGTATAATAATTGTATAATATGTGTATCATTAGTGTGTACACATTATACTGATTATACATTAATTATATATTATTATACATAAATTATTTAACAATGATACATTTTTTCAGGATCAACCAGAAGAGGTATGCATAAAAGTATTTGCCTCCAGGAGGAATCCTAGAATCCCGTTTACATATTCTATACAACAATGATACATATTCTATACAATAATGATACGATTTTCTATACACATACTGTAGGGATACATATTATATACATCAATGATACAGTTTCTATACATATACAATATTAATACATATTTTATACAACAATGATATATTTTTTATACACATATTGTAGGGACATCTATACATATACAGTATTGATACATATTCTATACATCAATGATATAATTTCTATACACATATTGTAGAAATACATATTCTATACATGATACATTTTTCATACATATACAATAGTAATACATATTATATACTGCAATGATACAACTTCTATACATATGCTGGAAAAAAGAGATAGAGAGAATGTGTGGTAAGGTGATGTAAGGGTTGCAAGAAGAGAGATTAGAATTTTGGTTTTTGGAGGTTTGAGTTGTACAAAAAAAGTACACTATTGATAAACTATTACATTATCAAATAAGGTTCAAATTTTCGAAATGTTTAGTTTATTAACACTTTTATCACTCTTCTATTTAATATTTAAAAATCAACAAATAGAGATTAAATTTAATTTTGATATTTTTATATCATATTTAGCAAACTATAAAAATAATTACAAAAACAATTGAGTCATATTTTAGATACATATAACTTTTATTTTCATTTGCAAAAGAGGAAAGTTATAAAAATATATTTTCTATTAATTTAAATTTTAATAAATAAGCTAGTGACTTTAGTATGTTTCTTGTTATTTCTTGTTGTAATCTAATTATATAATTATATTTTATTAATTTAAAATATTTATTTAATATTTTTATTTTTATCTTTACAAAAGGAAGAGAAAAACAAAAAAAAAGAAGAAAAAAATGATGAAGATAAACTAAACAAAAAAATTAAAATTAAGAGGAAACAAATAAAATAAAAAAACATAGACAACTAAGATATTGATAGAAAATAAGAGATAAACAGTTGTTAAGAACTTAAAAAGGAGACTAGGAAATGGGTTAGGATTAGTTTAGAGCTACAATACGGATTTTGGAAAAACTTGGGCTATTGGGTGTCAATAGTTTCACCTGATGATAATTATGTCCTTACCTCATAAAAATATCATTTTATAAAAATAATAATAGATATATAAAAATATAGTATAAAATGGCTATGTAAAGGTAAAAGAAAATAACTTTAAGATTACCTAAAACTTTGGAAAAATAAAATAGCGGCTTAGTAAAATGTAGGGTATAAAATGGTCAAAATTTAGTGTCAACAATCTTTGCATGGATATATGATTTGCATGGTATTGGCTGAGGCTTGAGTGGCTGAATATATAGGTTAAATGGGTGATTGGGTGGTGATTTGTATAGGTTCGTCCACTTGGCAGACAAGATATGCCATGTGTTCAATTTTATTTGAGGTGGCATTAGTTTAAGGAGTTGAATTATTTTTGCCCACTGTTTTATTATTACCAGTTGTATTCGAATGAGGTGCCAGTGGGTTTCGTAGGGGACTACACTCGCAGAGATCACACTTGGGCTGAGTGGTGAAGAAGCTATATATATAGAGAGATATATGATATCCAAATCAGATGAAATTCTTGTTTAGAAGTTTCGATTCTTCTGAGGTTCTAAATTAAGGGATATCCGATTTTACAATCAAACAAGAATTTGGTATATATTGTATGAGTAGTTTGGTATCAGAGCCATAAAGGGTAGATATATAGAGAGATATGATATCCAGATCAGATGAAATTCTTGTTTAGAGGTTTCGATTCTTCTGAGGTTTTTTGCCTAGGATGGTCCGGGGTAGTAAGTAGGCAGTCAGACTCCGTGAAATGCCTGGGATTATAGGAAGAACCCGAGTTTCAAAAACAGGATTGTATATACATGGATCTGTTTCTTAATAGATCTACTTCTTTTGATTTTGGTTCAACATCTTCCATGGATTCAAAGAAGATAATAAATTCGGAAGAAATCGTTATACAAGATTTTGAAAAATCGATTGATAATTGGAAAATACCGAGAGTAAATAGAGATCAAATTTACAAAAATTCTAAATACCAATTCTTCAAAACTGATTTTATAATCAAAACAGAGGAAAGAGATATCTAATTATCTC
Source organism: Anisodus tanguticus (assembly GCA_034509755.1). Classification (NCBI taxonomy): domain Eukaryota; kingdom Viridiplantae; phylum Streptophyta; class Magnoliopsida; order Solanales; family Solanaceae; genus Anisodus; species Anisodus tanguticus. Next base: position 9,454,662 of record CM067547.1, on the reverse strand, counting down.
AACCCTTTGAAACAATCCAATTACTTTATCAAAATTCCTTGAAAAAACATAGAGAAAGAAATTACAAATACATCCATATTGCTTAGTCCAAGTAAGAATAAAACCCTTGACTAAGGAAGGATTAAACACCTCAATCTTTGTTATCTTACGAGATGTTAGATTCACAAATTTTGAAGATTCCTTATTGAGTTCTGTTGAGTCTAGTCTCTGCACAGGACCAATCTCTTTTGATTGTTACCCAAACTTTTCAATATCCCTCAATGATAAAAATATCCAAAAATCCCTTGTCTTGCAAATAAACACCCACAACTACCAAATGCTTGAAGGTTCAATTCTGATAGCAATAATCTCCAGAATACATTACAAAGCTATGACTTCTGCTTTTGCCACAAAAGTTAGATCTACCATAGTAAAAAAAGGTGAAACCTTACTATTACAAACAGATCTTTCCAGATCTAACACAGTAATACCCAGACCTATTAGGTGAAGTATATTACCCTACCAGAAGAATGGATCCTGGAAAGAGTAGTTAAACTTGAACCTTTAGAAACTTCACAACCAAATACCCATCTTAGATAAATAACCCAATACCAGGATGGTAGAGTTAGTCTATCGTTCCATAGAAGATCTACGAGTAGTAGATACGATGATACAAGTTCTGAACCCTAGACTTAGGAAGAATCTCACAAATTCCTTCAGTAATAAATACTCCTTACAAAACAAAACCTAGACGTTCTACGTCAAATTTACCCAATCTAAGAAACGTAGATTACACCAATGAAATACCTAAACCCGTTTATGAAAATACCATTGTTAGAGAAAAAATAGATGACCAAGAACCTACTAGTCCGACGTTTTCCTCAATAACAGAGAATTTAGTAAACGAAATTGGAGTTTTAGAAAAAGAATTTCAAGTAGATAAGAAATTCCTACAAAAAGATTTTTATGAAAAATACAACCTAGAAAAGAGAATTTGGTTCTTTAAAAACTTTTTAAATACTAGGACAAAAATACAAGAAAAAATCTATGATTTTGTAAATGAACATAGGATAAACATCATATTCTTTGACTGGTTTGAAATATATTCCTCCGAAAATTCCATAGAATATCCCTTTTCTAAAACGGTAAATCTCGTTACGACTAAGAATAAAACACCGGAATGGGAAACCCTAGCTGGATTCTAGGAAAGTCCACTCCAACCACCCTCATCTACATGTATTAAGCTCAACGTTCATGGCCGCCATGTAGACGCAATTCCTTTTAAAAACCCAACAGAGGATGATAAAACAAATACAAAAAACATTCTCGCACAAAACAACTTTACCAATATTAATTTAAATACCATAGGAAAATAATTAGATAGAGTAGAAAAATACATAAAACCGCCCTTTAATCACTATAGATTCCCAGAGACGACTAAGGATATGAAATTGAAAAGCCCAAACATTAAACCCTTTCAAGTATCTTAAGATAGTGTTAAAAATATCTAACAAAATAAGTCTGAGTTCATTCAGGCTATACAAGATCAATTGAGTAGAATTGGGATATCCAATAGTTCTAATACAGAACCCGTTGTTCCAGATACCCCGCAATCAACCAATAAAATAACAACTTTAACATACGATTCCGATAACAGTGATACCTTAAAACAATTCTAAAATAAAACATCGCTTGTCAATAAAATGGATTGGAAACTACCCGTACAACAACAATTATAAATAATTTCAGCTCCAGACCTAGGAATAGTAAAACCCCTAGCTCAATCCTTTTACGATTGGAACATTGATGGAATGACTGAATACAATATCCTCAACTTCCTCGAACAAATGACCATGGATGCAAATGCCTATAAAACACAAAATGGTACACACGATAAGACCATAGCAGAACTGCTCATCGCAGGATTGTCTTGTCAATTAAAAGGTTGGTGGGATAATTATCTCACTGATCAACAAAAAGAAGACATCATAAACTCCATAAAAACTGATGAAGAAGGAATATCAATTCTAGATGAACAAGGCGAACCCCTACAAGATGCAGTGTCAACCTTGATACTAACAATCTCCTTAAATTTCATAAGAGATTCTTCACATCTGAAGGATAAAAATGTCGAGTTACTTTCAAATCTTAAATGCAAAAATCTTAGTGATTTCCAATGGTACAAGAATACTTTCTTAACCAAAGTAATGCTTAGGGAAGATTCCAACCAACCATTTTGAAAATAAAAATTCCTAGCAGGACTACCTACCCTTAGGAGAAAAGGTTAGAAATAAGATTAAGGAGAATTGTGGAAAACAAATGATACCTTATAGTGAGTTTACATACGGAAAACTAGTCAGTATAACTAAACAAGAAGGTCTAAAGATCTGCCAAGATCTAAAATTACAAAAATACATTAAATGAGAGGTAAAAAGAACTAGGTGCGAACTTGGTACTTTTTATAAACAATTTGATACAAATTCCACAAAACCATCTCCAAGTTGTATAGAAAATTGTAGTAAGACTTATAAATCCGATAAGAAACCAACAAAAGATTATAGGAAAAAGAACTCTAGGAATAACGATGAATATTATAAAAAATCTTATAAAAAATCTCGTTACAAAAATTTCAGGAATACAACAAATCCCAAAAATAGTGATTCCAAATACAAAGATATCACATGCTATAAATGCAATAAAAAGGGACATATATCGAGATACTGTAAAATGAATAAAAAATTACAAGAATTAAAATTAGACGATGAAGTAACCCAAAAAATCTCCAATCTTTTAGTAGATTCCTCCGATTCAAACGCCGAGTCAGAACCTGCCTATTTTTCTCTATCTTCAGAAGACAATAAATCCCTTCAAATAGATGAATTGGTCACAACTAGTTCATCTGAAAATTTCGAAAAGGGTAAAGGAAAAAGGTATGTGTTTTAACCAAGGATCAAGAATTCACGTTAGATATGGTTAAACACATAGATACTCAACACCAAAAAGATTATTTAAACAAACTCCTAAAATCTTTTACGGAGGAGTAAAAAGATAATAAAAATACAATTTTGTCAAATACTTCTAAAAATACCTATGACTTAACAAATATCCTAAATAAGGGTAAAAAGATGAAAGAATTCAAAGAAATACCAGTTCTAGAACTACAAAAAAACGATAAAACAAATAAAACTAGATATCAATGTTTTAAAAGAAAAACAAAAACGAGATTCTGAGTTAATAAAAATGATCCTTTCAAAAGATACCTAGGAAAGTTTTGAGTCCGATTACTCTGAAAATCCAAAAGAACCAGAAGAACCTTTTGAAAACCGACATCTATAAGAGATCCAAGAATAATTCCTCGGCGTCTTAAGACAAACAACGTCTAAAAAATACATGATACAAATAACCCTTAAATTCTCAGACAGTTTTAATATCAAAACAATTGCTCTTTTTGACACAGGAGCAGATTTAAATTGCATAAAAAAGGATTGATACCAGAAGATTGATACCATAAAAAAAGGATTGATACCATAAAAAAGGATTGATACCGGCATCTTTTTACCCTTCTTTAGAATATTTGTTAAGTCATAGGTATTTTTAGAAGTATTTGGCAAAATTGAATTTTTATTATCTTTTTTCTCTTCCGTAAAAGATTTTAGGAGTTTGTTTAAATAATCTTTTTGGTGTTGGGTATCTATGTGTTTAACCATATCTAACATGAATTCTTGATCCTTGGTTAAAACACATACCCGTTTTCCTTTACCCTTTTCGAAATTTTCAGATGAACTAGTTGTGACCAATTCATCTATTTGAAGGGCTTTATTGTCTTCTGAAGACAGAGAAAAATAGACAAGTTTTGACTCGACGTTTGAATCGGAGGAATCTACTAAAAGATTGGATTTGGGTTACTTCATCGTCTAATTTCAATTCTTGTAATTTTTTATTCATTTTACAGTATCTCGATGTATGTCCCTTTTTATTGCATTTATAACATGTGATATCTTTGTATTTAGAATCACTCTTTTTGGGATTTGTTGTATTCCTGGAATTTTTGTAACGAGAATTTTATAAGAATTTTTATAATATTCTTCGTTATTCTTAGAGTTCTTTTTTCTATAATCTTTTGTTGGTTTCTTATCGGATTTATAAGTCTTACTACAGTTTCTTGTACAACTTGGAGATGGTTTTGTGGAATTTGTATCAAATTGTTTACAAAAGTATCAAGTTCGCAGCTAGTTCTTTTTAGCTCCCATTTAAGGTGTTTTTGTAATTTTAGATCTTGGCAGATCTTTAGACCTTCTTGTTGAGTTATACTGACTAGTTGTCCGTACGTAAACTCACTATAAGGTATCATTTGTTTTCCACAATTCTCCTTAATCTTATTTCTAACCTTTTCTCCTAAAAGGGTAGGTAGTCCGGCTAATTTTTTTTTTCAAAATGGTTGGTTGGAATCTTCCCTAAGCATTACTCTGGTTAAGAAAGTATTCTTGTACCATTGGAAATCACTAAGATTTTTGCATTTAAGATTTGAAAGTAACTCGATATTTTTATCCTTCAGATGTGAAGAATCTCCTATGAAATATAAAGAGATTGTTAGTATCAAGGTTGACACTGCATCTTGTAGGGGTTCACCCTGTTCATCTAGGATTGATATTCCTTCTTCATCAGTTTTTATGGAGTTTATGATGTCTTCTTTTTGTTGATCAGTGAGATAATTATCCCACCAACCTTTTAATTGACCAGAGAATCCTGCGATGAACAGTTCTGTCATGGTCTTATCTTGTGTACCATTTTGTGTTTTATAGGCATTTGCAGCCATGGTAATTTGTTGGAGGAAGCTGGGGATATTGTATTCAGTCATTCCATCAATGTTCCAATCGTAAATGGAAGAGGCATTGAATCAGGATTGAGCTAGGGGTTTTACTATTCCTAGGTCTCGAGCTTGAATTATTTGTAATTGTTGTTGTACTTGTTGTACGAGTAGTTTTCAATCCATTTTATTGACAAGCGGTGTTTTATTTTGGAATTGTTCTAAGGTATCACTGTTATCAGAATCATATGTTAGAGTTGTTATTTTATTGGTTGATTGCGGGGTATCTGGAACAACGGTATCTGAAACAATGGGTTCCGTATTAGAACTATTGGATATCCCAATTCTACTCAATTGATCTTGTATAGCTTGGATGAACTTAGACTTATTTTGTTGGATATTTTTAACACTATCTTTGGACACTTGAAAGGGTTTAAAGATTGGACTTTTCAATTTCATATCCTTAGTCATCTCTGGGGAATCTATAGTGACTAAAGGGTGGTTTTTTTTACTGCCGAAGATCTAAAGGGGATAATAGACAAAGAAGGAATTGATATATAAGGGATTGAAGAATTAAAAGATAATTGAAATATGCAGAAAGTAAAGTAAGATTAATTTACAAATTAAGGTTCCAGTTAAGGAAACCATAATTCAAATGATCTGCATGAATTTAAATCAAATAGGCGGTAGAACCGGCCAAGAATTTAATGCAAGAATTTAAAGAATTTAAAAGCATGAATTTAAAGAACATGAATTTAATAAAAGATTAGGAGGTAGCACCTTCCCTAATCATATTTATTCAAAATATTAAAACTTACAAAGATTTATATCAAGGAGATTTATCTTGGGAATTTCCAAGGTATTTTGGGGAATTTCGATTAAGTTATTTAGGATCATATGAGGGGAATTGAAATTTTATCTAACTAAGGGAATTTAAGTGAGCTTAGACTTCTCTCTAAAATCTGAAATCTATGAAAGAAAAAGTTTGTCTAAGTAAGGGAGAGAGGGTCTCATTTTATAGGAGTTTTATATGGTATTTTGGTAAATAAAAAAGGAATCTAACTATTCATCCGAGTAGAGAATGACGTCATCCATGACATCATTAACTTTGACATTTTCTCGAACTATTGCTGGATTCTTTTGCATTTACTGTTTTCTTTTTGAAAGTATCTTTTTCGGGAATTTTCTTTTGTCGGAATTTTGTCTGAACTTTATTCCGGGTATATTCTTTTGACCATCTTTTCACAATCCACTGTTGCAAAAAATTGGACTGTCTTCAATATCAATTTTTGGTTCTTCTTCTGATGAAGAGCTTTGTTTTGATGAAGACGGTGCGAACTTCAGAATTTTTTCTTGCATTTCTTCTGGATTTTTGCTGCTGCAAGCATTGAAGCCATCTGAGATTTCTGTGAAAGGAACTGGGTGTGCTCCGGTGTTTGTAGTGGAGTCTGTGGTGTTTGTAGTGGCACGTGTACCTGAATGGACTTCTGGGTAGGTTAGCCATTCCTAGATTCTTTGTGGTGCGAGACTTGCTAGTATTTTAAAGTTGTCCCACCATCTGATTTTGAATCTTCTTCGAACCGTTATAATTTTATTTTCAGAATAATCTACAAATCATGTGAATACCCATGGTAAATGGAATTTGGTGTGGAAAAGCTGCAATGACACAAATCTTTTTTCATCCTCAGTGGGTTTATAAAGGGATTTAAAGATGCTAAAAGATTTAGTGACTTGAGGTTTTTGTATTTCAATGGTGGATCCAAATTGTTCCCACCATGAATTCCATCATGTAGGGAATTGGGATGGAATGCATGAGGTATCAAAATGAAAAAGCCAAGTATGACGTCGGTTGGTATTTTGAATGAAAAAGGAATTGGAGCAAGCTTGTTGGTAATTCCAGTAATTAAATGGAATATCAAAAAATGCGGTGTTTTGATGGGTATCAGGGAAATTTAGGAGCTGAGACAGATCATTCCCCCAATCGCTTGGAGCAATTACTTTAAGTATTTTGCAAATAGAGTAAGAAGGATCTGAGTTATTTTTATAATAATTATTTTTAATAGTGGATGGTCCTGATATTTCAAGGATAGCTTGATAAAAATATGAGGTTTTTAAGATATCCCATGATTTGTAAAATCATCCTTGCCCAAAATAATTTTGCAATGCTAAAAAAGGGTCTTGATCAAAAATCCCTTTTCAATAGGAACAATATTTTGGAAAAATGTTTTATAAAAAAATCAGGAACAGGTTTTTTGGGGACTTGTGGTACCACAAGTTGAGAATTTAAAAAATGTTTTTGAGAAAGGATTTTTGAAAATTCTTCTTTCTCTAATTTTATAAAACTTATAGAGAAAATTTATCCTTTCTTGAACTCTAGATGATCCAATGTTCATGAATCTGTAACTATATCAACGTCTTTTGTAGTTTTGGGATTTGTCAAGGGGTAAAAGGCTTTCTAAGAATCTTTGTAATTGGGTTTTTAAAAATTGTTTGTGAGAAAAGATTTTTGAAGATTCTCCTTTCTCGATTTTTATAATTTTTTTTGAGGTGTTATCCTCTTCTAAATCTTGAACAACTTATTGTTTAGGAATTTGAAGTTGCAATAATGTCTTCTGTAGTTTCGGGGATTTTGCAAGGAGTTGCAGAAGGTTTTCAGTAGTCATTGCCTGTGCGGGAAATTCATGCAGATCCTTTGAATTATGATTTCCTTAACTGGAACATTAATTTGTAAGTTAATCTTCATTTCCTTTCTGCATATCTCCTTCATCTTTTAATTTTTCAATCCCTTATATATCAATTCCTGCATGAATTTAAAGAACATGAATTTAATAAAAGATTAGGAGGTAGCACCTTCCATAATCATATTTATTCAAAATATTAAAACTTACAAAGATTTATATCAAGGAGATTTATCTTGGGAATTTCCAAGGTATTTTGGGAAATTTCGGTTAAGCTATTTAGGATCATAGGAGGGGAATTGAAAGTTTATCTAACTAAGGGAATTTAATCCCTCAGCACTACAACCAGTAAATCGCGGAATGTGCCTGAATGATCAGGGTTTGAGAATAAAACAATTGATATCACCTACAAGGTGCTACCTCAGAAGAGAGCAAATTGGCTGCACCAGGGTTCGAACCCACGCTGCAGGCCTCCAGCTGGATTTTAAGTTCTCCTCATTTGTCATCCAGCTATGCATCATTGCCCTTCTAAACGCTACACAATCTTATATCCATAAAGAAAGTGCTGTTTATTTGAAAAGAAAATAGAGATGAAGTCATAATTCGTTGCAAATAGTGATTACATTATGAAATAATAAGGGCATGTTTGAAAAGTCACTCATGTAATTGGAATTATGTGTAATTACACAGTTTGATTTGTTTGTCAAGTCAAATAATTACATGGTTAAGAAGTAGTAATTACACTCTTTAATTCTTAAGTGCGAGGGGGGGGGGGGGATAATTGAGTGTAATTACAATGTTACTTCTTAATTTCTTTATTTTTTGTTTTTTTAAATTTCTTTTCTTTTTAATTGATTTTTTATTTCTATTATTTTTATTTATAAAATATATTTTATTTTTTACATTATTATTCTTCACCTTCTTTCTTCTCATTTTCCAACCTTTACATCTTGTGATTTCATGTAATTGCTCGTATTTTTTATTTATTTTTCTTAATTTTCTTCATTTAGTGTAACTACATTATTATTCTAGTTTTTGAAACTATACCTCCTACTATTAGCAAAAAATGAGTCATCGACAAACTTGACTAACGTTTTGAAATGAGGTTATAAACTTATGTTTTCCTTTTCTTTTGAATTATATTTACTTAAATTATGTTGGAACTTATTTTATATTATATTGGAATTTGACATAAGAGTATTATGTTAAAAATAATAGAATTTAAATTAATGTTATATATTTTGTTCTAATTTATTTGCTTTACTACTATTGCATTGTTATTTGCATTGCATGTTGTTCATTTTTTCTTACTTACAATTAATATATTATTTTTTATCAAACATTTGAATAATGTCATGGAATTATATTTATAAATATCAATCTTTTTGTCAAGCATCTAGTTCATGATGTTCTTACAAAATGTGTGTTGTTAATTATAATTAAATAAATTAAAATAGTATCAAATTGCAAAATATATAGCAATTATTTTTTACAACATTAGTTACAAATATATGATTATTACTTAATATATTTCAAGAAACAATATGTATCTTAAATTTTATAATTTAATATTATTTATTAAGAAATATATTTGTCAAATAGTAATTAAATTTTATTTTTAAATTAATATAACTGTGTAATTACATTTATGCAGTCAAACAGTACGCTTATAATTATATTGTAATTATGTTATGACAAACAAACAGATCGTCGTAATTATTTGATTGTATAATTACTATCCTAATAATTATACTAATTTCAATTACCAGACAACTTTCCAAACAGACCCTTAAGTGAGTACGGAAGAAACACGCTGAAGCATAAATAAACAAATTCTTATCCAATATGAAAGTGCCACTACTAAAAATGGTGTGATTTTCGATCAAAAAAATTCGATCACAGTTGTGGTGAGGTCGAAATTTTCAGTATTTTATTATTTTTTTGTAAGAAAAAATTTCAACCTCACTTGGTCGGTCGATTAATTGACAGAAAAATATAATTTTGACCTCGTGAGGTCAAAATATTTTTTAAATACAAAATAAAACTAAAAAATAAATTATTTCAGGCAATATTTAAAAAATAATTTTAAAATTTCTACCACAGAGGCTCGCATCTGGAGTCTTGTGCGACAAAAAGGTATCAACTAAACTTAAAGGAAAGTTCTATAGGGCGATGGTTAGACTGACTATGTTGTATGAGGTCGAGTGTTGGCTAGTCAAGACTTCGCACATACAAAATATGAGAGTTGCGGAGATGAGGATGCTGAGATAGATATGTGGGCATACAAGGAGAGATATGATTAGGAATGATGATATCCGGGATAAAGTGGGAGTGACCTCGGTGAAGGATAAGATGCAGGAAGCGAGGTTGAGATGGTTCGGGCATGTGCAGAGGAGAGACATAGACACAGTGCGGAAGTGTGAGAGGTTGGCTATGGACGGGTTCATGAGTGGTAGAGGTAAGACAAAGAAGTATTGGGGAGAGGTGATTAGACGGGATATGACGCAGGTACAACTTACTGAAGACATGACCTTAGATAGAGGTTGTGGAGGACACAGATTAGGATAGAATGATAGTAGGTAGTCGAGCGCATTCCTCTTTATGCTTACAAAATGATAGTGTAGTGTTATTATTATAGGCTCGATTAGCCTGTCACACTTAATTTGATTCCTGTTGCTATGTGTTCTTTAGTGTAATTTATTTATCTTATTTAGTTGTGTTAGCTACTGCTTCCTGTTGTTAGAATACGCTACCATTGCGTATTTGATTTTTACTATCTGCATGTCCACAATGCTTTAATTTCTCGTCTGAGTCTGACCGTTTCTCATACTTTGTTTTGCTTTGCTTGCTTTGCCTGATTATGCTTTGTCTTGAGCCGAGGGTCTCCCGGAAACAGCCGCTCTACCCACCAAAGTGGACATAAGGTATGTGTACATTCTACCCTCTCCAGATTTCACTGGGTATGTTGTTGTTGTTATTAGGTCGAAATTTAAAAAAAAAGTTGGTCAAAATTAACCTAGGTTACGCGCAGCTTCCCTTCTTTTTCCTTTCTTCCTATTTCTCTTCTCTCCCTTCTAATCCACACCAACCACATTCCACCTCTCCACCCCGCCGGACGCCGACGTCATCGTCCTCTGCTCCCATCTCCTTTGCTCGTTGTCTCTATCACGTCATCCGCCGCATCAATCTCTACGGGTGGACAAAAAATCTGGAGAACCGAAAAATCGAACCGAACTGATCGCTTTTTATTCAGTTTTTTTTTAAATAATTTAAAAACCGAACTAAATCAGTATTAAATGATTCGGTTCGGTTCGGTTCTTTAATTTTGGGGATGAACCGAACCGAAAAATCGGGGCAAATTTGTTAGGCTATTACTATCTCTTGAATCATAGCCATTGAAGGCAATCTATGAAGTTTTTATGGAAGTCGAATATGACATGAACTTGATTAACATATCACGGAAACATTGACATAAAATGTAGGGAGAGAAAGTAATTGTAAATTGGTGAAACTTTAAATGGTCATAACTCTGCGCTCGGATGACGTAGTCATAACTCTGCGCCGCCAATTTTTAGAAAACGTCCATTTTCCCAATCAATTTCAATTTTCCCCCAAATTAGTTTATAATTTTCCCTTTTCTTTAGTCAAGATCTGACGCTACACAATAGATTTCAACGTCGAAATTTCATGATAGTGTAGGTGTGAATGTCAATTTCAGTGTTGGAAATTCAATTTTTTAAAAAAAACAAAAACATCCCCCGCCCCGACCCATTTGCCACCCCTAGAAAAAACCCCAATATAATCGGATACGTTCCGCAATATAAACTGAAGATATCAATTTTTAAAAAAAAGTTAGATTCGATTTTTTTCTAAAAAAAAACAATTTTTATTCGGTTCATAATACAAAACAGAACCTATCAATCTCAATGCTCTTTGGGATGGAAATCAATGGGACTGGACTAAGCTCTCTTTGGATATTCCTCAGTTGATTAAGGATAACGCCTCTCTAGCCACCATTAGTAATGATACTATACACCCCTTTTTGGAAAATGAATACGAATGGTGTCTTTTCTACCATATCAGTGTACGAGCTTCTTTCCAAAGATCGTGGCCCTCACTATCCATTCCAATGGATATGGAAATTGCCGACCCTGAACAAAATTAAATTCCATCTTTGGTTATGTTCTCATTATAGGATTCCCTGCAAAACTTGTTTAAACCACATAGGAATCCAAAATAACCCTACCTGCACTATTTGTAACAACAGCAATGAAAGCATCCGCCATATATTCTTTGAATGCCCCATTACAAGGAGATTCTGAGAAGACATGGGAATCCTCATCCACCTCCACCTTCAACAACAAAACCACTGGCTTCACGATATAAATCTTCTCTCACTATCCCTATTCATCACAATCTGCTTAAGTGGCACCAATTCTATCCTTTTGCAATATGGCACCTTTGGATTAATAGGAATAGTAATGTCTTTAATGACCAAACTACAAACCTATCCTCTCAACTAGTTCTTATGCGTTCTATGGAGTATAAATTTTCTACTAACACTCATACCTCCCAACCAGACAGATTAACCACTCAAGTACGCTGGATACCCCCCTCCCTCCAATATTTCTAAGCTCAATGTAGATGGAGCTTTCAATAGTGATTTTAATACAGGTTTCATTAGTGGTGTGATTCGTAACTCAAATGGTGATTGGATAATGAGCTTTTGGAAAAAGATCAAAACAAGCAATCATCTCCTTGCTGAAATACAGGCCCCTCTCATCATGGGCTAGAAATGGCAGATGTCAATAGATTAACACCAATTGAAATTGAACGAGACTCAACGGAAGCAATCCACTTATTACAATACCCTCACACTAACTACCATGCTTTAATCTACAATTGCAGGTGCCTATTGAAGAAGTTGATGAATCCAGTGGTCAGGCATACATCCGTGAAGGCAACAAATCTGCTCACGTTTTGGCAAAGCTAGGTTCCAAGCTTTTAACATGCAATCAACTCTGTAATACTCTAGTCCCTCCTGAAGCGGCAAGAAACACTATCAAGGAAGGATCAGGAAGGCAAAGTAGCTAGTAATCTATCAGCATGTAATAGTTTAGTAAAATATGGAAACTTATATGTAGCCACTATCCCCGATAGTGACCTTATCTAGTACTACTACTCAGTTTGTAATGCCTTAATAATATATAAAATATCCAGTTTATCAACAAAAAAAAAAACTGTGGGTTTAATAATAAAATCATGTCCTTTGACACTCAAGCTTTTTGACTACTTTATTTTACTCTTTATCTTTCTTGGTCACACATTTTTTTTGTCTAATCATTAAGATTCTTCAATTTCTCTTATCAATCTCTTCTTCTCAGTGTCTTTTAAGTCTGGGTTACTAGGGACTTTCTTACTCCAGTTCCTCCAAATTTAGAGGACCTAATTCTATTTTCTTTCCTTATTATATGGTGGATCTTGGTAAACACAAGGAATATCCTTTTGTCCTAAATCTTGTGGTTAAAGTTGAAGTAACAAGAATCTTAAAAAGGTAAAGAGAATGAAAGGTCTCAAAAAGTGTTGTACTACTTACGACCCAGTACTACTCCAGTCCACATAAGCAAAATGTAGGGGCCCCAGTTTTCTGATCTTATAAGCCACGTGTCATCATGAATATGGCTTCGTCAGAATTTTGTAATACCACGTCGGACTGTAAGGACCAAGAAACACGAAAATCAAATTCAGCCGTTGAGTTGTTGACTTGTTTCTCAATTTCTCATCACACATTGTCCATCATCTATAACACAAGAAACTATTATATACAACAGAGGCCATAAATCCCACAACCAACTTTCAGTGACAGACTGAGCAAGCGGTGGCAAAGAGGCTGAAAAGTGATGGCATTAAGAGCTTCAGCCACCACAAAATCACCTCTTCCTCCACCCTCTTCTTCTTCATCATCACCTACTAAAGTCTTTAGTCTACCTAAACTATCTCAAAAACCTGAATTCAGTGCAAAATCAGTGTCATTCTCTACATCGACTGCTCTTTTATTCTTTCCACTCTTAACTGCGACCCATGAAGCCAGAGCAATCAGCTTACCCAAGGAAGATATCGTCTCTTCCCTTAATCAGGTACCCATAACAAGTTCCCTCCTATTTGAGTTACTCTTATCATATTTCCATTTTTTTGGCCAAATCATTTGACGAGAATTCTGCTAGATGTAGTCTGTTTTGCTTTCTCCCTTGTATTATCTAGTTCTAGCTGATTGTCTTCTGTAATCTGTTTCCTTTCTTTAGTTCTCTTTTTATTGTATTTTATTGTGATTCTAGCAGCATTTCCTGTTAGTTTTAGTATATAAATTTATTAATCATGATGGTTTTAACTTTTTAGAGTGTTAGAGTGGGTTACAGTTGATAACATGAAGAAATATCGAAATGTGCAGAAGAAACTAAAAGGGTAAAAACGGAGAGAGAGAGAGAAGAGAATGTCGGTGTTCCCTTTATTATTTCTTATCTGAAGCAGGTGAACACATGTCCACAGAGAGCTTAACAGTGGGAACCAAAGGTGTCACACAACTGGAAAGAAATGGTGACATTTGAATTTAGCAAGAAGATCAGAAGCATACTTTTGTTGAGTCATCAAATAACCTCGAGGATGAGAAGATATCTCTAAACCCAAGAAGTAATGGACTTAGCCTAGATCCTTGATCTTAAATTTAGAATCCAGGAAAGGCTTGAGAGAATTCATTTCAATAAGATCATTACCAGCCAGTAAAATATCATCAACATACACTGCCAAGATGACCATAGAACCAGGAGATGATTTTGAGAATAAGGAATAGTCATTCTTGCTAGAAATGTAGCCTTTAGAGAGCAAAGCTTCAGATAATTTAGAAAACCATTGTCTAGAAGCTTGCCCAAGGCCATACAAGGATTTCTTGAGTTCGCATACCAAGGGAGGAGAAGATGAGGAAGAACAGACCTCAAGACCAGGAGGTATTTTCATGTACACCTCTTCATGAAGGTCATCATGTAAAAAGGCATTATTGACATCTAGTTGAAACACAGTCCAGTCCCTTTTTGCAGCAATGGCAAGTAAACATTTGATGGCTGTGAGCTCCACAGTAGGGGAGAAAGCTTCAGTGAAATCAAACCTCTCTTTGGGTGTCACCCCTAGTAACTAACCTAGCCATATACCTCTCCACAGAGACATCAGCTCTCTGTTTGATCTTGTAGACCCATTTGCAGGGTATGGCTTTCTTATGTGGAGGAAGAGGGACAAGATCTCAAGTTTTGTTTGCATCAAGAGCTTGAATTTTTTTTAGCATTGCCTCTTGTCAAGCAAGATTAGAAGCTGCCTGCTGGTAAAATTGAGGCTCATGCATATGAAGCTCAACAGGGGAAACCTTGGAAGAATCAGAGACAACCAAATGGTAGAACAGAATAGCATAAAAATCAGAAAGATAAGAAGGTCTAGTGACAATTCTACCAGATTTGGTGGCAGGAGGTTGAGAGACAGCAGGAGGAACTGGAAAGTGAGGGGAAGTTGCTGGAGGAAGAATTGCAGGTTGAGGAGAATGTGCTGGAGAGGGAGAAGATGTTGGAGAAGGAGGGGCTACTGGAATGGGAGATGGAGAAGCAGGATATGAGGGAGTAAGAGTGGAATGGGCAGGAGGTGTATCTACAAAATCAGGGACAGGATCAGAAAAGAGTGAAGAATTTGGAAAAGGAGGTTTGAAAGGGAAGACATGTTCATGGAAAACAACATCTCTAGAGAAGAAAACAGAAAATGTAGTTAGAAAAAGTAACTTGTAACCCTTTTTGCCACAAGGGTAATCCAAGAATATACAAGAAATAGCTCTAGACTGAAACTTGTCCCTACTATATTTTGGAGAAGTTGCAAAACAGAGACAGCCAAAGGATTTAAGATGATCATAGGAAGGAGGAGTGCCATGTATGTTCTCATAAGGGAGATATTGTGTAATACAGTTGAAGGCATTCTATTAATGAGATAAGTTGCTGTTAACACACATTCACCCCAATACTTTAGAGGTAATTTAAATTGAAATAAAAGAGCCCTGGATACCTCTAAAAGATGTTTGTGTTTTTTTCCACAACTCCATTTTGTTGTGGAGTGTGAGGGATGGTGGTATGATGAAGAATGCCTGGCAAAGAAAAAAGAAGATTCAGCACTGCTGCTCAGTTCAAAGGCATTGTCTGACCTAAAAGATTGAAATGAGCATTGGAAGTACACTTTGACCATGGCAGTGAAGGCTTTAACGATGGAAAGAGCACTACTCTTGCAAGATAGAAGGTGTCTCCAAGTGAGACTAGTATAATCATCTACTAGGATCAGAAAATACCTAAAACCATTGTAAGTCTTAGTACTGTGGGGGCCCCAAATGTCTATATGGACCAATTGAAAAGGAGCTGTAGAATGTATCACACTATCAGGAAATGGCAATCTTTGTTGTCTAGCCATTGGACAAATTGGACATAGGAAAAATTGTTTGTGAGACACTTTATCAGACAGAAAAGGGATAGACTTCATTCTGTGGAAGGGCATGTGCCCCAACCTCTGATGCCAAAATAAGTCTATTTTATTAACTGTGAAATTAAGAGCACAAGTGGTAACAATGTTACATGGAATTGAAACATCAGAACCAGACAACCAGACATAGATGCATCTATTTTATTGTCATTAAAATTCAGAGTACAAGTGGGAACAGTGTTACATGGAATTGAAACAGTAAAAACAGAATCAGTTGCAATACAAGTGTCCAGAGATAAAAGAAAGTGTTGTCACGGGTGGATTATTACAAGGAATAACTAGAGGATGAGAAGATGGGAACAAATCAATATCTGGATGAAGATAGTGCAGCCTTATCAATTACCAGTGGCCTCTTAAGAGAAGGACCCTGTAATAGCAATGGAATTTGGTTAGAAGAGTTGTACAGTCCAGTTGAGATATAAACTGATGTATAGAGATCAAGTTGAAGTGAAAAGAAGGTACAAGAAGAACATCAGGTAAAGCTATATCAGGTCTGAGAGATAATGAACCAGTTGATAAAACTTTTACTTTGTAACTATTTGGGGGAGTGACAAGGAATGGTTTTGGCAAAGATGTGAGGTTATGTAGTAAGTGTTTGTGTGGAGTCATGTGGTTAGTGGCCCCTGAATCCAAAATCCAAGGATTTATACCTGCATGTGAAGAAGCACATACATGAAAACTTACAGGATTAACAGCATAAACACTAAACAAACCTGCAAAATGAGCAAATCCGAGTTCTCAGCAGAGGTTCCCTCAAAGTTAAGACCAGGAGAAGTTTGGAACTACTGGAACATATTCTGTAGCTGATTATATTGCTCCTTCAGTTGATGATATTGCTCATTGCTAAAACCATGTTAAGAGTTTTCAGCATGATGCATAGTGGGAGGATGTATGATTGGTGCAGGAGATGGAGGAGGAACCTCAGATTGAACACGAGGCCGACTTCTTGTTCTTGGTGAACTTGAAGTCTGGAGGAAAACAATGAAGCCTATAGCATTTTTCCATAATATGGCCTGATCTCTTGCAGTATTTGCAAAATAAGGTTAAGGTAGGAGCTGGATGAGGCATGCCCCTTTTTGAATCAAAATTAATCTCTGTTGTGGATAAGTTTCTATTTGATGCAGAAGTTGAAGCTGAATATGCAGCTGAATCTCCTGAGAAATTAGGAGTGGATGAAATAGTTTCCTTTTGGTTCTCATCTTGTTGAAAGAGAGAATAAACTTTGCTGATGGGTGGAAGAGGACTCATCATCAGAATACTAATTTTCACAGTGGAGTAGGAGTCATTTGAACCATTTAGAAACTGAAAGAGCTGTTGATCTTCTATGAATTTGGCCAATGCACCACAAGTACACTCTGGACCAACATAGGCACAACTAAGCTCATCCCATAGACTCCTAAGTTTGGGGAAGTATGTTGCAATATCAGAAGAACCCTGAGTAGTTGAACTAATTTCCTTTGAATCTGTATGTACTTAGAACCATTAGACTGACCAAATCTCACATTAATGTCTTCCCAAACTTCCTTAGCAGTTTTGAGGCGTATAACACTAATGGCAATATCCCGGGACACAGAATTAGTGATCCAGGCCTTTACCATGTCGTTGCACCTTTCCCAATAAGGAAAGTAAGGGGATTCAGATGTAGGTCGAGGATGTCTACCATCACATAACCCTAATGATAGTTGAAGCAACAAACCCTAACAATCAATTGAACGAAAATTGCAGATGATGAATCTTAACAACAGTTGAATCAAGTAATAATCAAAACCTAACTGCATACGACACACGAAACAGAGATAACCTCGAGAATTTCTCATCGCAAATGCAAATGAGAGATGAAAAGAGCGATGTTACCAGGCTTCTTCTAAACCTGAAGAAGTGAGGCCTCTAGAACTGGAAAATAAGCCCAAAGATGAACTCGAATCGTGTGATTTCATTCGAATCGCAAACTGCGATTTTGTGATTTTGTTGGAATATCCGTTCACGGGTACCACCGGAAGATAGATCACAACAAGGAAATTTCAAATCCATGCTCTGATACCATGATAACATGAAGAAATATCGAAATATGCAGAAGAAACTAAAAGGAAAACCCTAGAAGGGTAAGAACGAAGAGAGAGAGAAGAGAATGTCGGTGTTCTCTTTATTATTTCTTATCTGTCCAAAATATCTGAAAACTCAATATATATATATATTTACAACCTAAAAATAAAAGATGTGTTGTATTAATACTAAACTAAAACTACGTTGCGCCGGATACAATTGTAAAATGGGCAGCACAGTGGGCCTGTGTATTTGTCTGGTTAACAACTGTCCCACTTTGATTGGAGAATGGATGGTCTGCTTATATGTGCTTAGTCAATCATCTCTTCATGAGTTAGTTTTTGGGTTGAATTAGGTTCAAGAATCGTGTCTTTATATTTTTAGCAATGCTTCTTCTTGGACATTTTTGGTTCTATGCGGTGCGGAGCTAACTTAAAGGATGGAAAGGGTTCAATTGAATCACTTTCGTTGAACAATTAACCGTACAAATAAGGCAAAAACTAGGTTTTTTAGATATATATAAGTTGTTGAATCTCCTAAACAAAAAAATAAAGTTCTAGTAAAGCTGCCAAGAGGGTTCAGAAATTGCTTTACATCAATAGGTTCAAATCCCAAGTGTGACATTGTTGAATCCCCTAGACAAAATGGAAAGTTATAGTAAAGTGGCAATGGGGGTTCAGAAATTGCTTTAGGTCAAATCCCAAGTGTGACATTTTTGAATCCCCTTGTACCACATCACATGTATTAGTTGGTACAGGTCCATAAAGTTCTGTGATGTGTTTGTTGTTTGTAAATAAAACTTAATTCTTAACATTTAGTTCTTAGCAATTTATTAGAAGCTTCCTCTTTCCAGGTAGAATCTGCAGTAAATCAAGCTCAAGAGATTGGTTCAAACATCTTTGATAGTGCAAGCCGAGTGATTGGGCCCGTGATTGATTTTGTGAAGCCCGGGATTGATGCAGCATTGCCTTTAGTAAAGCAGGCAGGAGAGGAAGTTTTGAAGAATGCTTCTCCTGTCCTATCTGATGCCACTAAGAAAGCCCAAGAGGCAATGCAGAGCGCTGGCATGGACTCTCAGCCAGTGATGACTGCAGCTAAGGTTCAGCTATAAAAGATCTTGTTTCACATGCTTTAAGTCGGTTAAATTCATCTATGCAGTTTGAGTAACTTTTCAGCCATCTATTATATTGCTTTTTGGCCAGAGAAATTTACTTATAAGAAACAACATGGATGCAAGTGATATGTGGGAGGAAACATTATCTTTGGTTGATAAAGCTACTAGCACTAGATATAGAATAAAACAGTGTTTAGTGCATCATTTTCTTTATACCATTTTTGGCCATGATAATGATATTCTTGGACTTTCCTCTGTTGTTGTATTTTGAGTTTCATCTTTCTTTACTCAACTTTAAGAGATAAATGATTGTTTGGTTGCAGACAGTTGTTGATGCAGCTCAACAGACATCCAAGGTGATCGAAGGGGCCAAACCGATCGCCTCATCCACTGTTGAAACAATTTCATCAACTGATCCAGCTGTTATTGCAGTGTATGGTGGCACATTATTCCTTGCATATCTTCTACTTCCTCCTGTCTTCTCCGCTATCTCTTTCAGCCTTCGTGGTTACAAGGGTAATTGAATGTGTTATCTTACTCTTATTTAAAAAAAATGGCAGCTCGGTGCACTAAGCTCCCGCTATGTGCGGGGTCCGGGGAAGGGTCGAACCACAAGGGTTTGCCTTACCTCACATTTCTGCAAGAGACTGTTTCCACGGCTTGAACCCCTGACCTCACATTTCTTACTCTTATTTTTTGTCGCTTTAGACCATTGAGGTATATAATGTAAGAAAAAGTAAACTCGTAAGCCTATTTCTTGGAGTATTTAAGGATAGATGTAATACCCCAGAGGAATCTCCTAAAGGACATCGAAATAGTAATAGTTTTAAGAATAATACTTATTCGATTATGGAACTTCTAGATGAACTCGGTCTCAAGAACCAATACGTGCTAGTATCTGTGAGAAATGCAAATGCTCATTTGTCTTCTACACAGTCAATTCTATGATAGATACAAATGGTGAAACCACATATAAGCTTCTTCCATCAACCTCCCCCTCCCCATAAAAAAATCAAAATTAAGAGAAAATGTGATACCAAAAGCATTTATGACCATGACTAAGCAAATTGACCTGGTAAGATGGGATTATCCAGTTCCTTCCCGGTACTAAGAATTGTCTCTCGGGTAGCTGAAATTTTTCTTCATCGTGAGGCGAGGTGCCTTCACAATTCTTTTGATTAGCAGTGTCTTGATATCAAGTTATTTGCATTTTAGCTGTCTAGCCATTTTGAAATTTATTATTTTTGGTAATTGAGAAAGTTGACATTTCACATAAACTGAACTTGTCTTTTTTCTGTAAAGCAAAGTAGGACCATGTATAATCAGATTGGCTTGGTGGGTTGGTTCATTCAGTTATTAACTTCTGTAACGTCCTTCTTTCCTAAGAATAGTGTCCTGAGTGACTGAAATTATTATTGTACTGGAGATTGTGTTCACAGTTTATTTTAATAGCATTATCTTGATGCTTAGTTAGTTGTTTGTATCTTAGCTATCCATTTTTAGTTTTTTCTGTTAATTTTTGGAATTAAGAAACTTGATTTGGAATGTCATTTCCAGGTGAACTAACTCCTGCTCAAACACTGGACTTGATGTGTTCTAAGAATTATGTCTTGATTGATATTAGAACAGAGAAGGACAAGGATAAGGCTGGAATTCCTCGTCTTCCATCTAGTGCTAAAAACAAGATGATTCCTCTCCCGTAAGTTGGGTTTCTTCAAGTTTACATTCTTACTTAGTAGAATTGCTATCCTCTAAGAAAAGTAGAAAACATAATGAACTGTTTTCTGGAGATAAATTGACTTTTTGGACTGGTGAAAAGTAAACCAGGTCCAGGATACTTAAAACTTTCACCTTGTTTTTATGTTGTACATGCAATCTTTTAACTCTGACAAAGTATTGAGGAAGATATGAAAAAGATCTTCAGATATCTATGTTTACACTCGCGCATATGTTCTCCTGGTATGTTTCAGTTTGGAAGATTTGCCGAGTAAAGTAAGGAGTCTTGTGAGAAATCCGAAGAAAGTGGAAGCTGAAATAGTGGCTCTGAAGATATCATTCCTCAAGAAAATCAACAAGGGGTCTAACATTGTGATAATGGACCCGTGAGTTTTTCTAAATTTTCTTATAATCTACTTGAACGTCACACTTAATTCCCTTCTGTTCTTATAGTCTATCTGCACCTTTGTATAATTTTAGTTATCAACCATATTTTGTTAAACTTTTCAGGTACTCTGATTCAGCTAAAACAGTTGCTAAATCACTGACGAGCTTTGGCTTTAAGAACTGCTGGATCATGACTGATGGCTTCTCCGGAGGCAGGGGGTGGTTGCAGAGTCGGCTGGGAACAGATTCGTACAACTTTTCTTTTGCAGAAATCTTATCACCATCAAGAGTCATTCCAGGAGCAGGTCGACGTTTTGGTACAACAGGCACTGTCAAATTGCTTTCAGATTAACAAGTCTCCCTTGTAATGACCAACAAATGGTCATAGTATAGTTTTTGTAAGTTAGTTTGAATTCTTAAAGATAACCTTCTGTAATTCTTTGATCAGTTCTAATGAACTGTCTTATGCCTCAGTTCTTCACTTTGTTTTGGCATGTGACTGCATACTTCCAAATTCTATTTCTACATCCAACACAAGAAATGCAGCCATAAGACACATAAGGTTATTCACCTCATTAAATCAATTAACTATAGTAAATTTATATGATTTGGTGTAAACCCCGGTGCATGTAAGTGTTTATCTAGAAACAACTCAGGATCGGTTTTCATGCAGTCGGTTTTGGCCCTTCTTTTTCTTGACCTTTCTACCAGGTTCTAGTGTTAAACAAATGCAGTATTTTGCTCCCTGCATTTTCAATGATACTACAAACCAGAGTAGCTACATTCCATCAGAGTTAGTCTACACCATGAAATAGACAATCTTTGTTAATCCTAAAAGGAATATAAGGAGGACACATACACAGTACTAAGTTATTATCCTTTCTCCTAACAACCTGACACTTGGCAGGGACCTAAATGTGGAATTTAAGGATTTTTATTGGGGTCTGTTGAAAAATTAATATTAATATCTCAAAAAGATAATTATCATCTTTGATATCAATTCCTTAAGTAGTCTTGAATGGCTTGGTTGAATATTGATTAGCATTTCCCACTTTCCTAACGTTTTGCTATAATTGTCATTCCAACTGACAATTGATACTATACTTTAATAGCCTTAATGGCTTTACAATAATTTCAATTTAATAGCCTTAATGACTTTACCATAATTCCAAATATGGACGTTTGAAGATGTTAAACATCTGCCAATTTTATTGCTTATATATTATCCTTCAAATTCACCTTGTTGGATATAGAATAGAACATATACTTTCACTTTTATTCTCTTGTGTTTTTTTTGTTTTGTTAATCTTTATTAGATTCTGGCTCCTAGTTTATACTAGAAGAGTTTGTTGAATTCTGGATACACTTACACCGGGTGAAATATCCTTAAGGACAGTGTCCTTGAACACACCTCAAGCTTTCAGGACTTCCCTACGGTGTTCGTGATCGTGATCAAATATTTTCCATAAAATTTCCAACAATCTTAAGAATATTTTTTGCGTTTTATTCTTACGGAAAAATTAAAAGAGAATACCTTGATCGTGGCCTATCACATACTCGTGAGTCTGAACTATTTTTAAGTTTCTTGATTATTCTGTGCGCTTCAATACAGGTTAGTTCCTTTCTTTCGCGTTTAATTTCCTTGTATGTGAAGATCTGAATGCCTCGAATCATTTTGAATTTTTAATGTTTTCTTGAGTGTTGAAAATATTTATTTCATTTTATGTTTATGTTTATCAGAGAATTCTTTAATAAGTTCATACTGTGATATGTTTGTGATGCTAGTTTTTCTCCTACTGTTTGATGTTTCCACCCTATAAAAGCTAGTAAACTTTGGGTAAGAAGTTGTTGTGCATATGATCATATTGAACTAATTGTTTCTTTATAAAAATATGTAGACATTACTAAATAGAAATTCTGGCAAGTGTTTTAATATTTACTTCCAGACTTTTGTTGCTACTCATGGTCATTACATCTATCTAAAGAAACATATGTCAGTAGCTGCTTGCTAATCTGATGTTTGGTGTTATAACATTTTTCAATTAGAACAAGAAATGGGTAAAAGAGGTTTTAATGTTTTTTTTCTTGAATGAAATTGATGCTAATTGACTTTGTAAGCAATTAGGCACTACGAAAATGTAAGCTTGGTAATTATTAGTCTCAAATAATAGCTAATTGAGAGAATTTTTAAAAGTGAATATTTTATGTGGTCTTGTTTAAAATGATTTTGAAAAGGAAATTTTGTGGAGAAGAATAAATACAAGGATAGAAAAAAAATTTGGTGAAAATTTGTATACTTATCTTGTTGATAATGATCCTAAAATATATATTATGGTGTTATTTTTTCTCCACAATGTGGGGATTATTGAAAAATTAATATTAGTATCTCAAAAAAATATTTATCATCTTTGATATCAATTCCTTAAGTAACCTTAAATGACTTGGTTGAATATTGATTAGCATTTCCCCCTTTCCTAACGTTTGATATAATTGTCATTTTAACTGACAATTGATACTATACTTTAATAGCCTTAATGGCTTTACAATAATTCCAATTTAATAGCCTTAATGACTTTACCATAATTCCAAATATGGACGTTTGAAGATGTTAAACATCTGCCAACTTGGTCTCATGGTCGGCTAAACGATATGCTATTTTATCGCGATCCAGTGCGGAAGCCGAGTATCGAGGGGTAGCCAATGTGGTATATGAGTCTTGTTGGCTGCGTAATCTCCTATTAGAGCTTCACTTTATTATTTAGAAAGCTACTTTGATCTACTGCGATAATGTTAGTACGGCCTATCTCTCTGAAAATCCGGTCCAACATCAGCGCACTAAACATATTGAGATGAATATTTACTTTGTTCGCGAAAAGGTAGCTCGTGGACAAGTACGTGTCTTGCATGTCCCTTCACGGTACCAAATTGCTGACATCTTTACTAAGGGTCTTCCCTTAGTTCTCTTTGAAGATTTTAGGGACAGTCTCAGCGTACGACAACCGCCCGCTATGACTGCGGGATATGACAGAATATACACGTACTCGTGTATATTTGGTATATAATTTGTAGAATTCTTGTGCAAGTGTAATTATGGTGGTAGTCTTGTATTAGGAAAAAGGTAATAGTCTTATATTAGAAAAATATAGATTTAATTTCCATAATTAGAAATTGTATATCATTATATATACCTTTTACATTAATGAAAAGAATGAAAAGATTATTTTTTTTCAATATATTTTCCTTCAAATTCACCTTGTTGGCTATAGAATAGAAACATATACTTCCACTTTTCTTCTCTTGTATTGGGTTTTCTTTTGTCACTCTTTATTAGATTCTGGCTCCTAGTTTATACTAGAAGAGCTTACACCGGGTGAAATATACTTAAGGACAGTGTCCTTGGACACGCCTCAAAATTTCAAGGACAATGTCCTTGGACACGCCTTAAAATTTCAAGACTTTCCTACCGTGTTCGTGATCAAGTATTTTTCGTAAGATTTCCAACAGGGTATAATTGTAAATATCAAAACTACATTTGACTATAATTCTAAGGACTCAAATAAAAGGAAACAGTACTTGTGAGTCTAATAACCAATCTCCTTCATTTAACTACCACTAACAGTTATTTACAACTCCTTCAACCACCGGTATCATCTCTGCAAGTTAAGCTTCCATTTGTACCAATGCTGGCGTTTGAGTAATATTTGATTGAAGTTGAGAGAGGAATATTTGTAATTTAAAATATATATAAATTTGAAAGTTGTCAATTGTGATTGGACATGAATTTTATCTGAAAAATAAGTGTGAGTTTATTTCTACAGAGAATAATTATTTCGCTCCAAATATTCTCTAAACCAGTATTTGACTATTTTACTAGGATTTCAATATAGCTAAACCAATTTTTGTAAATGTTGAAGCTCAACATTGTAAATACTGAAACATTATTTGATGGCAGGGCCGCAGGGGGTTGTTTGTTAGGACAGACAGAAATATATAAGATTTGTAATATAATATGTTAGTGTGTTTGGTAAAAATATATTGATATAAGCACTTTTCTGTTAAAATGACTAAAATATCCTTAAGTGAACAGAAAAAAATTTGAAATAGCTGAATTGCAAGTTTTTAATGCTAAATTGATTCATATATAAATTAATTTGTGTCTAATTTACTTTAAGTTCTCAACTGATTAGATAAAAGATGTAAGTTACTTATTTAAATAAAATATAATAATGATTTGACTAAAATGAACACATTCTCAATAGTAGTACTAAGAATTTGAGTAGTTTACCACTAAATTTCTTTTACCAATGAATATAATCTAACCCACTTGCTATATGACAGCTATAACAAGAAATTAGCTGAATACTATCACTATGCCGTTAGTTTATGCTATTTACGACTACTTGCTATACTTTCTTTAATAAAAGTAGTTATTGTTTTTGTAATTTAAAATTATCTATATAAATCGAATGTTTCTGGATTGCACAGAGGAAGGTGGCGGGGAAGAGAGCAACAATGAGAAAGAAATGAGAAGAAATAACAACATACCCGTAAAATCCCACAACACGGGGTCTGAAAATATGTAATGAATGAAAGGTTAAAGAAAGAAATAAAAGGAGTAGGGAAAAAATATGACATGGAGACGATGATGAAGTTAAGGGTACTTCAGCGATTATAAGAAAACCTGAGGGACAACATAGTAAATGCATGATCAAACTTAAAAGAGCTTTTAAGCTAAAAACAATTATTGCTTTTGGCTTATTTTGACTAAAAAGTCAAGTGCTTTTAAGCACTTTTGAATTTGTCAAACAACAAAATAAGCTAAAAAAATGCTTTTAAGCTGGTGTGACCAGCTTTTAAGCCCAACAAAATAAACAAAATAAGTCATTTTAATGTTTAGTTGCTGAAAAATATCAGAGCCGAAAAATGAATCCTTCACGTTTTCTTTCACAAGAGTCTCAATTTCTAACTTGCTATCACTGCTCCGATAATTACTTGGACATTATTATCAAAAATCAAATGCATTTAATTGCAAACATTATAATTTTAATAAATATCTTTCAAAAAAATTTCTCAATGTCGAACCAAACACTAAAAAACATTTCCCACATTTTTTTCCAAAAAAGCAAATCAAAACTTTTTCTCAAAAAACGTTTCGATCATTAAGACATAATAGGTAATACCATCAAAATGTTCTTGCCCAACCAGGACGGGATGAAGCCTAAAGCCACTCTAGGTCCCAAAATTATTTGTATTATATATATAGTTTAAATAATTATATATTTATTATTACTGACAAATAATTTTCTTAATAATTTTATTGTTAATTGATCACATGAGGTGCATCAAGGACGAGGACGACAAAGTACTGGTGGAGGAAGTGCATATTAGGCGGAGGTGGCAGTCTTACTTCCGTAAACTCTTGAATGAAAAAGGAGATGGAGACATTGTGCTGGGAGGTGTGGAGCATTCTGGTAGGTACCGAGATTTTGGGTATTGTAGAATCATTAAGGTTGATGAGGTTAAGGGTGTTATTCGCAGAAGCACAGGGGACGAGCGACCAGGCCTGATGAGATCCCAATTGAATTTTGGAAGAGCACAGACAGTGCAGGTTTGAAGTATCTGACTGAGTTGTTTAACGTCATTTTTAAGATGACAAGAATGCCCGAAGAATGGAGGTAGAGTATAATGATTCCCTTGTACAAAAACAAAGGTGATATCCAGAGTTGCAACAACTATAGAGGTATCAAGCTGCTGAACCACACTATGAAAGTTTGGGAAAGGGTCGTGGAGATGAGGGTGAGGAAATACGTGTCTATTTCCGAGAACCAGTTTGGATTCATGCCGGAGCGTTCGACTACCGAAGTCATTCATTTTATTAGGAGGTTGGTGGAGCAGTATAGGGAGAAAAGAAAGATTTACATATGATTTTCATCGACCTCGAAAAGGCATACGACAAAGTCCCTAGGGAGGTTCTATGGAGATGTTTGGAGGTTAGAGGTGTACCTTATACATAAATTAAAGAATCACAATGAAGTTATGTTACCCGTAAGGTACAATACCTTTAAATTGATCCTCGGCATTTATAAGCAAAATAGCCTTTAATACATCGGCAGTGAAGAGCCTTAAAACAAGTGGTGCTTAATTTGGTGCATTTCTCCGGAAAAGGCAAGTCTTTTCCTGTTTGGAAGATGCTTAGAGTATTTAACTAGTATGGATTATCCTAGAGAGATTTTGGTTTGAACAATACCATAGTATTATGTTTATGAACCTTTTTGAATGAATGCATTTGTCATAAGAAGGTACACTTCACAGCTTATTTCTCAATTATAGCTAAACACTTGGTGTTGACACATTTTTTTCATATGGTGTGATTAATCTGAATTCCCTTTTTTCAGGTGCGACTTGAAGCACTTGACTCGTCAGAGCTCGTATGAACTATATCATACTGCTTTCATGCATAGTTCTATTTCACGTTTGAATGTGCGAGAAGGAGAAAGTTCAGACATAGAAAAGCAATTTATACGTTATCACGGGTCCAGTCCCATTAGACAGAAAAACTGCATTGATGTACATAAATCCCGTTGAAAGCCGGTAGAGCTCTCTTGGTAAATGAATGACACATAGTAGTGAGGGCTTGTCTCATCATCTTTCAAACTGTTGCAGGTTAACCAGATTGGTACTGTGACAGAATCCATTCAAGCAGCACTAGACTCCAAAGCTGCGGGCTGGGGTGTTATGGTCAGTCACCCAAGTGGTGAAACAGAGGATAATTTTATCGCAGATCTGTCTGTTGGTTTGGCCAGTGGACAGGTACTCTCGACTTCCAGCTGTTAATATTCTTTTAAATTCTCCCATAGCGGCTGGCAAAATACAACCAGGTTAAGATGGAACACTTTAATTTCCCTTCTTTCTTATTTTTGTTGTTGCAATTGCTCTTGTTTTTGTTATTGCTGTTTTTAGTTCATTGTTAATATATTTATTTTAGTAGTCACTTGACACATTGTTTTAGCAACTTCTATTCATCATGCTGTTAGCAATTTTACCACTCAGTCTTGTCACTGCTTGGAAGTTAATAAGCTTTCTATGTGGATACTCATCTCCGTTTGCAGATTGTAGAAATCTACTCTAGATATTCAATCTTCTTCCACGGAAGGTCTTTTTTTAAAAAAAAAAAAAATTAAAAGCACCACGAAACATTTCAACTGGATTTTATTGATGTCTGATGTCCCATTATGTTTCGTTTGCTATTGCCTCTGTTTGAACTCAAGAGTGAATGCTTCTATATGTTTCTTAAAAAAGAAGTTCCTGCTTGTTTTTGAGTGGCTAAACTCTGTTATGCTGATTGCAGCTTCTGCACATCGAAGAGGAACTTGGAGATGTTCGCTATGCTGGTGAAGCTTTCAGATCTCCCTGAGAAAGCAATCAAAAACTAAATTACTATAGGGAGAATCCAGGAAAGTTTTCTTTTTTGTATACTCAATCGGCATTGTTGTTAGATGTATTCAAGGAGTATCATGTAGGTATTAGAAGCTACATCTGATCGACTTTTCGTCCAGTTATTTTTATATAAAAAAAACAAGTCTTTCATGCGTGCGAACTTGTTCCCTGTCTGCAGCAGTAGTGCTCTCTTTATCAAAATAATAAGGACCCTCCATTTTCTTTTGGATGCCATGACAGTACTTAGTTGTTGGGGAAATTAGTGACCTGATATCCACTCAAGTCAACAATAATTATTGTGATAATGAATATTTCAGCTTTTGTCGTTTTGATATATTGGTTCTCCAGAGACAGCACTCTCATATAATCACATCAAAATTAACACCACAAAGTGACCAGAAAAATCACATTACTGAGAATGAACTAAGCTTGTGCACAGCAAAGGCTACCAGTTTTACTGGAAAACTGACTATGCTTTTCATCAAGCTACTTTGATAGGATGATAATGCTGGAAATGCAGGTTCGGAAACACAAACATGAAAAACAACCATCTATCAACATTAGTCTTTCATGAGAGCTCTTTGCTGATGTAATGGATAGGACGCTTTTCAATTACACTTCAAAAGTTAGCAGCATAAACTCCTAAGACGAATGGCATATTAACAAACACTGGAGTGATTGAAATATTTGATTTGTGTGTAGATATACAATTTTCTTTTTGGTATGAGGAACATGGCAAAAGAAATTACAAGGGGCCAAAAGTTTATATTGTGGCAAATACTTTGTTGACATGCGGGGGAGCAGATCATGATCATGATCATGATCATATGGAACTAATGGAAACTACAATATACAATGCCGAAGGCTAAACTAAGATATAATACTGTAGCATTTTCATGATTCTAACAACTTGATACAGCAGCATTCTTGAAAATTAGAAAAAAAAAGGTAACAATACACAGCAGTTAAGCATAAATTACTGATTTATAGGTCAATCTTGGGTCAGGTCACAGTTAAAGGGCTCCACGAACATCCACACCCCATACTGAATCAAATGCAGGAAAAAGCATACTAATACCTCTGGATGGCTGGACCCATGTACCTTCCCGGGCGCATGTACAGATCCTCTGGTGTATCAACCACATCAAGCCATGCATAGTCTTCTTCTTTTCCATTACCAGCAATTTCATCTCCCTGTGCTGCAAATGCATGACATGTTAATCACAATACAACTCTCGAACAAACTGATTACATCTGACTCCAATCTGAAATAGCTACGCAATCCTTGAGAAAGACAATCAAAACGAAAAAGGATAGACACTAACCAAAGCTGGAATATGGATAATCATGGTAGTAGGTACATCTTCTGCCAGCTGCTTCGAGATAAGGAGGAGCAAGAATGTCCAGAACCGCACAAGGTGTAATGGCAGTAAACCAGTGCAGATTCCCTCCACTCTTGGGATACAAAACCGATGTACCACGTGGTGCAGTTACGACCTTATCAACCGCCAACCTAGCTAGTCTCACTGTCAAATAAATGCATCATGTTTCTTTTTTCTTAATGCTTTTCGTATGTAGTAAATACTAAGGATCCAGAAACGGAAAAAGTAGGGAAAATAAGATAGTAGTAGGAGTAATAGCTATCAAAATCAGCAAGCTTTTATCGGAGATATTACACATACACCAGAAGAAAATGTAAGAGATAATATTTCACTTTGAATTAGCAATATACATTCAAAATAACCAAAAGAATACGCAAATGCATTTAGCGTGCTAGGATACTGTGTGTCCAACACAGTGCTGGTGGATATCGATTTTGGTGAAGATAGTCTATGTACATAAAGTGCAAACATTTAAGAGCTTACTTCTTAATCAGTGCAAGAATAAACCACACCAAAGAGCTTCCGTAAGTAACATATACTGAGGAATGCTCCAACAAATAGGACAAAGAAGTAAACCGCTATGGCGCACAAGTTGAAGAAAGTAGGACCTCAAAATGAAATGGATCAAGCACCAGTAATAGATTGCATTCAGTACATCAAATCTTGATGACCATACTCTAAATTGCAGAAAGTTCACACCTCTAGTAATCGATTTGTCAAAGTGAAGACGAGTCTTGTGAATATATAGTCAGGATTAGGAATTTATCATGATAAATACTGATAGAACTTAGAGGGGAGAAGCTAAGGCGCTTAAGACATCACTGCATATGGTGGTGGTGGTGATGAGAGTTCCACTGAGGGAGATGTGTATTCTGACAGTCCACACGACACACGTGTATATTTTCAAAAGCACAGGATGTACAGGTGGTTGCTGCAACAACTAAGAATGGTTTACACTGTGTGTCAAATAACGATGGATGGGAGCAGAACAGATCTGTCATTTGAGAGAGAGAGAGAGAGAGAGGTAGTGGGTATGAAGTCTAGCCAATGGGAAAGTGGGCCGCAGCTGAGGAATTAGGCCGTTTGTATACTAGGAGCTAACACTCTAGACAATGATGCAACCAAACAAATACAGAGAAAAAGGATGGTAAGTTTGTCAAAGTCGATGGGAAACTGGAGTGCAATCAACGAATCACATAAAGCACTCTTTATGTTTATCCCAACGTCGGAATATTCTTCTAGTATTTGGCCAATTAGGTGGTGCTGGAATAAAGGGTACGCTAGACTAATATGCAAAAAGTCTGCATGTTTTTTTTTTGTGGATAAAGGTAGGTATGCAAAGTCTGCAAGTTCAAACAAGAATCATAGAAGTATCAGCTTTCCAAACAAATAAGATGGTCAATTCATGGCTAAGTTTCACTTTCAACCAGTGACCAAAAGGTTTCAACAGGAAAGTTGTTCCAATCCAATCCATTCTTGAGGTTAAATAAAGACAAAAACAAATATGTCGGTGGCCTAGGACAACAAAGCACTCTTTTCTCAAACATTTGAGCCCAAGAATGACCAGAATATTTTCAAATCCAGATCCAAAAAAGCATCTCATATATCTGAATATAGAAGTGTTTTCCATGTTAATAATGGGGATCGTTTGGAATAATGGATAAAGTTCACTGGACAATCAGCTTCAGCTGCCTCCAATTTCCACTTGCCAAGTGTATATGGTAATTGTTGCCATATACCACCCTCTTCCAACTTTTATCATGAAATTTAAATTTTAAAATTTCAAAATAACTCTAATGTACAAGAAAGTTAGCCATTAAAAACCTTATAAAAGAGACATTTGTTGTTAAGAGGCAAAAAGGTGATCTCTTATCGTGATGCTGCTTGCAAGAAATGAGGACATTTAAGTAACTCCATGGTACCTAACAAATTTTTAAGCGCATCATAACAGCCACTTAAGACAGACCATAATGGACATGGTCGAGTTGACAAGACCATCAAATATGAGAGCATTACAAATCGGTGAAGCTAAAAGAAAGACTCGATCATATCCTGAATGCAAATCCTGCGCTAGTTAGACATCTTCCATTTTCACAATTTTAATCATACAATTCCTGGACCATGTAGAAACTATGCTGGATCCAAAAGCTCTCTAACATATTGCGGAGCCTTTGACAGTGAGAGGGTCTAAGGCAATATATTGAACTTCTATGTTAATAGTTTTGCCTGCTTTGCCTAGAAAAGCTTTTATATATAACTAATGGTCGTGATACCAAATCAATGAAGTGATTTCTGACCACTTAATCATCCACACCCACAAATATTTAGATTCTTTGAAATTCACTTAGTGAGTAATCTAATGAAAAGAATGTGAATACTTTATTCCTTTTGCACCTCATCGTACCAAGAGAGGATTTTAGAAGCACTTAAACACTTGAAGTTCGTTTAAATCTAACCTGTAGGATGACCAACACGTTCACTTTTCCTGATGCAAGCTGGCTCAACCCAATCATAAGCTTTAACATGCAAGGATCCATAGAGGACTTTACTCAAAACAGTCATTCCAGGATGATCATGCAATGGAATGACCGCAGAAGTTGGGAAACAAAACATACACATCTGCATTACACCATTTCCAATTGCGTTTGTCATAGATATAACATAAGCTTGAAATACTCATCTAATGAAAAACCACACATTTGATACTGATAGAATTAAAGCAGCGAAGGTATGAAGTCAATAAACGTCTGACCATTAAAATTTTGCTACAGTATAACTTGAAGAATTATTTTTTAACCATAAAAGTATACCTGTTCATTCAGGCTTTAAAGTCAGTGTATTTAGACTGTCCTTGCGTGCATCCAATTAAATTTTGTAAGTTTTTTTTGAAAGATTGGATGGTGGAGATTGCAAAAAAAACTCACTGTTGACATACAAATAGTGAGGATATGTAGCTTTGTACTTCTGTAGTACATCTCCAAAGGCTGTGTTGACACGAGCATAAATTGTTATCAAACAACAATCCAAGGAGAGACCATGTAAATGCATTTGACAAATGCACATGCAAATAGTAGCAGCTAAATAAGAACAATATATTACTGTAAAGTTTTGACCCTCGTGTATATCCACATATGTTAACGGTTGAGCCCAGCAATCCACCCTGTTGAAGACATTGAGTCCAAAAAGACCATGACCTCTTTCATCCTCTAGGCTTTCATCTTTCAGTCCAACATCATCAGGACCGATTGTATCTGGAAAAAATGTAAAACTTCTCACGATAGGCAGTCTACGATACCATAAACTGTACCTTTCCTAAACTTACATTTGAAATTCTTACAACAATTACAATCCCCATTACTTTTTTGTACATTCTGCACATTTGTATATGATACAAAAAGCAAAAAATGCGTTTGATTACCATATTAGTGAAAAAAGTTTGCATCTTTCTCCA
Organism: Anisodus tanguticus; assembly: GCA_034509755.1. Taxonomy (NCBI): domain Eukaryota; kingdom Viridiplantae; phylum Streptophyta; class Magnoliopsida; order Solanales; family Solanaceae; genus Anisodus; species Anisodus tanguticus. The sequence continues at coordinate 9,421,112 of CM067547.1, read as the reverse complement.
CATTAACTATTGCCAGTCATACAACATTTTGTATATCAAATTCCTTTATTAGCTGTTTTCCCCTATTTTTCCCATAATCTCATCACTCTTTCATAGGACTTAGCAGCTATGCCTTGCACCAACCCCCCTTCCCCCCCAACCCCACCAACCACACCACCCCCTTTAACCGACTTTCTTCATCATTATCCACATCTATATTATGTACATATATAACTTCACTTCCCCAATTTAATTAATATTAAAGCTCCATAGCTCATAATTGTCGCATTAAACAAGAATTATTACACTAAATGAAAATGCGTGGTTCAATAATTAAAAGGGTAAGAGATAAGTACCCAAAAGGGAATAAAGCTTGTGGATGGCTTGAGAAGAAGGTTGGGAAGGCGTGAAAGTCTTCTTACAAAGGTCGTATAAAGCTTGAATTGAACAAGGACTCTTCTTCGTCATCGTCAAGAGCCCTCGAATTCGTGCACACATTACCAAGGGTCCGAATTATCGGGTCAGATGAAAATATCTGCAACTTATTAGATGCATTTTGACATATTCTGGAACAATTGAGGACTCCAACATAAATACCAATAAGTACTCATTCTCAGAAATTTTAACTTTTCTTTATATATATCTTTATTTATTCGTAATACCCCACTAGTATTTCATTTGATTTGTTATATAGTTTAGTTCAATAGTTGAAATTGGAATGTAAAAAAAAAAAAGAGTATCACGATATAGAATATTTTGCCACTCTTTATTTTTGTTGTTTGGAAAAATATCAAAAATGCTTCTAATAGATTAATTATGCTATCCGTTTGCATTTTGGCACAAAATGTGCCTTAATTAATAGTCTGATCCTTAATATTTAATAGAGTAATTATGCCATTCATTTTTTTTATTGGCACAGAAATACCTTTTTGTTAGCCAAAGTTCTTTTTTACTAAATTATTTCACATAATTTACAATGAAAATTAAACATTACATTTGGTTCAAATATCTAAAAAACATTTCAAAACATTATACACATTTTCTAATCACAATGAAAATGCTCCCATCTTAAATACATAAATAGTAATACTAGTGTACTACTGTCTATTTGGAATTATTAAAACAGAAAATGGCCAGTTGAAAAAATTGAAATTGGGAAGCGAGAAATGGAAGGCAGCAAAAGCGAGAAGGTATTCGACTCGTTGAATCTAAATCCCCAACTATTCATCAACGAAGCCCTCAATTTCGTGGACGATTTAGTTGACGACGCCTTTGATTTCTTCCACCAGTAAGTCTTCATTTCCAAGTAATTTTCGGTCGTATTTGTACCGTTTATTTTTCATTATGACGTTTTGTTGTTGTAGAGAGGCAGCTAATATTGTTAAAACTGATGGCACAGATCGATCCGAAGATCTGAGAAAGGTTAATATTCATACTTTTGTTTACGCTTAACAAAAGTGCATTATATGTTGTTAAGTTTTAGCAGCTCAGGCCACTGAGGCAAACAATTCATTTTTTGTAGGGTGTGTCTTACATTAAGAACATAATCCAATCGAATCTGGATAAGCGGTTGAGTATGTGGGAGAAGTACTCTTTGCACCACTGTTTTACTGTTCCACCAGGGTTCTCCTTGCCTAAAGCTGTACGTTCTCTATTACTCGGTTAGAAATATCATTTGTCTCATATTAAGTGTATACTTTCATTTTCCAATATAAAAAAAGTGTAAGTTTCGTTTTTTGCGTATTGGAAAACCAATCCGTCCCTTAGTAAATATTAAAGTGTCCTTTAATTATATACCATCCTTTGTTTAAGACTTGCATATTTACAGTTTACATAGATTTTACATCTAAAACAAGTTATTTGAAGCATCAAAACAATTTACATCGGGATGTTTAGTATATGCATCATTTCGTAGAGCTGATTGCAGTGGAAACTTTTTCTTTGTTGTGCTTTTATTTCTCTTCCTTGCTCTATGAACATTACTCAAGTCTTTCTTAATTATTATTTCATCTAACGAGAATAAGTAAGTTGATGTGATCTGGTTAATTATTCTGCCGAATTTTGTTTAACAGCACATGTCAAGTTCAGATATGGAGTTTGGGAACAAAATGATTTGTTTCTAATGAGATGATTGACCACTGGCTCTTTGATCATCTCAGATACCTAAGAAATAGGAGTACCTGTTAACCCAAATGGTTAGTGTCTTTCCATGATAGCATACAGATAGGAAAAATTGCCACTCGGCTTGGTCCACTTTGTAGCCAAATTTATTAGTAGGAAATAGTATTAAAATGATAAAAGGAGGAGCGGAGAAGATTCGTGCAAGTTGTTCATGTGGATATGGGTCAAATAATGTGCTTCCCATGCCAGATTCAACTGAAAGTGCACAATTAATAAGGTAACTATTGCAAGCCTGCAGTTGAATCCATATACAATTATTAGAAAGTAGAAGGAATATAAGCATCAATTTTCTATTGGTAGTTCATCTGGTTGGGACTAAATGAAGCTCTTTAGATGAGCAGATGCATGAATGGAGATGAGATCTCAATCTTGGTGACTATGATTCATGCATTGTTTTCTTTAAGCGTTGTTTGGTAAAGTTGATTCATTATTTGCTTTTGGTTAGTAGTTACTTATATCTATGAATTAAAATTACTTTGACATGTTTATCTAGGACGGACCATCTGGTGACTCTTCATTTGATGTGGAGAATCCTGAACTAGACTCCAAGTTGGATTTCTTAAGGAACAAACTTTCTAAGGTAGGGGATCCTTGGCAAATTAGTAGATGCTTCATGTCTTTGCATATTTTGACAGAGAATTTTTTTTGACATGGCATGTCTTCGCATATTGATAACTTTTTTCCTTTGCAATTAATGATCTTTCCAGGTGGGAAAAGAGTCTGCTGAGCTCAACAGAGAACTACGAGCACTGGAAAGGCAGTCCATGCTAAGTGGTCGCTCTGCTGCCTCTCTTACTGAAGCATTACAGTTGTATCAGCAACAGTCTGTGAATGAGAAGTTTGAAGGTAAATATTTTGCAGCAACTCTGGAAATGCTTCTTGACTTGAGTGTCATGAAACACCGTTTTGGGAAACAGAGCAGCCTATCTTTCATTTTTTGGGTCAGAACCTTCTGCAGCTGGTCTAACTAAAGATACATTTTACTGCAAATGATCTGGATTTTCATATGAACTATACCTGCCTTGGATCTTGACTATAATCCAGGCATTTTTGTTTTTATTTTTTTCTCTTTTCTAACTAAAATAGGATACTATTCTTCCTTTCTCAAGACCTTGAATGATTTGGCGTTTTGCCACCTTGCTATTAATTGTTTCCTTGCTCTTCCTGGGGAGGTTTACCCAACTATGGTAAATTCAGTATCCGCAGTGACTCGTGTGTGGTCAGTTTTTTGGGGTTCTGCACCTTGACATAGCTTCTATTTCCTGGCAATGGTAAAACAGCAAAGAAGGAAAGAAGATAGAAAGAATGCAGAATTTAGACATGTCATCTTAGGCCACATAGAAGATTGCCTTTGCATATGGTGTGGTTGTAGCCTGTGAGAAAAGTAGTTGTGGGAAGTCTAGGTGTGTTTTTGAATAATGTGCTGATCATCTAACGTCTCTTAAATTTGAGCGCAGAATCAACTTAATCTAGCTTCTACTTCTAAATTTTTCCTACTTCAGCTCATTATGTAATTCCTTTATGGATCTTAACTGGTGATTGCATTCCTTCCATATTGGGAATCCTTAATAGGGAAGATCACCCTGAAACTTTCCTTTGCTGGGGTTCATACTTCTTAATGATATAATTCCAGTAATTTCACTGAAAAGTTATTGAATATGGTGCCCTTAATTGGTCGTTTCTTCCAGAATTAGTACGAACTGCATCAGATTTTCGTGCCAAAGTGGAGATATTGCCAACCCGAACGATGGAGGACAGTGAGCACCCAAGAGCAAAGAAAAGTCGCATTTCAAATGGTGAACTGTATAGATTGAATAATGATGAAGGTGAGCATTTTGGCAAACTTAATAACTATGTGACAATGCTCTTGATATAATTTGCATGCTAAATATTGCATTTTATCTTGTAGGCCTCTTGACTGCGACAGTGGAGGAACTTCAAGAACTTGTGAATGATATAAAGACTCTTCGTGACTAAGCAGTGCCTTAATTCACTAGTGCTGTAAAGAAGTGCTCCTTTAGATTCTTAGTCATGTAAGAATTTTTCGATGTGGATATCTTTCTTTCATTTGAAATACTTAAAATTTGAGAGATAACAGTAAGTGGTTCACTAGGACAGGATTAGACTTCTAAGACAAGTAATGTATAATGATATGGAAAAATAAAAAGTTAAATCCTCTTGATATTATGAGTGTGTGAACAGATGCAAATATTCCAAATGTTCTCGTAGATAATTAACCACCAGGATCTTAAATGTTAAACTTGTATGAAGAAAGATGAATTCACTGACCATAGAAACAACTTCAGTGATGTAGCCAGTTAACATTGCTTGTTCATGCCCGTTTAATCTTCTGCAGTATCAATTGCTCCGTGCCTTTGCCTGTATTAGTGAGCTGCCTGTAAAATAATTCAGGCCCTATTTTAGCAAGCAGTTTTCTGCTGCACAGTTATTCCACTGCTAAGCATATTAAGTTAATCCCTTTACTGTGATGATTTAATCATTAGAAATTTATTAAGGAAGATGGAATATGACTTGTGGGATTGTCGAACCTGAAACACATAATGGCTCCTGAAAATATAAAGTAAATAGTCTAGCATCATTATTAAAGTCTAGTGAGTTACAATTGGCAAAAGGCACCGTCTATCCTTGGCTTCATCTAACAAGAATAACCATGAGGCCATGACTGATATCACCCATGTATAGGTCACTAATTAGGTAGTGAAATTGAAGGCTGATGGATCCTCCACATATTGGTTTGTGTATTAAGGCCATTTGTGCTGTTGCGTTTTCTTTCATAAAGAGTAAGCTTATGACTATATGATGAGAAGAGTATTGGTTTTAAAAGAAGGAAAATAAATGAAAATAACTTGCAATTAGATTTAGAACAAAGAGGAGAGGAATAATTATTATTCCGAAGGGACTATTTGAAAATAAACCATCTCAAGCTTCTACCTGTTCTTTTTTCCTTTTCTATTGCTCTATTAAAATAGAGAGAGCGAGGGTAGATAAAACTAAGTTCATAGGCGCTTGAGAGGATGAAAATTAGGCAGAGTTGGGTAAAATATTAGTACAAGCAAAAGTTGTTACTTCAAAAACCACTAACCATCCAAACCAACTCTGGCTGAGATTGATGATGTTTGGTTCGTAGTCCAACCAATAGTCCAATAGTAATGGTAAAACAAATCACTGGTCCCCGTGGATGATAGAAACTAGAGCTGCTACCAAGTGTGGTTCATATTCCAATAGGCGGCTAGAAATATCCAAAATACTCGGGGGTAAAAAGAAAACTTAAAATTCTGTATACATTAACTAAATGGAAATTGACATTACATGAAAATGCATGCTTTTATTAGTCCAAATTCCTTTTGTAAGTTCAAGATCACAGTGCAGGCAGTACAGTTGTGATGCTGTAAGAAAGGTCTACAGCCTTTTTATTTAGTGTAGATAGTAAATGCTCTTTGTCATAAAGCTTATTCTTGAAAAACGGAAGGCATTAAACTCTATAAACACCAATGAAGTTCTGGTCTAAAGACCCAACATGAAGTTTGCCATTATATTCTTGAACTTCAGTAATCCCATTAGGAGTATTAAATTGATCTGTGAAATTACGTGTTTCCATGACTTTTCCGAATCGATTGATCCTTTGTCCTATTGAAAATGTAGTATGTTGTTTCGTGTTGGCAATAGCCACCCAAAAGTCCCCCAACACAGTCCTCTTAATGTTATCTGGAATTCCTTCTACGTTTGTGAAAACATCTGATGAATTTGCTTTTGCACCTTTGAGCCAAACCTCTGAATTCTTTGAGCAATTTATTATGTAATCAAGACATATGAACTATCTTTGCTCAGTGCCACCCCTACTGGCCCTGAAAGTCCACTTAGCAATAATGTGACCTGTTTTGTTCCTATATCATACTTGAACAATCTCCCTGATGTATCTCCGCATTCAACTATTTTAGTCCTGTTGCTGCCAAATATTTTCAAGTTATTTTAAATACAGTTAGTTACTCCTCTTTCTTAAGCATATTAAATGTAATATTGGAAAACTTAAATTGGACACAAGATATGATTTAGAGCGACTAACCCAGTCTGGAATATAGCTCCTGAATCTACAAAATAAACGACTCCAATTTTTTGGTCGATGTCTAGTGCGTCGAGAAAGGCAAAATGCCTGCCCTCAAAGCTAGTAACACATTGTGTAGCAAGCCCTCCGCTTGGTCTAACCACCACGAGTCCATAATATCCATCAGTTATGTACAGGTCACCAGTTTTGTAGTAAAACCCAAGGCCAAACGGTCTTCCACATATTTGTTGTAGGTCATTTTTGCCATCACATCTTTCCTTGGTCCTGAAGAGGCATAGTATATGAAAAACAAAAGAAAATCAATCTTAGAGTTTGGAAGTGGATGAAGGGGGAATTTACTCTTTTTCAATGTGAGAATTTTACCTATTTGGTGATGTAATAGCAAAATCAGTGAAGCCAACTTTTGGACCTTGATATTTGACTACTCTGCCATCTGCAACACCTGTGTAAGGTCCGCCACCTTTTTTTTTTATCAAAAGCAGCAGATTCAGGGCCTATGGTTCGTAATGGAAGTTGGAGCTTGCTAAATGCTGGAAATTGATAGTAAGCAACATTGGGATAAACATTTAGCATGATCCAAATCTGGACCAACAATATTGTTTTTCTAAATGAGACTTTTTCCATGATTCTGGTGTACCCAATAAAATGACAAGTTGTTGATACTTATACTAGCAATTTCCCACTGCCCCTAGCATGTTAAGAAAATAGACATGAGTTCTAATTTAATCCCAAAAGTTGAACGTAACACCCCCTCCCCGCCTAGATTTAATTAGGTAATATAAGATGATGGCTCAACATTGGGTAAACTAAGAAATAGGGATAAGCCTAGCTCCGATACACATTAAAAAATAGATCGTGGGTCTAACTCATTCATCAAAGGTAGTTTGACGTTTTCCCAAAACCATATAATGAGACAATTCCTTCTCTCAACCAATGTGAGACATTCTAATATAACAGTGACAAATCTTATAATGAGTTTGCAGATTCGGCACAAAAAGTGCTTTGAAGTGAAAACCTATATGTGTGTGAAAAACAAGTATATATAGAGTTAGATATATATTTTACTTTTTAAACGGAGAATTCACAATATCTAAATTCTTAATTTACAATTGATTGAGAGCCTCTTATTTACTAGCTTCCCTCTCTTTTAGTGTAGACATGAGAGTGGAGCGGGCTCTTAAAATAATTTTTTGATGTCAAGCCTCTGTGATCACTAAGAAACATGACTTGAAGTTTAAACTTGCAAGTACTACGAGCTAGTATTATCAATATTAATCCAATTATCACGTCCCAAAAAATTTAGTGAGAACAATATCTATGTCCCAAAAAATTTAGTGAGAACAATATCTATGTGGTCCTGCTACCTATGTATGGTCCTAGTTACTAGTTAGTTTTGTAGTCCCTTACAAATTTATTTTTAGTTTTATGTCTTTTTGTACAAGAGGTTTTCTTTTTTACACATAAAATATGAAAATAACACACAATCTTTGCAGGGTCATTTTCTTCCATTCAAACTATAAGGAGTTGTGTTCGCCATTTCCTCAAAAGGTCCTGCGGTGGCTACCTTAAATTAATAAGTTCATCTAGTTTATAGGTTTATATATGCGGAAAACATAATCACAGGCAACATAGACAATTACTATACATTCTAAATTCTGTTGTTATTGAACATTTCAACTCTAAATTAAATAAAGCCGTGAAAACTAGCTGTATAATCAGCTACATCATATAGTAAGTGAGTGACGGAACATGCAAAAATTAGGTAATTAATCCTATTTCCCTGCAGAACCATTGCAAAATCAAAACTAGGTAGATCAATTGTTATTCCAAATCATTCATTGCACCAAAACATTTTGAAGTTTTAAAAAAACCGTAGTTGCTTCATCAATAATCAAGGCATTTGCCTCCAACAATTGTGTATAATATGACTCGAGAGAAGAAACGGAAGAATCTTGATTTGTATGTTCTTGATTTCAGTATTAAATATTTGAGTGCTTGTACAGAAATCTTTGAAGTTTAATTTTCAGAACTCTCTTTTATAGCTTGCAAATGCTTCTGTCGCTTATAGCCTTATGAAAACCCCTATTATAGTGGTAGAGGCTGAAGTAATTGTGTGTAGGTTAACTCTTTCCATTACTTTGATCGATCCATTTGAATTACCAATCAATCACATTAATCTGGTGACATGCTCTGATTTGATTGACAAGAACATGTCATCTGCATATTTGTCATGATTCTATTGACTCATTCTTTTGACTTGACAGGCTATGTCATTTAAGAGATAATTGTAAGGGATTCACTAGGATATTATTATACTTTTAAGACAAAAAGTACTGTATAATGCTAAGTGTGGAAAAACAAAAAAGTTAAAACCTCTTGATATTATGAGTGTTTGAACAGACACAAATATTCCAAATGTTCTCATAGAGAATTAACCACCAACTCTAAGTATGAAACTTGTATGAAGAAAGATGAATTCATTGACCATAGAAACAATTTTCGTGGTGTAATCAGTTTAACATTGCTTGTTCATGCCTGTTTAATCTTCTGCAGTATCAGTTGCTCCCTGTGCTGTTGCCTAGATCTGGTGAGCTGCCTGTTAAAATAATTCAGGCCCTCTATTTCAGCAAACAATATGCCGTTTCACAGTTATTAAACCATCTCTAGCTTTCACTAGTTCTTTTTTCTTTTCAATTGCTCTACTAAAATAGAGGGCGGGGAAAACTAAGTTCATAGGCTCTTGAGAGATTAAATTTTGTGCAAAGTTAGCGCAAAATAATAGTACAAGCTAAGTTGTTGCTGCAAAAACTCTTTACCATCCAAAACAACCCTGGATGAGATTGATGATATTTGGTTTAGTCCTACCAATAGTCCAATAGTAATGGTAAAACAAGTCACAAGTCCTTGTGTAATAACATACAGTGATATACACGGTTTTGTATTTCATGTATATCACGGTTTCAAAAGGAAGTTTTCCATAATTGAAACCGTGATATATATGGTATACAAACCCGTGTATATCACGGATTGAGGTTTCTATTTTAGGTATTATTGTTGTAATTAAATTAACATTGTACACTTACCATAATTATAGAATTCTTGTACAAGTAGAATAGGGTTTTGGGAATAGAATAGGAATAGGGTTTTCCATATTATGGAAATTGTATATATAGTATTCATTAATGAAAATAATCAATGGATTATATTCTTTCATGGTATCAGAAGTGTAGGTAAAATACTTCCTCTCCCAAACTCTCTTCTCTCGTGACACGATTTCCGAGACCCTCCCCTCGGTTTCTGTGCATTTTGCTCCCTTCTCTCTTTCCATTTTTTCTTCCAAATTCCTACATCTCGTCTTGCGTTGATTGTGATGGCTAAGAATACGTTTCACCCTGCCCTTACTGTTTCTAACATCAAGAACCACATCCCTATCATTCTTGAAATAGAAAACGTCCAATACGCGACGTGGCCCGAACTGTTCAAAATTTACGCACGCTTGCATCAAGTCCTCCATCACATAATTCCCTCGGCTCCTGCTGATACGGAGGTGCCTAAACCAAAGGATATTTCTAAATTGTGGACGACCCTTGATGCTACCGTTCTTCAGTGAATTTACTCAATTATCTCTACCGACCTGTTGCAAACGATTATCGAACCAGACGCTACGGCGATGGATGCTTGGAATAGAGTGCGTGATATATTCCAAGATAATTAAAATTCTCGTGTTGTTACCCTTGAGCAGGAATTCTCCCACGTCAATATGGAAGACTTCCCTAACGTTTCAGCATACTGCAAAAGGTTGAAATAATTGGCGGACCAACTCCGCAATGTTGGTGCGCCCGTTATCAACAATCGTCTTGTCCATCAAATGGTTGCAGGCCTATAGTGGCATCGGTACGCTTCTTCATCAGAGCAGTCCTCTTCCGCAGTTTTATCAGGTCCGTTCCATGCTCACACTCGAAGAAGCAGGTTTGGCTAAGAAAGCAGCTATTGGGGCCCTTTCTGTCATCATGGTTATCGAGTCCAACTTTTCTCCCTTCGTCTCCAACAATTCCAGTAAAAAACGCAACAACGGTGGCGGCGTCAGAATCGCAAAAATAATGGTAAAAACCGTGGTGGAAACCGAGGTGGCAATAACGGGGGTGACAATGGGCCTCGGGGTAGTGGGCCGCAAGCCAACTGGCCACAGCCTCGGAGCCCATGGCCGTGGAACTAGGCCCAACAACCCCTATTACCCGTCGATTGCTTTCCCGGGACATTGGGCCCAACATCCCAACAACAACAGGCCCAGTTTTTCGGGTCAGCAGTGGTACCCGAGAGGCAGTTCTGGGCCTGGGCAGCAAGCGGGTGTGCTTGGGCCTCGGCCTCCGCAGGCCCACCATGCAGCGGGCCCCACTCCTACCACATTGAAGTCGTGATGCACACACTTGGATTAAATCCCCGGACGCAAATTGGTACATGGACACCGGAGCCACTACTCACATGACGTTCGACCAAGGTACTCTCTCGTCTTATTCCAATTTGAGCAACAATCGTGGCATAATTGTTGGTAATGACAATTCAATTCCAATATGTGGTTACAGCGGTCATAAATCTCCCCCCCCCCCTCCACCTCTTGTCTTGAAAAATGCCCTTCATGCCCCTAACTTTCTTAAAAAATTGGTGTTTGTCCGTAAATTCACCACTGATAATTGAGTTTCTGTTGATTTTGATCCTTTTGGATGTTCTGTGAAGGATTTCAAGACGGGGATTCCTCTCATGAGATGTGATAGTAGGTGATATCTTTATCCTATCACGCCTACATCCGGTCTCTCGAGTCAAGCCTTGCCATCTACTTTTGCAGCTCTCGCTCCTATCTTATCGCATGCACGTTTGGGTCACCCTGGGTCGTCTATTGTTTCTTCCTTACATAAAAATAATTTTATTTCTTGTAAGAGTACGCAAGTACTCTAATTTGTCAATCTTGTCCTCTAGAAAAACTTGTTAGATTACCGTTTGTAGACTCTAGTTTGATTGACCAGAACATGTCATCTGCACATTTGTCATGATTCTATTGGTTCATTCTTTTGACTTGACATGCTACGTCATTTAAGAGATAATAGTAAGGGATTCACTAGGATATTATTATACTTTTAAGACAAAAAGTACTGTATAATGCTAAGTGTGGAAAAACAAAAAAGTTAAAACCTCTTGATATTATGAGTGTTTGAACAGACACAAATATTCCAAATGTTCTCATAGAGAATTAACCACCAACTCTAAGTATGAAACTTGTATGAAGAAAGATGAATTCATTGACCATAGAAACAATTTTCGTGGTGTAATCAGTTTAACATTGCTTGTTCATGCCTGTTTAATCTTCTGCAGTATCAGTTGCTCCCTGTGCTGTTGCCTAGATCTGGTGAGCTGCCTGTTAAAATAATTCAGGCCCTCTATTTCAGCAAACAATATGCCGTTTCACAGTTATTAAACCATCTCAAGCTTTCACTAGTTCTTTTTTCTTTTCAATTGCTCTACTAAAATAGAGGGCGGGGAAAACTAAGTTCATAGGCTCTTGAGAGATTAAATTTTGTGCAAAGTTAGGCGAAATAATAGTACAAGCTAAGTTGTTACTGCAAAAACCTCTTTACCATCCAAAACAACCCTGGATGAGATTGATGATATTTGGTTTAGTCCTACCAATAGTCCAATAGTAATGGTAAAACAAGTCACAGGTCCTTGTGTAATAACATACCGTGATATACACGGTTTTGTATACCATGTGTATCACGGTTTCAAAAGGAAGTTTTCCATAATTGAAACCGTGATATACACGGTATACAAAACCGTGTATATCACAGATTGGGGTTTCTATTTTAGGTATTATTGTTGTAATTAAATTAACATTGTACACTTACCATAATTATAGAATTCTTGTTCAAATAGAATAGGGTTTTGGGAATAGAATAGAAATAGGGTTTTCCATATTATGGAAATTGTAAATTGTATATATACTCATTCATTAATGAAAATAATCAGAGATTATATTCTTTCATTGTGGATGATTGAAACTAGACCTGCTACCAAGTGTGGTTCGTATTCCCGTAGGCGACTAGAAATGTCAAAAATGCTCTTGGTAAAAGGAAATTAAAATTCTGTATTCATTAATGACCTGGGAATTGATATTACATGGACAATGCATACTTTCAATAGTCCAAGGTTTCTTTTGTAAGTTCAAGATCAGAGTGTAGGTAGTACAATTGTTATGCTGTAAGAAAGGTCTGCAGCTTTTTTATTTAGTGTAGATAGTACTTACATAAATGCTCTATATCATCATAAAGCTTATTGTTGAAAAACGGAAGACATCAAGCTCTATAAACGCCAATGAAGTTCTGGTCTAAAGACCCAACATAAAGTCTGCATTTATATTCTTGAACTGAAGTAATCCCAATAGGAGTATCATATTGAGCTGTGAAATTACGCGTTTCCACAATCTTCCCGAACTTATTGATCCTTTGTCCTATCGAAAATGTGGTATTTTGTTTCGTGTTGGCAATAGCCACCCAAAAGTCCCCCAACACAGTCCTCCTTATGTTATCTGGAATTCCTTTGACGTTTATGAAAACATCTGATGAATTTGCTTTCTCGCCTTTGAGCCAAAACCTCCGAATTCTTTGAGCAATATATTCCGAGATCAAGACATATGAACCATCTTTGCTGAGTGCCACCCCTACTGGCCCTGAAAGTCCACTTAGCAATAATGTGACCTGATTTGTTCTTATATCATACTTGAACAATCTTCCTGATGTATCTCCGCTTTCAACTATTTTAGTCCTGTACTCCTGTTGCTGCCAAACATTTCCAAGTTATTTTAAATTCAGTTTGTTACTCCTCTTTCTTAAGCATATTAATTGACACAAGATAAGTTTTAGAGGGACGAACCCAGTCCGGAATATAGCTCCAGCATTTACAAAATAAATGACTCCGATTTTTTGGTCGATGTCTAGTGCGCCAAAATCACTCGTGCCCTCAAAGCCAGTAACAAGTTGTGTTGCAATTCCTCCGCTTGGTCCAACCACCGAAAGGCCAAAATACGGATCAGCTATGTAGAGATCACCAGTTTTGTTGTAAAACTCAAGGCCCAATGGGTACCCACATATTTGTTGTGAATTTAGGTCGCCGTCACATCTTTCCTTGGTCCTAAAGATGCATAATATATGAGAAAAGGAGGACAAGAAAAACATAAAAATCTAGCTTAGAAATTGAATTTGGTGATGTAATAGCAAAATCAGTAAAGCCAACTTTTGGACCTTGATATTTGACTACTCTGCCATCTGCAACACCCGTGTAAGGTCCGCCACCTTTTCTATCGAAAGCAACAGATTCAGGGCCTACGGTTCGTAATGGAAGTTTGAGCTTGCTAAATGCTGGAAATTGACAGTAAGCAACATTGGGAGAAACATTTAGCATGATCCAAATCTGGACCAACAATATTGTTTTTCTAAATGAGACTTTTTCCATGATTCTGGTGTAACCAATAAAACAATAATCTGTTGATACTTATAGCAATTGCCCACCACCCTAGCATGCTAAAGAAATAGACATCAGGTCTAATTTAGTTCCAAAAGTTGAATCCAAGATCATATAAGAAGATTACAACATAACTTAATTATCTGTATAGATTGAATAAAGATGGGCAAACTTAATTTAATTATCTAATGCCCTTGACATAATTTGCATTTTATCTTGTAGGCCTATAGTGAGTGCGACTGTGATGGAACCTCAGGAACTCGTGAATGGCAGAAAGACTCTTCGTGACTCAGCAGTAGCTTAATTCACTAGTGCTGTAAAGAAGTGCTCCTGTAGATTCTTAGTCATGTAAGAATTTTTCAGTGTGATATATATTTTTGTTTTGAAATGCTTAAAATTTGAGAGATAATAGTAAGCGGTTAACTAGGACATGATTAGACTTTTAAGACAATAATGATAAGTATGGGAAAACAAAAAGTTAAAACCTTTTTGATATTATGAGTGTTCGAACAGTTGCAAATATTCTATATGTTCTCATTGATAATTAGCCACGAACATCTAAATGTGAAACTTGTATGAAGAAATGTGAACTCGTTGACCATAGGACAGCTTCAGTTAATTTAGAGCATTGCTAGTTCATGCACCTTTAATCTTCTGCAGACTGTGCCTGCGCCTTTGCCTGGATTGGTGAGCTGCCTGTAAAATAATTCAGGCACTATTTCAGCAAGCAGTATTCTGTTGCACAGTTATTCAATTAAGTTGATCCCTTTACTTTGATAATCATTAGAAATTTATTGAGGAAGTTGGAATGAGAGTGTCGAACCTGGAACATAGTATGGCTCCTGAAAGGCTGAAACTATAAGATACTACCATCGTCTCAATTTATGTGAAAGTGTTTGATTTGGCACGAAGTTCAAAAAAGAAAGATACATGTTAAGAGTCCCATATCGGAAATGGAATGGGAACATGGACTCCTTATATGAACTTGGACAATCCTCACCATACAAACTAACTTTTGGGATTGAGTTAGGCCCAAAATCCATTCTTTAAATGGTATCAGATCCAGACCCATTCCAACTCTTTGTTCGTCGATGTTGGCCCCCCAAATTATATTGTCCACGCTCCAGTTAACGAAGTCTGAGCGTGCGGGGGAGTGTTAAGAGTCCTACATCGGAAATGGAATGGAAACATGGACTCCTTATATGGACTTGGACAATCTTCACCCTACAAGCTAGCTTTTGGTGTTGATTTCTTGAACAACGGAATACATCCAATTTTACAACACCATCTTAATACACAAAATCCGATGGGACCGACCCAACCACGAAATGGGACTGGACCAGTCCGCGGTATGGAGGCCACTGCCTCTTTACCGTCGGTCTCGGCCCAGTCCACTTCAAGTGGCTGCCAGGCCCAATTGAGGGAGCCCACTGTTCCCTCACCCGTAAACCAAACCCGAGACTCCTAGCCCAATAACCCGGCGGAAACCCAACTCCAACAAAATTCAACTTTGGCCCAAAACACCACCCCCCTCTCGGCCCACTACATTGGCCGAGACCCCTAATCCCCAGACAATGGGGTTAGCCCAATCTCGGACCATTGGAACATGTGCCATGCATGAGATCTTTCGGCCCAAACGTCATTTTAACCTAACATCTTCGGTCCAACCATCACCTCTACCAAAAAATTCCAAAGCAGCCCTATCAGACCCGAATTGGAAAGCTGCCATGTTAGACGAAATTGATGCTCTTATTAAAAATAAGACGTGGAGTTAGTGCCCCGTCCATCTAATGTCAACATTATTCGGTCTATGTGGGTTTTTTGTCATAAAAAGAATTCTGATGGCTCCTTTGCGAGATACAAAGCTCGTCTTGTTGGTGATGGCAGGTCTCAGCAGGTTGGTGTGGATTGTGGTGAAACATTCAGTCCGGTGGTTAATCCATCAACTATCAGGACGGTTCTTAGCCTGACACTGTCAAAATCCTGGTCCATTCATCAATTGGATGTCAAAAATGCATTCTTACATAGCAATTTGTAGGAGACAGTTTACATGCACCAACCGTTGGATTTTCGAGACTCTACACATCCGGATTATGTTTTCCTATTGAAAAAATCCTTATATGGTTTGAAACAGGCTCCACGGGCATGGTATAACAGGGTTGCAGGGTTTGTATCCACATTGGGTTTCTCACACAACAAGTCTGATCAATCCTTGTTCATTTACAAGAAGGGAAGCGACATGACATATCCTCTTATATGTGGATGCCATCATTCTCACGACCTCATCTACATCACTTCGCCGGTCTATTATGTCCCTCATTGCAACAGAATTTGCGATGAAGGATTTGGGTCCATTAAATTATTTTTTGGGAATTGTTGTAACCCAATATGCAGGTGATCTATTTCTCAGTCAAAAGAAATACGCCGAGGATATCATTGAAAAAGCTGGTATGTCCTCCTGGGAACTGTCACACACACCTGTTGATACAAAGGCCAAATTAAGCAACGCTACAGGGACACATACAGTGATCTGACACACTACCGCAGCCTTGCAGGGGCCTTGCAGTACCTCACTTTCACGAGACTTGATATCTCCTATACGGTTCAGCAAGTGTGTTTACATATGCATGATCCGAAAGAATAACATATGGGGTCTCTCAAGCGAATTCCATTGTATATCAAGGGTACTCTTCACTTTGGCCTGCATCTGTATAAGTACTCCATTTCGAGTCTCTTGTCTTATATAGATGCGGATTGGGGTGGCTGCCCGGACACACGCTGTTCCACCTCTGGTTATTGTATTTTGGGAGATAACCTTATCTCATGGTCATCCAAACGACAACCAACAATGTCTCGGTCGAGCGCAAAAGCAGAATACTAAGGGTAGCTAATGTGGTTGCTGAATGATGTTGGCTCCGTAATCTCCTTTTAGAACTCCATGTTCCCATTCCATTTTCGATGTGGGACTCTTAACAGTACACATTGCTATCTTTTTTTCCATTTGGATTTTTATGAAATTTGTGATTTAAAATGAGTCAAAATATTTGTGTAGCTATAATAATTTATTAAGGATAAAATAGATATTTTAAAATTAAATTATTATCAATTATAGAAAGATATAATTCTTTTTTGGACTGACTACTGTGTCATATAAATTGGGACGTAGGGAATAAATATTTTTTCGCATCATTAAAAAGTCTAGTGAGTTCGATGCATATTTCTTTCTCAAGGATGAAGCATACGACTATACGAGGTAAAGACTAAAGGGTGTCGGTTCAAAAAGGACAATACCTGAAAATAAACCTCAGAAATTTGCAGTTAGAACAAAGAGAATGAGTAATTATTATTCCAAAGGGCCTGTTTGCAAATAAACCAATTCAAGCTTCCACCAGTTCTTTTTCCTTTTCTATTCCTCTATTAAATTAGGGGGAGTGAGGGTAGGGAGAACTAAGTTCATACGCTCGAGAGGATGAAAATTTGTGCAAAGTTAGGCGAAATAATAGTACAAGCAAAGTTATTGCTACCAAGTGTGGTTCTTATTTCAATAGCGGCTAGTGTTGCGGAAGTCGAATATATAGAGAGTGATTAAATCACAATTACTATATCTAAAGACAACTAATAAATAGTAATTGAGACAACAATAAAAAAGAACACCAAGAATTTACGAGGTTTGACAAAATTGTATTTTTGCCTAGTCCTGGGACACAACCAACTCAAATTTTATTCCACTCCAAAATTACAAGTGAAATATTACAAGAGAGAAGATTCAAAAGTCTTAGAAGATGAGAAGGCAAGTGAAGATGATTTCAAATGAACAAAATCCTTGTTATTTATAGAAGGGAAATTGCTTCACTAATGTCATGCATGACATCACTTAGAATGTGATCATGCAATGTAAATGCATGAAAAATGCATTTACCAATTTCACTCTACAAAAGTGGCTTTCAATGTTCACATCAATTTTGAGGCTTCCAATGTTCAATTTGTTCACTTGAATCATGACAAATTCAACAAATCTCTACCTTGGCAAGATTCCCACTTGAATCTTGACAAATTCAACAAATCTCTAACTTGCTGTGTTTTGGTATTGACAAAACCTTCCAAGGGAGAACTTAGCCAGGAAGATCAAGAGAAGCTGAAAGAAGATTATGATCAAGTTGTATCAGAAATTCGTGAAACAACTTCCTCTTTGTTTTGATGAACAAAATTATGATATTGAGGATTTCACTTAATTGCCCTGTACTTAATTCTGCTAGATAGCAATTTCTCAATTATTAGTATCGAGCTGCACCATTTCTATTTATCTACATTACCATCCGATCATCTATCTAAATACATGTGGGATTTGTGGCATGTTCATTAGAGAAAATGTTCGGTAACGAGATAACCGTGCAGCTATCTGTTGCACAATGAATGAAGTAGAGAAAAGCTGATAACTATCAAGGCATAAGGAATGAAATATCTTTCGATATTGCCCCTGATCGAATTGCTGTCTTATGTATTTGCAGGATCATGGGGGCGAGGTAAAGTCAGGAAGCTATCTCATTTTATATTATGTCAAGTAATAAGAAACAGACTATTGGAAAATAAGATGATTGGTTTTAACCATTTCCTATGAAAAAATTGCACGAAACGAAAGGAAAATAGAACTAAAATTACAAAGATTGCATAAATGTTGGAGAATAAAAGAAACTAGTACTGTACTAGTGCTCAAAGTTTGTCCATTTTGGATTACAAAGTCAATGTCATCTCCATTCTCTAGATATGGAGTTGCATCTAAAAATATCCCAATACTATTATATGTTAGGCTAAAAATATACACATTTACACTGTTAAACTTTTCTCGTAATGCATGTACATCTTCTAGTTCACTGTTTCAGTAGCATTAGCCGAATCAATTATTTTTGAGACAAGGTCCTGAACAACAAGATACCTACACCGCCAATAGCAAGAGTAAGAAGCACAGGAACGCCAATTGATTCAACAACTTCAGCCATTCCTTCGGTCCTATCCATTCTCCCTTGGCGAGATCTTTCTCCGTTGACCTCACGGAGGATATTGCTCAGATTGTCTATCTGGTGCATGATCTGACGCTGTGATCTCCCAATGAGAAGTACCTGCTCCCAAGATGGTTTGCATCAGAAGCATAATTGTCTGATCAATTTCTCAATCTTCTTGAGACGATTGTGTTTGAACTTGGACCATGGTTGGTTATAGAGAATCTTTTAGTACGAGGAAACAGAAGTTATTAACTTTCAGTGCAGTCTCAAGTAAATATTATTTTCAAATGATGAATTATGCAATAACCGAGTTTACTCTAAGAATTGGTCATATTGACTAAAAATTACCACCATGCCTCCTTTTGTCTCTTATTAGTGGAAAGATGAGCATGACATGATCGTAGAATACCTCTTCCAATAGAGAAGACTCTCTTGCCAGTTGGGAAGCCGATGCTGAATGAGGTAAAAGAGAACCAGTCAATGAGCCATTGCCTAGCCCAGCCACAAAAAGAGAAGTTGGTGCAGACCCATTGCAAGACTCAGCCTGCACTGCCAAATTTTGTTGACTAGCAGAAACTCTATTGGCAGATATTTTCGAGTTTAGCTCTTCCATCCGAGATGTAAACTCATCCATTCGCTCACTCAGTGTGGAAATTTGTTCTGAAAGTTGAGAAACAACCCCCTGAAAAAGGCAATTCTTGAGTGATAGAGACAGAAAAGGAACAAAAAAGTAATGCAAGATTGAGATATTATAAACAGTTCAGCATAAGTGGGAGGTACTGGTAGCAAAGTGACATCTCTTCTGATGTATAGGAAATGATGAAACTAAGCAGGAAAACAGATAAGGAAAAACAGCACACACATTAGGTGGACAAACATGTTAGAACAAAGGGAACAACATTCACATACAAAAAGTAGAGTATTTGGCTCCAAAGTAATATACTCATTGTATTTAGAGTATCTCCAGTGCACACTAACGTTATTCTAGTCCTCTTTGCTGGTAAAGATTCCATCACCAAGTTCTCCATATCTACAGATCAACCTACCTTTTTTGCAAAACAAATGGATTCTTGTATGACCAATTAAAAGATCTTTAGGACTTGAATAAAAGTCCCTTCTCAATGTTTTATTGGTTAAAACAAAGCAGATATGCTTTTATACATCTATATAAACAACTGTAAATCATAAAAGAAGGCTTGCTGTTCTGCATGATTAAAAAGGGGATCCATCAAGGCAGGCGTTTTCAGCCACCGGTCCCCACGTTTGCCAGGGTTATCATTTGGCTTGCTTTGCCAAAGTTATAAAGTCAACTTTGCTGATTCTGCAAACCATGAGATCCAAGTGTGTGCTTCCTTAACTCCTACATGGAGGACTGACTTCATTCTGCTGAACAGACTTTCAGCAGAAGTCTATCATTAACCTAACATCCATGCAAATGTAAATCTTTCGAAATGTTATGTTGGTTTGACTTAACCATCCTAATATAAGGGATTATTTCAATTATCAAAAGATTTGACAGCCTGTAACTGTGTTCAAAGGCGTGGTTATGAGTTATAATGGTAGTGGCCAAGAGGAATGAGCAGGAAAGAGTGATAATATTCTTGAGTGTCCATAAGAGCAATTAAGAATCATTTAATGATGTTCACAAAATGATCTATGTCAGTGGATGAAACTCTTTTTCCTTCTCTTGGAGTAAAATATTATACTAGGGCTGAACTTGTGCAATTTATGTCAAACAAATGCCCCAAAATAGGGAAGACATTTTCTAAGAGAAATTTCAGAAAACACCGATCAGAGGAAAAAAAAAATTGGAAATCAGTTCACGCACAAAAAATAACTTCAATATGTTGCCAGAATTGTGGACTTTAAATTCAAACAAAAAAATGAACCTATTTCTCCGAATAATTACCTGATTAGCCACTGGCGCTGGAGAATCAGGGCTTCTCCCATCATATCTTGTACTATTAACCGCAAGTTTTGTCAGCTTGGACATGTGTTTTTCTCGTTGAGTTGAGTATGTATGTGGGATACAACTGCCAATAGTTACAGGCGAACAGATGATTTTTTCAGAAATAAGTAGGTGATGATTGCAAAAAGTAAAAGCATCCAAATAATGGGACAATACATATAGAATACTTTCAGCATCAGACAACAAGTTAGCCTATGACCTACCGGTTAAGAAACTTTGTTCTCCTATCTGCCGAGGCTCGGGATAAAGCTTCTCTAGGGCTTGAGACCAAATCATCGTCTATGCTCAGCTTTGTCTTCAGATCATCTGGCAATGCCTGCATGCACTGTAATACTGAGAACCAGTAACAACAGAAAATTTTGTATTTAATTAAAATTTATCGTACCATAACATCGTTTAAAAGCTTCTCCAGCTGAATTTGTTCGATGTAAGTGCGAGGAATATATGAACCATCCAAACCCAGAGAGTCAGCAACATATTTTACATGCAAGCGATCTCTTCCTTGCACCTTCATAAGAAAAAATACGTAAAACAGTAATAATTAGCTTCGCAGGCTAAACAATGACAGAATTGAGGAAGAGGAGGCTCATTCTAAGAGACTTTTCTTTGTTCCTTAGGTCTTCAGTAAAGGGAAAATTAAAAATTATCTCACATATTCATCAGAATATAGCTCCATAAAATTTTCTTCCTTAATATTTGTTAAACCTCTTCAACTGAAGTTTTAGAGAATTCTTTCTTCCCCCTTTACTTCATTTTTCAGCATGCTTCATGTCACGTTTATAATATGTTAAATCAAAATAGAATTTAAGGTAAACACTTAAATGATATTGATGAGCAAGCATGGTATCTAAACTGGATATTTCGCCTAAATACAATCCTTACAATTGTGTCAACCCCAAAAATCAAAGTCGCTTCCAGTAGATTAATTAAATGACAGGTTAGCCGATTGTTCCGTGCACAAGCCTCACAAGACATTCAATTACCCACGGCCTTAGCCGCATTATAAGTCTAAGACTTGGCTGGGTACAGCCTTAAAGAGGTTCTCTAGGAGGTCTATGACACATATCTTTACCTGAATTCCAGATGAAACAAAATAAACCCAAATTCTCAAAACAAGAGACAGAGAAAAGAAACTACAACAACATACCCAGTGTAATTCCACAAGTGGGGTCTGGGGAGGTAGGATGTACGCATACCTTACCCCTACCTTTGAGAGGTAGAGAGGTTGTTTCCAATAGACCCTCAACTCAAAAGAAAAGTATCCAACGCAGGAAAAACGACAAAAGAATTCTGCTTCGCAAATCATGATTCAAAACATTTAAAAGAAATTATAGCAAAATAAGATAAGAGCGATTTAGTAATTTGTGACGGTCATACCTGAACATACCGACGATTAAGTTGCTCCAACCAATCTGTTTTCACACAAACCTTGTCATCAGAGAAGATGTGGCTACTCCTTTTCAAAATGGTTGCAATTGAATATCCTAATGCCATCAACCCACCAAGAAGTCGTACACTGACCTCAAAGGTGATTCTTGGTGATATAATGAAGGGACTATCTGTAACCCATTCCTGAAAGAAATACATGAAAATCCACAGAAGGTACATGATTATTAGAGTCAAGATTACTATTTCTTGACATTCCTCACAATAAAGCTTATAGAAATTCAATAGATACCAATAGTGTACCCAAACTAGGAAACGGCGAAATAAATTCCAGAGTTAAAAGGTCTTGACTGCACATTTATAGCAATGTAGCAAACAGAATAACAAGCTGAAACTCAGCATATGAGTTTAGGTGAGTGGTGAACTTGGATTCTCCTCCTACGTATCTTTCTTGTAAGTGAGTCAGGTCATCCACATGATAAAGACAAATACGATCTGATCTATCTATTGTGAGAAATTATGGGAGAAAATATATTATTGAATTGTTGTATCTACATGATTACACTGAACTCTATTTATAGACACTCCATTACAATCATTTTCCTAGTAGGATACTATATATGCAATCCTATTCCTATTCTACATTAGGATCATTTTCCTAGTAGGACACTATATATGAAATTCTATTTCTATTCTAACACTCCCCTCAAACTGGTGCATATAAGTCATATGTACCGAGCTTGTTACAAATGTATTAATACGAGGATCAATGCGGGACTTGGTGAAAATATCTGCAGGTTGATCACATGACTTCATAAATTTTGTAATAATATGGCCGATCTGGATTGAGCAACCTCAATACCAAGAAAATACTTCAGTCTCCTGAGATCTTTAATACGAGTCATGTCAAACTCCTGAATTACTGTGCTGAATTACTCAAATTAGGCTCTGGGAGACTGTTTCAGACCATAAAGTGACCGACGTAATCGACACACCAGGTTAGACTCTCCCTAAGCAACAAAACCAGGTGGTTGCTCCATATAAAATTTATCCTCAAGTTCACAATGGAGAGTATAACATACTTCACGAATGTGTCCAAGCCTATTACAATAACTACACCTAGGTCGAGATCTTCCAAGGAGACCTCCTCCTCCTCGCTTTTTCATGGACTATGATGTGCGATTTTCTGATCTCCTCCATAAGGATTTTGAAGTAATCATAGGACTTGAACTTTCAGTTTCCATTAAACATATCAAAATCGAGAGACGTGGCGAAAATCTGTCTGGACAGATGGATGAAATCTGACGAACACAACCTAAAAATAAAATCACCGAGATCTGACAGGAAAAAGGTGCATGCGTGGCGCGTGGATCTAACGCGCTAGCCGAAGTTGGCACTTCAAGCGGCACGTGGTGGCGCGTGAGTATTTACCGAAGCCGCTGACTGGGGTTTGGTCGGAAGGGACTGATCTACCTCGTGGTGGTGTTGGAATTTGAGCAACACTAACCGAAAGTAATTTTGAGCGGACAACTTTGTTGTCACCGAAAATATTGCACGGTGACTGATTTGCTTTCCCGGAAATTGTTGAAAATTTGCACAACAAATAATTTCTCACTAGCTTGAACCTGATCTATGTTGTGGTGGTGTTGGATTCTGCACAATACCACTGAATAGAGATGTGACGCTAGTAGCCACCGAAAACATTATGCGCGGTGGTAATTTTTTTTTAATCTTCGCTGGAATATTGCACAACGAATACTTTCTTACTAATACTCTGAATCTGAAAGAGAAGGACGCAAAACAGTCGCCGGAATTGAGGCACAGGACTATGATAATATTTTGTGGTAGGATCGGAATGATGTCACGACCCTAGGGACGCAAAACAATCGCCTGAATTGAGGCATGAGACTGTGATGGTATTTTGTGGGTAGGATCAGAATGATGGCACGACTCTACGGGATGAGAAACTATGCCGGAAAAGTTGTCAAAAAGTGATATATCTCTGCGCGATGCTAAGAGTAAAAACAATACTTAAAGAATGGTCAAAAATAGCCTGGAATCGCCGGAACCCTAATTCCGATGATCGAAATCTGATAATTGTTCACGCATCACTATTTATGCAGTACTTCACGCCAATTTTTTTTTGTTCCGGTGATAATATAATGAGAATATTTTATTTATAAATATCTGAAAGTTCTCTACAATCTTCACTCTACCATTATCTTTGGCCAGAAGGGCGACACATTTTTTAGTGCCGCCCATCGGTAGCGGAAGCTCTTTGGTTCTCTACCAAGATCGTAGAAGCTCTGATACCATGTGAAAAAATTATGGGAGAAAATATATTATTGAATTGTTGTATCTACATGATTACACTAAGCTCTATTTATAGACACTCCATTACAATCCTTTTCCTAGTAGGACACTATATATGGAATCCTATTCCTATTCTACATTACAATCCTTTTCCTAGTAGAATATTATTTATGAAATCCTATTTCTATTCTAACATCTACGATTTTGGCATTTCAAGGTCTTGTTTCCATCATAAAAGACAAGGTGCAGGAATGCTCTACCCGGGGAAGACAACAATGCAAATAGAGCAAGACAGAGAGAAATTAGATTATGATAAGTCATAATAGAAAAATGTTAAAAATGAAGTTAGTTACACGATAGACTATCCTATGGTTTAGTGTCTATGACAGAACAGCAGGGTTCTACTTAAAAAAGAGTTAATTTGTATTAGATTGATTGCTACATTTCTTCTGCTATATCATATGGGACACCTCAGGGCCAGATTTCTTAAAGATGTTCCAGCAAGCTCTATAACCAGTAGATCCTAGAATTTTAAAAGGTAGTTCATTCAGCATACAGAAAATGACCGGCAGTACATGCTGACAGCATTCTTGCTGCTCATTAACGGTATAGATGCATGGCAATCAAATAGATGATATGAAGGATCCAAGTAGCTTAAACAATATCAAGCAAGTTTACCATCTGAAAATGATAAAACGAGGTGACAAGTAGCCCGATTAGTACTGACTTATATGCTCATCATATAAACAAGAAACTTATTGGTCACCTCAAACATAAGAGTGTATTTTCCATCCTTGTTCCTCATCCTCAGATATGATTGGCAAGCTTCAGGATCTTCACCAGGAGGTAGGAGATAAATATCATAAGTTTCCTCTGTAATTTCCTTGTATGCATTTGAAAACACAGCCTTGATCTGGTCTACAGTCACAGTTTTTGTTGACTGTAAAATATATTTAGAACTTATCAGTCCCTAGAGTTGTTGTACCAATATAAACGGAATGTAGAGAGAAAGGTCAAAACGTTATACCTTTAAAACATATGTGGGGTTCTGAAATCCAGCGAACGGGTTAAACTTGTTGATAATTTTGATATGAGCTGTCTGTAGATCAGGCTCAATAAAGGCTTTATACATAGGATATACCTGTTGGAAGAATGCCATAAAGATCAATGTACTTGGCTGTTGAAAATGTATAAAGAAGTTTGAATTAAATATATTTGCAATATATTTGAAAATAACATAAACGGAACCGTTTCCGAGATTTGTTGGATTATCTCCTCGGGCTCTTGCCCAGCACGTTGGATGTCCCTAAGAACCCGTTTCACCAAGTCAAAGTGCACTCCACCAGTAACACACACACGGAAATCTAGCAATGGCCTCAATTTTTCACTCAAAGCATATATGCCTTCAATAATAACAATTCGAGAGCTTGGAACTTCAAGTGTCCTGTCAAATCAATGGTCCAAAAAAATTATTGGATCATATAGAAGTAGATGTGTGTTTTACATTGGCAAGTAAGGAAATAAAATATTTTATAGGAATCGGTTCTTGATAATAAATTTCAGATGTTCTTCCGTGAATGTCTGCTAGGTAAAGCGCTTAATTGTATTTTGATTAGTCTCCCTCCCCCCCCCCCCCCCCTTCTTTACACCGTTGTCTCCTTTGTTCCTTTTTCTCTGTTCATATACTATAAGTTTTTTAAAAAAACTGGTAACTATACATATACTATAAGCTTTTTATATTCCTGTTCTTGATCTTCTATTAAGATCTCTATGTGTATACACAACTCAGTTGATTGTGCATGAATCAGGTCATGAATGTAATTAAGCACCAAAAAGGGGCGGGCGCGGGGGACCAGGATGGCTGACCCCAACTCTCTGTCCTCGTCACCAAAATAAATCCGACAAATGATGAGCAAAACTTCGCATAAAAAGATATTGCATCTTAGTTCAGATTAAGAATGATACGCAACGTCATTCGTGGGCTTCAATCAAATGTTACGCACATACTGTAAAAAGAAAACTGAGGTCTGGTGTCTTTCAAATATCAAAAGTAGTTAATGAGCAGTCCCCCCCCCCCCTCCCTGCACAACAAGTATTTTTCTTCAATCCCCCTCCGTGAACTCCAAGGAATATAAAAGAAAGAGAAGAAAAAATCCAAGCACCAAGGAACAATCTGAAGAGGAAAAAGAACGTGAAGGAGTAAAGGTATCCACAGAAAAGGCAGTGTGTTGTCAAGAAAAGTAAACAAGGGGATAGAAGAAATAGGGAGAAGAAGAATGACAACTGACCTATAACCCACGCGAGAGCTTGATTTAAAATCGTATATAGGAACTTGAACAGGCTTCCCCGCTTTAAGCCCATGTATATTCTCGAGCAGAGTCTCATAGTCGGTCAACCGTGGATCTGTTTCAAAAATATCAGGACATAAAAGTTATTGCAAATCTTCATCTTAAATTGCATTAGTCAGGTGGGGCCAAAGAACACAATTAGAAACTAAAGGAGAACAAAACCGACTATGTTGACGTGATCCAAAACAGTTAAATATGGCCTAACAATTTCCACAAGATCACATACTGAAATTTACATCTCAAAATATAAGAACATTCAATCAAATTGCGCTGCTTATTCTTTATAGCTGAAACACATCCGAAATGCAAGGTACATTTCAATTTTAAGTTTTGAGTTTAAGAAAAAAAGTGCATTGTTTTCTTAATGATCCTCTGTGCCATTCTACAGGAACACCTTATGCACAAGGCCTTCAGTGAGCCTGATAGAGAGACAGCTATATATCAAGATTTTCAAGAGTTGCTTATAATTGAGGATTTTAAAACTCTATTGCTCAACCTTCCGTCAGCTGTAAAGAGTTAAACCAAGAAACTCACCCGTTTATTTCCCTGATAAGATAGTGCAAAAAGCATTAAAAATGCATACCCTGACACAATTTCACTTATGAAACAAATTCCAAAACTTTTAGCAAAATCTATTTGATAATTGGTTCCCAAACTCAGCATCCATAGAATCCAGAGAGAGTTAGACTCATGAACAGTCTTCACCTAAAAAAGAATTAACTGAAAAGCTAAATTAAGGAGAGGTGACAGCTGTACAAATCTATCAGAATCCCTGAAAGAAAGAAGTAATGAGATATACAAATTGAGCAACTGGCTACCACTCAATATTTATTCATTAATTCAAGAACAATTGATACTTTTGCATTTTCAATTTCTGTCATATACCAACAGTGGTCATGCTTTATCTGTGAAAACAGTAGTCCTTGTTAGTATTTTACACTGATAATTCATTATCACATTAAGGCTAGTTGTTTGATTAACCTTTCTAGTTGGGCCAACTTTTCCCCTGTTAAATAACTTACATCACTACCTGGATTTTGTCAACTCCTTAGCTCTATAAGTTTTTTTGTACTTACTGAGCTGACAGATCCCCCCTTTTTGTATCTTTGCCTATATTGGATGCCTTAATGAAATCTCACTTCATCAAAAAGAAGTTCAAGATCACATAAACCAGCTACAAGTTATGGACACAAAATATTATGCCTTGGTTTATCGCTGATTAGCAACATGGCCTAAATGCAGCATGAATATTCTTATTATGATTTGTCTTTTAAAAGATTCATAAATCAAAATGCCATGTAGAGTCAGGAGGTATCAATCACCCACAAAATAAATAAATATATATAAATAAGTGGCCCCCTTCTCTGCCAGCTTTAACGTTTAGATGAAGTAGTAGCAGGGAATCGTATAAAGTGTTTGTCCAATGATGTCTTCATATTTCATGTGCATATGCTAATATATTTAGGTTATGGATGAAATTTGACAAGTGTTAAAGCTACTAGTTCTAGAACTTTTTTTGATAACCGAGAAATCTCCAAAGGGCCAGTAGTGCATGCTACAAACTCGGAAGATAATAGGTCTCCCCTCTATCTTTTGTCCACTTAAATACCGCCAGCAGGATTTGAACCTGTGATGTGTGCCTAACCTACACATCACATGTTGCATTCTTACCACTAGACCAAAGCCTTGGGGAAACTACGGGTCCTGGAATATAAATGTTGAATTCCTTAACCCGAAATCTAAACAGCTTCTATGTTCTCCGTGTAGACTTGCTAATATTGTAATCAACTCATCTCAAGATTTTTGGCTTTTCTAATTGGTAGTATAGACTAAAATAATTCAGTCTGATTACCAGGTGAGTGTTACTTTACTAGGAAATTTCTTAAAAGCTTTCGCCAACAAGATATTCAGCTCAAATTATTTTCCTCAAGGACATGATTTTATTATATAAATCATTAATCTAAAATACAGTTACCATGTTTTATCTATTAGATGATAAAAGTTGGAGAAACTTCATCAGAGAAAAGGAAAGAAATTATGTATAAAAAGTAGATGCACACTGTTTCCCTTGATATACTGTAGACTAATTACTCAAATCTTATTTGATTCTAAGATGCTATGCGTATCTCTATGAGGACGGTAGAAGATGGGTAAATACATTGCCAGTGTAATAATCATCTTCTTAGACGAATTCACAATTCTAGACCGTTGTACTTTGTGATTACTATTTTGATAAGCAAAATAAATTCTCTTCTATTTCAAGGCAACCACGTCAACAAATGAGAATTACCATCAGAATCATCTCTTAAATTTTCTCTCTACAGCAAAGGAGCGGTATATAGAAACACATAATAAGTGTATTAGATATATATCCTCAATGCAATTTTCAGTACAACGGAGTGTTTGTGCGTGCTTCTCTTTGGCAACGGCTCTTTCTCTCTCCTCTCTCTTCTGCCCAATGGTAAGGTTAGCAAATCCCACCCCCTTCCCTGACAGTGACGGAGCACTGGGCGTCACTCTGACCGGCGACCAGGTATTAGTGTTTTCTCTCTCCGCCCTCTCTCGCTGACGGTAAGCACTAACTGCCGCTGCTCCCACCACTCTGCGCAGGTACTCAAGTTTTCCAGCGGGCTCCGGCTGCGAACAGTGAATCCGGCAGTGAACAAGGATTTCCGACAGGATTTCTGGTGGCGAACAGGTGATATCCACCCGGAGTTGATACCTCCGATGGCCCATATTCATTCTTTGTCTGTTATTTTTGTAGTTGAACTTTGGCTCCTACGCTTTATTGAATCTTTGACTCCATATTCTTGCCTTATTCTTCTTGGTAACTCTCGACATTGAACAGTGACTTTCGACGGCAAACAGGTCCGGTCCAATTGGAGTTGGTATGTGCGGTTGCTCGTATCTATTCATTGTCCTTTTTCCTGTATTTAAATTTTTGACACTTCACTGTATTGCTTCTTACCTTCTTACCTTTACGTTCTTGCATTTACTCTTCTTACCTTTAGTTATATCATTCTTGGCGTTCCTGTTTTAGGTGTAAACCTTTGATTAGTCTATTAGTTTATATCCGCTTTAGTGGCTTTGGTGACGGATGGTAGACTAGGGTCATGTTCTCGGTCGAGGACAGATGCGAGGGTTAGGGGGGGTAAGTGGGGTAAGGGAGATGCTAGGCTGATGGAACATTGAGACTTTAATGAGAAAGTCCACAGAGCTAGTTAAGATTCTTAAGAAGAGGAGGATTAATATAGCATGTGTCCATGAGACCAAATGGGTAGGATTTAAGGTTAAGGATGTGGACGGGTATAAGTTATGATTCTCGGGTATGTCGAGGTATAGGAATGTGGGAGGCATTTTAGAAGACAGCGAGCTAAGGGATTAAGAGGGTCAATGACAGGAGGATGGCAATTAAGTTGGTAGTTGGAGGGTTCACTATGAACATTATTAATGCTTATGCGCCGCAGGCGGACTTGGACAAGGAGGAGAAGAGGTACTTTTGGGAGGATTTGGACGAGGTGGTGGGAGGTATACCACCCACTGAGAAGGTATTTGTAGGAGGGAATTTCAATGGACATATCAGGTCACTTCTGGGAGTTATGACGACGTGCATGGAGGCTTTGGCCTCGGTGACAGAAACGAGGGAGGCGTCTCACTTTTGGAGTTCACTAAAGCTTTTGGGATGGTGATAGCCAATTCGAGGTTCCTGAAGAAGGAGGAGCACCTGGTGACTTTCTGTAGTTCGGTGGCTAAGACTCAGATAGACCTTTTGCTCTTTAGGAAGGTTGACAATGGTCTTTGTAAAGACTGTAAGGTTATTCCGAATAAGTATCTTACAACCTGACATAAGCTTTTGGTGATGGATTTGGAGATCAAGATGGAGAAGAAGAGGAGGGTTGTGGATGACATGCTAAGAATCAAATGGGGAGTTTGACCATGGATAGTGCAAAGGAGATGTGGGAGAGGTTGATGGCCGGGGGGCTTGGGGGAGTAGTGGGGATGCGACTGATATGTGGGATAGGACGGTCAATTGCATTCGGGAGGTAGCTAGAGAAGTGCCAGGGCTCTCGAGGGGTAGCCGTGGTAGGCATCGGGGGGACTGGTGATGGAATGGTAAAGTTCCAGAGAAGGTGAAAGCAAAGAAAGTGGCGTATGCGAAATTGGTAAAAAGCAAGGATGAGGTGGAGAAGTGGACAAATAGAGAATTATATAAGATGGCAAGGAAGGAAGCAAAGCTAGTGGTTACGGCGGCTTTGGAACGCATGTATGTGGAATTAGAGGAAAAAAGTGACGATAAGAAGTTGTACAAAATAGCTAAGGCGAGGGAGATGAGGATCCGTGACTTGGATCACGTGAGGTGTATCAAGGACGAGGAAGACAAAGTATTGGTGAAAGACGCGCGTATTAGACGGAGGTGGTGGTTTTACTTTCATAAACTCTTAAATGAAGAAGGAGATAAAAGAAATTGTGCGGGGAGATCGGGAGCAATCCGAAAGGTACCGGAATTTTGGGTATTGTAGAAATATTAAGGTTGAGGAGGTTAAGAGTGTTGTTCGCAGGATGCGCAGGGGACGAGCGACCGGACCGGATGAAATCAAAGTTGAATTTTGAAAGAGCGCAAGCAGGGCAGGTTTGGAGTAACTGACTGAGTTGTTTAATGTCATTTTTAAGACTGTAAGAATGTCCGATGAATGGAGGTGGAGTATAATGATTCCTTCGTACAAGAACAAATGTGACATCCAGAGTTGCAACAACTATAGGGGTATCAAGCTACTAAGCTATACTATGAAAGTTTGGAAAAGGGTCGTGGAGATGAGGGTGAGAAGAAGCGTGTCTATTTCCGAGAACTAGTTTGGATTCATCATCTTATTAGGAGATTGGTGGAGCAGTATAAGGGGAGGAAGAGAGACTTACATATGATTTTCATCGACCTCGAAAGGACATACGACAAAGTCCTGAGAGAGGTTATACGGAGATGTTTGGAAGTTAGAGGTGTACATGTGACATACACTAGGGCAATCAAGGATATGTATGATGGAGCCAAGACCAGGGTACGGACAGTAGGAGGAGACTCGAAGCACTTTTCAGTGATGATGGGGCTGCACCAGCGATCAGCTCTTAGCCCATTCTTATTTGTCTTGGTGATGGATGGACTGACGCGACAAATTCAAGGGGAGGTGTCATAGTGTATTATATTGGCAAATGACATAGTCCTCATTGATGAGACTCGCAGTCGAGTGAACGCTAAGCTGGAGGTTTGGAGACACTCTGGAGTCTAAAAGGTTCAGACTGAGTAGGATCAAGACAAAATACTTAGTGCAAGTTCAGTAACAGGAGCGACCATGAGACAAGCGTGGAGGTGAGGCTTGGTACTCAGGTCATTCTAAAGAAAGGAAGCTTCAAGTATCTCAGGTCTATCAAGGGAATAGAGAGATTGATGACGATGTCACACATCGTATTGATATAGGGTGGATGAAATGGAGGCTCGCCTCTGGAGTCTTGTGCGATAAAAATATGCCACCAAAACTTAAAAGCAAGTTCTATAAGATGATGGTTAGACCGACTATGTTGTATGTGGCGGAGTATTGACCAGTCAAGACTTCGCACATTCAAAAGATGAAAGTTGCAGAGATGAGGATACTGAGATGGATGTGTGGGCATACAAGGAGGGATGGGAGTAAAAATGATGATATCCGAGACAGAGTGGGAGTGGTCTCGGTGGAGGATAAGATGCGGGAAGCGAGGTTGACATGGTTCGGACATGTGCAGAGGAGAGACACAAATGCCCTAGTGCGGAGGTGTGAGAGGTTGGCTATGAACGGGTTCAGAAGGGGTAGAGGTAGGCCGAAACAGTATTGGGGAAAGGTGATTAGACGGGATATGACGCAGGTGCAACTTATTGAGGACATGACCTTAGATAAGGGGCTGTGGAGGACACAGATTAGGGTAAAAGGGTAGTAGATAGTTGAGTGTAGTCCTACTTACGCTTACATACGGGTAGTTGTAGTGTTATTATTGTAGAACTACTTAGCCTATCATACTAGTAGGCACAATATTGTTTTATAGTCCCTTGTCATTGGATTTCTGCTGTTGTATGTTCTTGCGTGTACTTTATTTATCTTATTTACCTGCGTTAGTTATTGTTTCTTTTTTTAGAATGCTTTATCATAGCTTATTCGCTTTTGTTACCATCATTTTCATACTGCTTTAAATTTTTTATACGGGTCTACCCGTTTCTCTTTCTTTGCTTGTGAGCATGCTTTGTCTTGAGCCGAGGGTCTTTCAGAAACAACCTCTCTACTTATCAAGGTAGAGGTAAGGTCTACGTACACCCTACCCTCCCAGACCCCACATTGTGGGACTTCACTGGGTATGTTGTTGTTATTGTTGTTATGCATCAAATGGGTCCCCCATCATTTATATCCTAGTGTTTGACAATCTCCTTCCCAATTTGGGATGATATCAACATATCCCACATGACTGAGAGAAGTCTGCAGGTTGCTATGTGAAGATGATGCAAATAATAGAAAATTTGCTACATAAGGTCACTACAAGAATAACTCATAGACATCAACAAAATTCTCTCATGTAATAACCTATTAGAAAGACCGAAAGAAAAACTACCGTCGAAGTTTCCATCAACGATACGACTGGGCTCATTGTAGTTGTCCATGTTTATGATAGCAATACTAGGCATAACATTCAGGATCTTTTCTGTGAATATGGTCTTTCCGGCCCCCGAAGGACCAGCGACTCCCACCAGTACAATTCCTTCATTCTTCTGAACCAACAACTGGCATGCACGGATTACTATAAAGAAACCCTTCTCAAATGATAGCTGATCTTGAATTGGGACTATCTCATAACGAGCAGAGTTACTTCTTTTTACCAATTGAACTTGATCTCTCAATAGGCCAGACCTTCTTCGCGGTGAATCAACACTGGAAAGAGTATCCTGGGCCATCAATTACCTGGAAAATTCTGCAAAATAAGATGCAAATAAGGAATTTAAATTAAAACTGCAATCCAAATATTACAGTAGTCTATGGGCCCCAGAACGTCTTTTAGGGGGGATAGGCATCATCTGCAAGAGAATTTCATTCGCAAAGAAAAAGTTTCAACTTTTGTATTTGTTTGGAATGATTTAAACAAAAAATTGATTTCTGCAGATATCAGGTAAAAGTACCATTTCTTGAAATGATAGCGATCATGAGAAATGAGGTCTCAAAGCAGCTCTTGATGAAATCAAAGCAAAAGAGAAAATGCATGTGTGTGTGCCTGCGCGTGTAGGAAGAGTACATGCTAGTATCATTTAATCATGATCAAAGAGGTTGAAGTAATGCATTTCACAAGAAATAGCAATGATGGCACTTTACATCTCACTTTTCAGCTTGCAGTTCAGAAAATTGGAGATACTCTAGCAATGCATATCACACCACTAATTGGCAACTTACTCTGTCCCAAAATGGTCGTCACATTTTGCTTCCCAGTAGTAAACCAAAATGATCCTTGAGATAATATTTTAAAACATATTATTTGTCATTCTAACTCCATTATGTCGCAAAGCATAATGGGTCCTCAAACTAGTTAAAGGAAAGGTTTTAGTAGGCTGACGGCGTAAAAATAGTTTAACTATGATGAATCTCCGAAAATGGATACCAGTCAACCTCACTAATTTGGAATTAACCTGAAATTGATGGATTGATTAATATTTTAATGTCATTTTAATATGAAAAGAATCAAAATTTAGAGTAATTTTTGTATAACAACAACAACATACTCAGGGGTCTGGGGAGGGTAGGATGTACGCAGATCTTACTTCTATACCTTTGTAGGGCAGAGAGGCTGAGGCTGTTTCCGATAGACAGCTTTAGCACTCAAAATTGGTCAAATTAACCCTAAGAAGTGAAAGTTAGAAACAAATTGGATTAGAGGAAGTTAACTTTTCTAATCATTCCAAAGAACTCTGAATGACGGAAACAATAATTTCTCTGCATAGATTCCAAATAAGAGTTTAAGCTAGAGTTCCGTCCTTCCATTTCTTGTTCATGGTTTGAACTGTTAGTTGAATTATTTTATTGATTTCATCCGTTTATTCATTCAATTCACAGTCACAAGGGGTCGAATGATTTTAGTCAACCGCCGATGCATCTCCACATTCAAAGGCAACATAAAAGAATCCGTACGATTTAATTCATGGTGTTAATTGATAAAGTGAACTACTCATTCCAAAGATCAACCAGGACGCACATATAACTTTGAGATAATAGAAAGCTCAATCACAAATTCAATCAAAACCCCAAATAAATTGGAAGTGCATGCAAAATCATACAATTTATACCGAAAACGTGAATTAAAGACCTTGTAAGTCTCGGAAAATCCGCGTACCTCTGATCAAGTATTAAAGGGGTTAGAAATTTGCAAGAAGGTTGATTTTTTTATATCGTCCAAGTGAAGTGAACGGAAAGAAGAAGAATATATAGTAGCAAAGTGGACTGTTATTTGGGTTTTTAGTGGGAGAAGTTACCGAGTTTGTTTGGTTATTTTTTCATTGCCCGTCGCTGTAGGACAAGGCAAACAAACATGTGGACTCCTTTAGATAAAGATTGAGAAAAAGAAAAGTACCCTCTAGCGTTGTGTTGAAACAAATTACGGCTTGTTTGGTTTACATTCCTTATAAAGCTTTTTTTTTGGATTGTCGATTAGGGAAGCCGCGGTTGCTATCATTTGGACGTTGCATTGAGTAAACTCCACCCCTACTATAATAACTCGCAAAACACACAAGAGAAGCTCACACTTATAATTTACTAGCAAAGGGAATCGATCTTTCATGTAGAAAATTACTAACTGAACCAAAACAGTCACCTTGTGGGTAAGGGTTATGTTATTTATACTTAGGATTATATGGATCAACAAATTAATGTCATTTATTTAGTTAAAGCCACACATATTATCTCATAATTTCGTTGAAAGAGTGCATTTTAATTCAAAAATCAAGTTAAGGATAACTGAGATTCAATAAGTGGAATCGTAGAACGAGAGTCAATTTAAATCATTTACAACACATTTAGGAGCATTTTATTCTTATAATAATTTCATCGTATATCAAGTTAACCGTAAAAGATCATTTGATATGTGGGATAACATGAAATATTTTAAAATTAAATTTATATTTTGTTTGATCGAATGTATAAAGGAGAAATTTAAACTTTATATAATTTTTTTAGCAGGAGCAATAATTAAATGAGTGTCCTTTGGTAAATAGTTACTAGTAGAAGTACAAAATAGAGTATTACAAAAATGATGTAGCTAATTTTACTTTTCATTCCTAAATAATAAAAAATTAATATTGCACAGTGTTACGAATTTCACCATAACTTGACCTTCATATTGACATCTTTACCCTCGACCAAAGCCCACAGACATTGCATATATAGTAAGGAGAAAACAGATAAAAACACAGTAAAGTTACCCTTTGCAAGTCAAACCGGGCAAGTAAAGTAATTAGAACTCAATCGATACGTACACATGTGGTGATTGAATAAAACGGAAATATATGAAAGCAGATTAATATATATATATATATATATAGAGAGAGAGAGAGAGAGAGAGAGATCTAAGACTGAAGAGTAAGATCAGAAGAGATGGGGTGCTCGTTTTCAGGGTTGAATGCTCTATACGACGCCGTTAATGGTGGTGGCGAGGTTTGGATCAATGACAATCGCTTCAGAATCGTCAGGCAGCTAGGCGAGGGTGGTTTCGCTTACGTTTTCCTCGTCAAGGAGGTTATATCTGACCCCCCTTCTAACCCTGGCGTTTCCAAGAAATTCAAGGATTCTTCTCACATATCTGGTACACAAATTCACTATCATAGCTAAATTCATATTTTCACTTTTTTCGCTGTCTTTTTACTTATGGGACCGACAATTGGGTCAGCTTTGTGCATAATGGGTTTTGTTCCTTTTCTCCAATTGTTAGCTATTTGTTGTGGTTTTCGTTACTAATAATTACAAGTCAATACCAGTTGCTAATATGATCTTACAAGTGTTTTTATGGTTCAACTCAGTGGTGGGGCTATGAATTTTGTTAAGGGGTGTCAAAATATAAAAAAGTAGACACAAGTACAAACATAATGGGAGTCAACATGTAGTATTTATACATAAAACTAAAGTTTTGACCTACCTAAACAATGTAATTTTCCGGCGAAGGGGGTGTCAATTAGCACATGTTGAGAATATAATCAAATATTAAAAGTGTGTTCTATCTAATAGCTTAAGCTTTTAGATCAGATTGTCACACACTTCAATACGGTATCAAAGCAGGCCAAAGGTCCTGGGATCGAACCTCACCGCCACCCATTCTCAAAAAGAATTTTCACGTGCTTGGACTATGAAAAAAAATCATGCCAGCACGTGAGGGGCGTGTTGAGAATATAATCAAATATTAAAAGTGTGTTCTATCTAATAGCTTAAGCTTTTAGATCAGATGGTCACACACTTCAATAGCACTCATTAGCATAAGGTGGATCCACCTTATCCGAAAATTGTGAGGAGCTGCTGGGGTTGGGGTGTTTGCTCTTAATTGCTGTGCCCTCATCAATTTTTGTTGGATCAGAATATTATTTGTCTATGTCAGGTTAATGATCTTCAAATTTCGGATTTTGATGATTCTCTAATGTTAGAATTGACAAAGATTGCACAAGTTCACTATTTACTGTAGGCATATGGTACTCCAGAATGTGCTTCTTTCCTGTGCAATTGTATAGTTTGCTGCAGTTACCTTGTGTAAACTCCCTGTAGGTTTTGTAAAATGTTCCTTACTATCCCCAACTTTTCAATTTAGAGAAAAAGTAAAATACAAAGAAAAATGAACTCTTACATATCTTTTAGCATCAAGAATGAACAATTATTTCCATTGCTAATGATATTTCCATTGAAAGTAGACTTTGGTGGTTTATTGTCCCACTCTAATCTGATTCATGGAATCTTTCTCTTTTGAAAATTGCAAAGAATAAGTTGTCTTTGAACTTTGGTGTAAAATTATTATACTCATTTCTTTTGTTCTGTATTTTTTTTTATTGAGAACTCTCTTGATGTGCAGATGATGGAACTTATGCCATGAAGAAGGTTCTTATTCAGAACAGCGAACAGTTGGAGTTGGTGAAAGAGGAGATCCGTGTTTCATCTCTATTTATTCATCTCAATCTGCTTCCTCTCCTTGATCATGCTATCATTGCAGTCAAGGTAATTGCTGCAGGCACCACCACCACCCCCACCCCCACCCCCCCCACCCCCCCACACACACACACACAACCAAAAAAAATGAATCAGCTCTGGGTTCTGATCTCTTTTGTTAGTAATGTACTGATGAGTAATATCCATGTCTATGCTTTGTGTGAACAACAATGCTTTGCACAATTAGGTGGTGGAAAATTAAATTTAGACTGCAGTATCGTCCATGATAGGTTATCTTATCCTTTGCCATTCCATGAACACTTAGATGTACTCCAAGGAGCTGAATCCTTTCTTAAAAAATTATTGCTCACTGTTATGTCTTAAAACGATGGTTGGAGTTTAAATATAACAGAGCTTGAACGATCAAGTGGATTGGAAAACAAGTTTGCTCTGTAGTACTTCTCTTCTTGATAAACCCAAAACCCAACTCTTTTTTTTTTGTGTGTGGGGGCAATCACATAAAGCGATGAGGTATTGCTCTAAAATCACACTCTGCTTATTGAACATGGAGTTTGAGCAACTCTCAGTTGCCTTTTATGAAAGGCAAGTTATAATCATGTAAGAGTGCTGATCTGTGTCTTCCTCGTACCCTTTCCTCTACTACATGTTCAATTTCCATTAGATTCTATCTGAAAATATCTTACTCTGTTGAATAGGCCGGACCAGATCAGTCCTGGAAGCATGAAGCTTACTTGTTGTTTCCGGTTCATTTGGATGGGACACTACTAGATAACGCCGCAGCCATGACAGCTAAGAAGGAATTCTTTTCCACTTCGGACATTCTTCAAATATTCCGTCAGGTGAATTAAGGACCAGTATTTTGGCAAATGTGCATTTTCATGGATTTTTGAGAGAATATAGGGGGAGGACATAATCAACTCTGGATCCTAGAAATGTATTTTAAGAAACAATGTTATGCAGCTTTGTGCAGGACTCAAGCATATGCATACCTTTGATCCTCCTTATGCACATAATGATGTCAAACCTGGTAATGTCCTTTTAACTCATAGAAAAGGACAGCCACCCCTTGCAGTATTAATGGATTTTGGAAGTACACGTCCTGCAAGAAGGCAAATCCGCTCTCGTTCAGAGGCCTTGCAGCTGCAGGTAATTTATTTCTTTTCAAAATGTATACATACTTTCTGCTATTTTTATGCCTGTAAACTTCTATAGGTTCCTTATTTTGAACATGTCTGGGCTGAATGTTTTCACCAATGCTGTTGCTTTTATAGGAGTGGGCAGCTGAGCATGTTTCCGCACCCTTCCGAGCACCTGAATTATGGGATTGCCCTAGCCAGTGTGATATCGACGAAAGAACTGATATCTGGTCATTAGGTTGTACATTATATGCAATAATGTAAGAATCCTCTCAACTCTTTTTAATACTTGAAGCTCTCTGTGCAAGAGAAAGTAAAAAACTTTGTCAAGTACACAGCTGATAGTTATTGTCCAAACGTTGGCTCAACTATCCTACTTCTTGCACCTGCT
Source organism: Anisodus tanguticus (assembly GCA_034509755.1). Taxonomy (NCBI): domain Eukaryota; kingdom Viridiplantae; phylum Streptophyta; class Magnoliopsida; order Solanales; family Solanaceae; genus Anisodus; species Anisodus tanguticus. Next base: position 9,381,621 of record CM067547.1, on the reverse strand, counting down.
GCTCATGTACATAGCACTAGTATTTTGGTGCTTGTACTATACTGCAGTCTCGTGCAAATGGTCCTTACTTGGAGCTGGTATTCCAAAGTAGCATCGATTGGAAAATCAAATAGTAAATAACAAGTGTTGTTAAATAAAAGTGGTTGGTCTTACACAGCAAACAGAACCCCTACTTTTTCCGCTGAGGCTACTTTGTGGTACATAGTAGTAAGAAACCTCAAGAAAAGGCGATCCGCTAGTTGAAAAAAAGGAGGATCCATTGAAAAGTTTATGTTTTCTCGGTAGGGAATAAAAAGCAAGCAAAGGGACTCCTTTCCTTCCCCGTGTGGAAGAAGTGTTTTTGTCATGTTAGAGACCAAGTCTAATTTCATCAATTTTCATGTCTTATTTTTTTTTCTAGAAGGGGAGCCTTGGATTAACTGATAAAGTTGTTGCCATGTAACCAAGGTTCAAGCCGTGGAAATAATCTTTTGCAGAAATGTGAGGTAAGGCCGCGTACAATAGACCCTTGTGGTCCGGCCCTTCCCCGGACCCCGCGCATAGCGGGAGCTTTGTGCACCGGGCTCCCTTTTTTTTTCTTTTTCTGAGACACATAAATTGAGTGTTCTCCTACCATTGGCATCCTGAGGATGGAGATATCTCTTGACCACGAAAGTGGTTTCTATGTGATGTATATCCAATAAGAAGTAACCAAATATTTTCATCGTCTCTATTGCAGGTATGGAGTATCTCCCTTTGAATATGCACTTGGGGAATCTGGTGGAAGTCTGCAGTTGGCTATTGTAAATGCACAGATAAAGTGGCCAGCCGGGCCTAAACCTCCATATCCAGAAGCCCTTCACCAATTTGTGACATGGATGCTTCAGCCTCAGGGGACAGTTCGACCTCGCATAGATGATATCATAATTCATGTTGACAAATTGATCTCGAAGTTTTCCCATTGAAAAGATAGGATAAAATTTGTTGGGTTAGTTTACGGATGAATCATCTTATAGCATCCTTTAGCTTATTACATAATATATATACCGCAGCTTTACTATTCATTCTTGACTTTTCCCTGTTGAAATGTGAGAGAAGCAGCAATATTTTGCTCTTCTTTAGATTATATTTGTTGCAAGAGGCTTTGGCGGTCATATGTTTTTCTTAAAAAAATTACTCTTTTTATAATTAGTGAATGGCGAATCATCCACTCTTTGGTGTTAACTAAAGCAGGTTTATTCCTCCAGAAGCTTAACGAGAACTAGTAATTGGTACACGTTTATCATAATTGAGCCAAACTCCTTTTACTTCTCCAAAGCCTTTTTCTGCTTAATGACACAAATATTTAATTTTGCTTTCGATGGCTTTGTTCAAGGAAATTTAGCAGCATTAATTGTTCAAATTTTCATTCATATACTGGGAGCAAAATTCCTGTATAATTTTTCTTAAATTTTCAGATGTGCATTTTTTTTTGACCGAGTTGCTGAAATATGCAGTGACTTTAGCTGTTTAGACTTCAGAGGTGAAACAATTGGAACGAGTTAAATTGATAGTTATATACATAGTTCCAACAGTGAAACTTACATACAGGCAAAATACTCATGAATGGAACCCGGAACAAAGAATTTCGCTATAATTCCCCTATGTTTAATTGTTCATCAACATCAATTAATAATGCTGCCTCTACAAGAAATACAAAGTGTTTGAATGCTTCGACCCCCAGCGTCGACATAATCATGCGTTTGATCTTAGCTACTGAAGGATCAGTCTTTGTGCTCATCATCGGATTCAGACTCTGCAAATCATAAAAAATGCAGTGTAAGATCACAAGCTGTCATGCTGGAAGTATATATGATCAAATGAAGCAGGGTTCTTTTACCATCTCGAACGTCATCAGTAACGTGGCCCGATAGGATTTGGTTCAAAAGCATCCGTAATATGAGTTTCCACCAAATTATGTGAAGAACCAGCAAGCATATCAACATTGCATTGAACACAAAGTAAAGTATGATTCCAGTAGTCCGGTCCTTCCCCGTGTCCACTACGTAAAGCATTTCGTAGCTGCAGAAAGTTGAGAAAGAAATAATGAAATCATGTTTTATCTAGGCAGCGCTTTACTCTTTTATTTTATACACTAAGGAATAAATTTAGTACGATTATTAACGGTGATTGCAATTAATAGTGAACTCACCATGTGCTACGGATTACCCAGAAGGGATAGCAGACTATACGAAGTAATGTAAAAGCCGTAGCGAAAAGACAGAAGAAAATATCAGCAATCCTATCGAAGCCGCTGTATTTTGATATCTTTGCAATTTCCATAAGTACATCACTTCCGTCATGAATTGCTAGAACCACTGATCCAACACGCGCAAACCTGCAAAAATGAATGTTCAGTTAACACCTATCTGCAAAATAGCAGTTGAAAAACGAAATCCATTTTCTCTTTGTTGTACCCATATACGTAAGACAACACGATGAGTGATACTGTTGTTACGTGATGAACAATTTGAGCAGAAAAATCTGAGCGCTTGGTTTCCCAAAAAAGTGTTGCGAATATGGAGTATAAGTAGAATCCTCCAGCATACATGTACAATAATTTCAGCTTTAATCTGCCATAATTGAATTAACCAGGTTATAAACACTCTGTTCCTAATTCAGATCATATAAATAAATCTTAAAAGATGTTAAGAACTATACTTCATTTTCAGATCAGGCCAAACCAGATCTCCAGGTCCTGCCCAAAAATATCGACTATCTGTGAACCAAGGCTCGTTACATGTCACAGAAAGTGCAAGTAGCTCAGCAGATAGAAAGTATATAAATTTCCATGCTGCCTCTTTGAATTTGTTGATCTTCTTCCTCTCTATACGACCATTAATATTTACCATCGTTTTCTCTCCAAATATCATGCGCTTAGCCAATGACTAGATCAGGGTTAAAAAATATAAGCCCGGATCCAAATCAATCCACAAAAAGAAAAAAAAAACTAGATTTTTGTTTACCTCGAAAACAAATCTGTCGAGTATGAATCGAATGACGGGGAAGAAGAGAGCGAAAAAGATGAGAAAAATCAAATCCTGGTACTCAGGGTAAGATTCTTTCCCCCAATCAACTGAAGCAACGGCTTGATACAGGCTTTCCATCGAAGATCAAGGGAAATAAACTCTCTTTTTTTTATGAAGTAATGGAAATGAACTATTTTTTTGTTGTTAGAATGAATTGCAAAGCAAATGATTGAATTGCTGGGTGTAAAGAGATGATGATTTGTAGCAAAAGCCATGATTCCATTTGAGACATGTCTTGGAAGTTTCGATTGAGGAATTTAGTAGAAAAATCAAATCTGACGGGTCGACTCTTTTGATTAAAAAATAGATATTTATACCAACTTTTAGTCGCAATTGGGTGGAAAGGACAATTATGGATAAGAAAAGAATAATAAAACTGTCGACATAATATACTACTCCCTGCGGTTCATACCTTTTACAAAATATTAACTCATAGATTTTTTTTATTAATTTGATTAAATTATTTCTAATTAAATAAGTATTATGATTCCGCTATTCGAAATTTTAGTGAAACACTAGATTTCTTCTCTCATGTTCGCTTTTCGTGAAAAAATACCAATTGAAGTGGAGGGTTTCTTCAAACAACAAGAGGTTGAGTCAACTATTCAATCAAATAATATTGAGCATGTTTTCCATCACTTAACACTAAATAAAGACAAATTTCACCTTCATTGCTGACGCAAAAATTTCACCTTCATTCTTCTCGACATGCCCTCAGTTCTAATTAAAATTGACTTGACTTTACTAAAATACATATTTTCATTGTTGAAAGTTTAGGAGTGAATATCGTTTTCAACGTGGGTTTCTTGTGTAGTGCATATTTCCCTGTAAGTGCTTTTAAAGGAAGGTTCTATTAAATAAGAGAACCTCATTCTAGTGATGTCTTGCGTGAGTCCGGAGTTTATCCTGTGCGCACTCGAGAGAGTAGCGGCTGCGGTTCCTTCGTCAATTAAAAAAAAAAAGTTAGTCTAAGTTTATATATTATGTTCACATGCCTAAAGTTTGACGTATTAGATGAGAGACCAAAATAAGTTTGACTCAAGATTGAGTTGTCAAAATTTTGAGCTAACTAGATTGAAAATAGACCAATTTAAATTTTGAGCTAAACAGGTTAAAAAGAGAACAATTCAACAAGTTAATTTGCGATCCAATATTTGAAGGTACAATCAAACATCTCTATAATAACATTGTTATATTTTAAAAAAATTGGTTGTTATAGAGAATGAGTGTTATACATCTATAACGACATATGACATTTAAATAATAGTTGGTTGTTATAAGCAAAATGATACATAAAATCTAAAAAAAAAATTGATGTTATAAAAATAGCAAAATTATTTAAACATAGAGTCACTTTATTTTTCCTAGAGGTAGTAGTGTTGCCTATTTTTCATAGAGGTAGTAGCGTTGCCTATTTGTTGTTATATGGGGAAATTAAGTTATTTTTTGGGAATATCAGTGACTAGATATGCAGACTCTATATTTTTGTGTCAGTGCAAGTATGCAGAGGAGATAGTATACAGGGCTAAAATGGCGAACTGCAAGATAATGTCCACTCCGATTGACTCTAAATCAAAGCTTAGTGAAGTTGATGGTGGTAATCCAGTGGTGGATCCCACCCTTTACATGAGTCTTGCAGGTGCGCTGCAGTATCTTACTTTCACTAGGCCTGATATTGCTTACGTTGTTCAGCAGGTGTGCTTATGCATGCATGCCCTAGGGAGCCTCATTTTACGGCCCTTAAGTGTATCATTCGATATGTTAAGGACACAGTTGATTATGGATTGCATCTATACCCCTCAGCATCGACCATGTTGTTATCATATACGAATGTTGATTGGGCAGGCTATCCGGACATGCGACGCTCCACCTCCGACTACAGTGTGTTCTTATGGGATAATCTCATTTCTTGGTCTGCCAAGAGGCAAGCCACATTATCCTGTTCGAGTGCAGAAGCAGTGTATAGAGGCGTTACAAATGTTTTTGTTGAGATCTGTTGGCTCCGAAACCTTCTTTTGGAGCTTCATTGCCTTTTGCGTAAGGCCTCTTTGGTATACTGTGATAACATATCCGCCGTATATTTATCTCATAATCCAGTTCAACATCAACCAACCAAGAACATTGAGATGGATTACACTTTGTTCGTGAGAAGGTTCCTATCGGTCATGTTAAGGTGTTGCATATGCCTTCTTCGTATCAGTATGCAGTTATCTTCACGAAAGGACTTCCTCGACAGCTATTCCTCGACTTCAGATCCAGTCTCAGCGTCCGGCCTCCGCCCCCCCCCCCCCCCCGCTCCGACTGAGAGGGTGTATTATCGTATATTATTAAATATACTCCATATAGTTTGTAATATTTAGTGTTGTATAATTATGGTAGAAATAGGATCCCTATTGGATTAGGATTCCATAATGTACACACTATATATATTTGTATTAATGAGAAAGACTCCCCATGAAAAATTAATACAATTCTAATAAAAGTCCTTCTGTTAAAAGTAAGAAAGAACTCACACGCGTAACAATTAATATAGTACACACTTGTTCGCATGTACGAAGCACGTGGACTCACTAAGTGTCCCAACCAATCCATTCATTTACATTTCAGCCTTTGCCTTTAATTTCTTACTTCTTCAGCTTGACTGCAAATCTCCAAACATCAAACCTAGGCCTGAGAGACTTAGCTTAAAAAATTAGTTTGTAATTCTTTCTAACTTACTTACTAACCAATTTGGACACCAACTCTATAATAATTAATGTAACCAAATGATATAATGTTGAGATACACATTCAAACACATACTTAATTGTCAAATAAAAGTCCTTCTGTTAAAAGTAAGAAAGAGCTCACACGCATAGCAGTTAAGTTAATATAGTACATACTTGTTCGTATGTGGGCTCACTATGTGTCCCAACTACTCCATTCATTTACATTTTGGCATTTGCCTTTATTTTCCTACTTCTTCAGCTTGATCGCAAATCTCCAAATATCAAATCTAGGCCTGAGAGACTTAGCTTAAAAAATTAGTTTGTAGTTCTTTCTAACTTACTTACTAACCAATTTGGACACCAACTCTAAACTAATTAATGTAACCAAATGACGTAATGATGAGATACACATCAAAACTCATTTTTAATTGTTGAAGAAAATTCATTCCGTTAAAAGTAAGAAAAACTCACACGCATAGCAGTTAATAAGTACACTTGTTCGTGTGCTCGAGGCACATGGACTCGCCAAATATCCCAACTAATTCATTTAATTACATTTTGGCTTTTGCCTTTTAAACTTTTTTAACTTGACCGTAAATCTCCAAGCATGAAATTTAGGCCTGAACAGACTTATCTTCAAGATTGAGCTGAAGGTTGCCACCATCATCTCATGTTGTAGCTTCTCAAAACGTTGAAGGCCTAAAGGTATTCAGTATTCTAGTAAAGGTTAGTACTCGTTCTATTTATTCAGACAGAATTTATGTGTTTCATCAATTTCTTTTGAATGTTTTTTAAACTAGTAATTATATATCAATAATTTTCATAACTACATTACCAGGATGAGAAGCTTCTTTCCCTACAACACCGCGAAAATGGGGATATTATTTTTGGAAACCTTTATTCTCACAAGTAAATCTTGATTTGAACAAACTCAACACAGATTTTCCGGTCAAAATATGTATTTTCTGGCCAGGTTTAATTTTTAGTTACCTAGCTAGACTTCAATTAGCTAGATGTTTTTTATGTGAAAAAAAAAGAACTTGATGTGATAAAAAATTTACTTGGATGGACTAACATACCATGTAAAATCGCGACGTTGTCCAACCACAATTTATATTCGGCAATTTATTTTGTTCATTAATTGTTTCTTTTTCGTATATACTTTAAAGCAGGAAGTCAAAGAGCAAGCACAAACAAGCAAGAGATTCACCGTCAAAATTCACCAAAGGTGCAAAAAGGAAAGAGTTCCTGTATTTTTGTTTCCCACACGATTTGACACTCTCCCTAATAATTACAACATAAATCACTTTCAACGTCAAAAGATTCTATAAATCCTCTATTTGCAAATAAGACATTGTTTGGCATTTTAAATCAGCTACTTAAAAGTTCCACATTCCTTGCCTCATACATTTAACAGCAGTTCAACAAACAATTTAACATGCCTACAGGTTATGATTATGATGTCGAAGTTACTAGCTCTCATCATGTGTCAAATACCAGAGCGTCCAACATCGTGGATGGTTGCCTTGCGATTTTGTTCGGGTGCGTGGTTCTCTTTTACATGTACAAATGCTGCTGCACTCAACGGGAAATTTCACCAGATTTACCAAGTCGACGCACGATAATGACTGAACAGCCATCAACTGCACCAGCTGATGATCGACAGGGTCATAGTATGGTTGTCATCATGCCTGGGGACCCAAATCCGACCTGCATAGCTATGCATATTTCTTCACCTCAGCATACTCATGAAGTTTGATTAATTTTTAGATCTTATTTTATTGTATTGTTCCCAAGCCGAATAAAGGAGGAGGGTTGCACTAAGTGGCCTGAGTGACCCCAACTAATTCATTTTCGTTTAGTCCTTAGCTTTTCTTATGTCTTCAACTTAATTGCAAATGTCTTTTGAGCTATAATTACCTAGCACGAGCAGACTTGACTTCAAAATTTAGTTTGTTAGTTCTCTCTACCAAACTAGCTAAATTGGAAACCAAATCTAAACTAATTAATAAGTACATGTGTTCACCTGCACGAGGCACGAGGACTCACTAAGTGTTTTAATGTACATTTAATTGGCCTTTGCCTTTCTTGCTTCTTTAACTTGACCGCAAATCTCCAAACATCAAAACCTAGACCTGAGTAGACTTAGCTTCAAGATTTAGTTTGTAGTTCTTTCTAACTTAATCAGTAACCAATTCAGACACCAACTCCAAACTAATTAAGCTAACCAAATGATGTAATGCTGAGATACACATTCAAACACGATTTTAATTGTCGAAGAAAAGTTCTTCCGTTAAAAATAAGAAAGAACTCATACGCATAGCGGTTAATAAATACACTTGTTTGCAATCACGAGGTACGTGGATTCACTTAGTGTCCTAACTAATTCATTTACATTGTTGGCCTTTGCCTTTCTTACTTCTTCAACTTGACCGCAAATCTCCAAACATCAAACCAGGCATGAGTGAGACTTAGCTTCAAGGTCGAGCTGAAGGTTGCCACCATCATCATGTTGTAGCTTCTCGAAACGTTGAAGGCCTAAAGGTTTTCAGTATTCTAGTACAAAGATTAACTCCTATTTTAAACAGAAGTTTATGTGTTTTTATAAAATAAAAAAAAAGAAGTTGAACGTTTATTAAACTTGTAATTGTATATCAATTCTCTTAACATACAACTCCAAAAATGGAAACTTCTTGCCCACAACACGCGTAAACAGAGATATCATTTTTGGAAACCTTTATTGTCACAGCAGTACATACATTTGTTTCTTGATTTGAACAAACTCAACATAGACTTTTCCGGTAAAAATATGTATTTTCCAGCCAGGTTTATATTTTAGTTACCCAGGCTTTAATTAGATCACTTTTATGCAAGCAAAAAAAAAAAAATAGGAAAAATGATTTCGATGATGTAAGTCTTTACTTTGATGACCATCGGTGAAATATTCTCGAACATATCATGTAAAATCATGAAGTTTTCCAACCATAAATTTATCTGATCGTAGAGAATTCTTGTCTTGTTTTTCTATATTGTTATTTCCTCCATTGATATATATAAATTTTCTGCTCATTTGTCTTTTTGGTCTCATTCAACATATACTAGTAAAGGGAAAAAAACTCCTCTTATAAGATTATATAGAAAATATTTATGTACATTAGTACTTTTTTGGAAATTCTCGCTAAAAAAGAAGGGGGTGTAACTTTTTTTTTCTATCTCATTTCCCGTATTATTGTACATTTCTATTCGTTAATAATTTCTCTCGGTCATCATGACATTTGTTTTTGGTATTTTTAAAACAGGATATCAAAGAGTAGCACAAACAAACAAGCAAGAGATTCACGATCAAAATTCACCAAAAAGCTCAAAAAGGGAAGAGTTCTGTGTAGGAACTGAAATTTAGTCGGACTTAAATCTAAAAAATTTATTTGGATCATATTCAAAATTCGAGATGTATTGGTCCAAACAAATATTATGGGCTAATATAATTGAATTTCTCTTAAAGTCCAACATATATGGATTTAATTGAGAGAACAATTCAATTGGGCTAGTCTATCTTGTTGGGCTTCACATGATGAGTATGCTCCATTAGCCCAAGGTCCACGCCATGTGTCAAATGACGTGGCACACCAAGTAAAGTCAAGGACCAATAGAATCACGTCACGTGCATAAGTGACGCAACATGCCAAGTCAATATAAGAGCCAATCATATGCATACCCTAGCTTTCTCATGTAACTATAAATAGGGGTCTTCATAAAGTCAAAAGGAGGAAGAATTGGAGAGAAAGCATCCATAGATTTCCGAAGGCATCCGCATAGCAAGAAGACCCATGAGTCATCTGCATATCGAGAAGATCCATAAGTCTTCCGCATATCAAAAGGATCCATAAGTCCTTGCATATTAAGAAGATCCATAAGTCTTCTGCAAATCAAGCAAATATATACATAGAGAAGCTCTCATCTTCAAAGGTGATCCGCAAATCTTCCGCATACTAAGAAGTGGTGAGCCGCAAGTCTCCATACATCTACGTTTGTGATTAAAGCTTGGCTCCGCATTCGTGGTGAAATTACAACAAGTAATCCGTCGATTCAAGAACAAGCAAAGCCTTTGATTGACGGTCGTGAAGAGAAGAATCAGAGAATTACATCTTTTTATTTAGGATTTTATAAAGATTGTAACCCCGCACAAATTATTGAAATCAAATATTATTACTTATAGTTATATTTTTCTTGTCTTGATTGTTATATTTTACTTTTCAACATCGAAAGATTAGTCGTCACATTCTTGTTTTTGCTTCCCACTTGATTTTTCTCTGCCAAATAGTTACATCCATTTAAAGAGTCCTTTTTTTCCAAAAAAAAAAATCACTTCAACGTCACAAGATACTTTTATTAAGGCTAGTTTTTTTATTTATAAAACAAAAGTGAAATTCAAAGGAAAAAATACAATTAAGGGGGCTACGCATTACCTTAATACTACTACTATAACATCCGTTATTTTGCAAATAACACATTCGTTAGCATTTTAAATCAGTTACTTAAAAAGTTCACATTTCTTGCTTACTACATTTACCAGTAATTCAACAAATTAAACAATTTAATATATCTGTGGACTATTATACTGAAGAAGGTACTGCTGCTAGCTGTGCATCAAGTACCACAATAGCCCACATCGCCGATGGTTGCCTTGCGGTTATCTTCGGGTTGTTGGTTCTCTATTGCCTGCTCAAATGCTGCTGCACTAAATAAGATTTACCGGTAAAGATTGAACAGCCATCAACTGCACCAACTAATAATCAACATGATCATAGTATGCTTATCATTAATCCCGGGGACTGAAATCCGACCTGCATAGCAATACCTCTTTCTTCACCTCAGCATACTCCTGATCAAGTTTGATTAATATGTTTAGATGTTATTGTATTGGTCCCAAGCAAAATAAAGGAGGAGGGTTGCAGTAAGTTTACAACTAGCGCAAATCTAGTCAAATTATAAAAGAGTCATGACTACAAAATGTGGAGAAACGTGTGTAGTGAGGATTCATCTATCCGACCCTAACTAGATTGGGATCGATGCGTTGTTATTATTGTTGTTATTGTTTTGTTTATGACTCAAGAAGGCCAAGCATGGCTTTTTCTAATTAATCTTATGATAGTTTTTTTTCTCTTGTGGATAATTACTACAGTAATTAACAATGGGCACTAAAATAACTAGTCATCAATCATTGGTCATTGATTCTTAATTATTGCTATGTGTTTCTAATTGATCATTGCTGGCTTAAAAACGTTAGTGGTACATAATTAATGCAAAAGTAAGACGTTAGTTGCAGATTCTGTTCTGCATCTAATTCCTTTACTTTTACAGAGCAAAAGTCTATTCACTTTGCTTTATAAATGTGATTTTTAAATTGCAAGAATTTTATTCCTCACCTCGTATGCATACTGTTAATTGGAATTTAAATACACGGACTAATGGATAAGTTCAACAAAAGTATGAACAACAGCGTAAGTACAGTATTTGATTAGACAATAAAGGAACTAGCAATTAAATAATGGTAAAGAGAATATTAAAATTCTCATAGAATTACCACTCCATCCATTTCAATTGAAGTAGTTTAGTTTGACTAGACCACGGAGTTTAAAAAAAAAGATTTTTTAATCTTATGCTCTGAAATTAAAGATGTATACGTACAAAATTGGTCTTTGAATTTTGCCGTCTTGAACATATCAGGTACAATGTTGGAGTTACAAAGTTAGTCCTCCGTCTCAAATTATTTGTCTCTTTTTTGTCTTACACGTTTCTTATGAAATATTAATGAGGAGGTATTTGATATATTTTTTTCTTATTTATGTCTAAGTTATAATCTTTCTCCATTATATATTTACTTTATTTGTGTGTCATCTCCATTGACAAAATTCTAGTAATGGTAAAATGGAGAAAATATAATTAATTATGCTTTGAACTTCTATAACGACAAATAATTTGAGAATAACTATTTTTTGTAAACATGACAGATAATATGAGACAGAGGGAGCACCAAATATCGAAAGATGCATTGTGAAAAATTAAAGTTAATTTTTTGAAGATAAAAATATCATAGATATTTAGAAGAGAATCTATATGGTTATATTGAAATATCTTAAGATATATTGAACTTAACAAAAATCTATATGTTCTAGAGTCTTAGATATTTGTAGATGATGATAGAATTGTCTAGATTATTTTATTTAGGACCATGTCTAGAATCATCCTTACACAAGTATAAATAGTGATGGGATTAGTCATTTGTAACCAAAAAATCTAATGCAAACCAAATTCAAAGTCATTCCAGAAGTCTTCTTCCGTAACAAAGTTCTCCTTCCATAGTTTCCTCTTCTGTAGTTGAATCTTCCGATCTATGATTAACGATCTTAGGCTGGCAGAAGGTCTCTCCAACTTTACTTTTCTTTTGCTAATTTTTCTACATGGTATTAGAGTCATAACCATGTCTTGGCTTTTGGACTTTATTTTCAAGATCGGGGTGGTGGTAGATTCAACTGATTTTTTGAATGAATTTGAGCAGTTATGTTAATGGATTGAGGATGGAATTGTTGAACCAGTCTAATTACAAGCTATACAAAACATGTATGGAGTCATATCTTGTTGGCGAGGATTTGTGGGATGTTGTTAATGGGAATAACACAAGTTCTTCTGCCAACGGATGGGAAAATAGCAGGGCATACAAGAAGTGGAAGCAGATTAATGCGAATGCGGAATTCATCCTAAAGAGGTCCATCTCGCACAATTTATTTGACTATATTATAAGGCACATGAAATATGGAGGTCCCTCGATTGGTTGTTTAACAAGAAAGATAAAGCTCGACTACAGATATTGGAGAATGAATTGGCTAACACCACTCAAGGTAATCTTTCTATTGCCGAATATTTTTTAAAGATTAAGAACTTATATTCCGAGATCTCTTTATTAAATCCGGATGAGGCCATCTCTGAAGCACGAATGAGAAGAATTATCATTCGTTGTTTGAAAAAAGAATATATTTCTTTTGAGCAGTTATGTTAATGGAGGAGTTCGAGAATTTTTTTCATCACATGAGCTACTAGCCAAACAAATGGAAAGTGCATCTATTAAAGAAGAGGAAGAAAATGTTCTTATAACTCACAAGAGAAACTTTAAAGAAAAAACAACAAGAGATAGACCACATTCTCGATTTCAAGATAATTTTAGCTCGCCAGGAGAGAAGGAAGAGTCTTATAACAATCATAGAAAAACGCTTCTCAAATGCTCCCGGTGCAAAAAAAGTAGGACACATAAGAAGATATTGTCGAGCAAAAGAGATCAATATGGCTCAAACTGAGAAAGTTGCTGAATAAGAAGAAAAGCGGGGAATGTGCTTCGTAGATGAGACATGAGTAGTAGATGCCTTGGCTTCCATCATTTTTAAAAGAGACCATATCGTGGACTCAGAATGTGAGCACCACCTCTCTGAAGATGAATTTTCCAACTTCCAAAAATACGATGGACATGATGTCATTGGGACAACAGATAATACAATCCATCATGTGGAGAAGGAATGCACTTTTGTCATCAACAAGAAGGATGAAGATTCTAAAGATGTTCAGACTTGTGACGTGGTAGCTGCTACCGAGGATATCAAAGTAGCAGATCCTGAAACTGATAATATAAGTCTGAGCATTAAGGATTTTGAAGTAGAACCTGAGCAGGCAATGTCTGAAACTATAAATGATAATAGTGACTATTCCATAGAAAGCATTGAAGGATTTGTATTGGAAATTGAAGTCTCTGGTCAATCATCTGACATATTAAGGTCAATCAATGGCTCAAAACAAATACTGGAAGCAGATGGAGAAGCTAAAGATCAAATAGACGAAGAAGCTGATCTTGAAGGCTCAATTTCAGATGGAGAGATAGATGACATGATTATTGGAAGCTCTGAAGTTGCCAAACAGTTTATTGAGGACCTGGAAGGGGAGTTTGGTGGTGGATCAAATGCTGGTACTAAGGCTTCACAAAAAAATTGATAGTCAGATAATCACCGCCTCAAATAAAGAGGTTAATACTGATGAAATTTCTTTATATTATGGAGTTGCATCAGAAGGAGAGGGTTCTAAAGTATTGAACCCGGAGTTTCAAACTTGCCCATCACTGGTGTATCTCCAAATAATACAATTGTTCATGAGCTAAAAGAAACGGGGAGCTTGAGAACTCAACAACATAAAACTCGGCAATGAGATGATTCACATAATATTTCACAAAGGCCAAAGTTAACTATTGCCAAGTCAGCCCGCTACAGTGATGAAAATTTTGTCAATACATATTTATGTTTCCTTGCAGGCTCAATTAATAACGAAAGACCTTCATCATTTGAAGAAGCAAGAGGGGTCGGGAAAACACTACTTAGATCTTCTCCAAGACACGTCCAAAAGCATCGATTGAGTTCTTCCTCAACAAATTTAGGATAGCTTCCAAAATTACTTCAAGGGATAGTGTGAAAAATTAAAGTTAATTTTTTGGAGGTAAAAATATCATAGATACTTAGAAGAATATCTAGAAGGTTATATTGGAATATCTTAGATATATTGTACTTAAGAAAAATCTAGATGTTCTAGAGTCTTAGATATTTGTAGATGATGATAGAATTGCCTAGATCATTTTATTTAGGACCATGTCTAGAATCATCCCTACACAAATATAAATAGGGATGGCTTTAGTCATTTGTAACAAAACAAAAAATACAAACCCAATTCAAAGTCATTCAAAAAGTCTTATTCCATAACAAAGTTCTCCTTCCATAGCGTCTTCTTCTTTAGTTGAATCTTTCGATCTATAATTATCGATCTTGGGCTTCTTTAGTTGAATCTTCCGATCTATAATTATCGATCTTGGGCTAATAGAATGTCTCTCTAACTTTACTTTTCTTCTGCTAATTTTTCTACATTATTTTTTAAATAGATTAAACATGAAAGTAAGACACTTAAATTGAAATGGATAGAGTACATATTAAAGGGCATGAGAATATTAGGCACCATAATCGGCATGTTAATGACTATAGGCCTAACCAAAGTCATACAAGATTCATCATTCTTTTCCTTATAATGGAATATTTTTTTCCTTTTTTAGGTGATGCATCTTTTAACGTATTGGTAGCTTGGAGAATCGGAACTTAATCCGTTAACTTCACCATTAAAGTCGAGAATTGTATCACATAATTAAATAGCTTGAACATTGATAACATTTGAGCCGCAAATGTAACTTCCAAATAACATATCTGCCTTTTCAATAGTCCAAAAGAAGTATTTTCAACTTGATTTTATTTATAAATTTAAATGTTCGATGGGCCAAGTTAAATCTTGTGTGAGATTGGGGAATATTTTAGGTCGAATCATATCATCCAACTATGTGCAATATCCACAATCAGTTAATTTTTCCAGTGTCTATAAAAACCAGTCACTTAACTGATTTCATGCAAAACACAAGCAAACATACTAAAAAGGGCAACTAAAGATACCGAGTGGGAAACAAAAATGAAGGCAACAGGCACTTCAGCTGAATTTTGGCTATGGAATTCACCAATACCATACATCTATTGTGGTCTTGCAGTCATTTTCGCTAGCATCGGTTTTGCATTAATTTTTCTCATTTTCTGTCGCCAAAATTCTGCTTCAACAGAGCCCTTGGTTGAGACTGATGAAGAAAAGAAAAGACATCAAATACATTTTCTAGATCCTGAACCTAAATTTGTGGTAGTTTTTGCTGGAAATGATAAACCTTTGTATATAGCAAAGCCTCTTACTTTTTCTCCAAATGCTGCACAGAAAGTCTAATTTAGGAGTTGCTCCTCCTTTTTGTTTTTCTTTTTTGGGTTGACATATCCGGAACTCACTGCCGAATTAATTCATATTTGTGCCGGATAGGCTCACTAAAGGGTAAAATGTAAAGCACGTCCTACCAAAAATTTCTCTATTACCCAGACTTGAATCTGTCCAAACCATTCCACCGCACCCAGTAATGGAGGCATGCTTTCACCAAGGGGTTTATCATCTACTAAATGCTTAAATATAGTACTCCGTATAGTATAATTTTACGGTGAAGGAGTGAACCCTTTTTTCCCTTATAGCTCCGCCCCTGATTGCACCCTCAATGGTTTCTTGTTTTTTTTCTTTTTCTCTTTGTAAAGTGTATCCTTTTTGGGAATTTAGCCAATTAGGAATATGTTATTAATGATATGCCAAGAGTTTAGTGAACTTTACAACTATGCATATGTTCAATGAATGAATAAAGAGTTCAAGAAACTAGTAGGAAGGTGTTATCGAAACACTTTTCAGGGTTGTCGACCCTAAAACCAGGACAGTAATAAAGTACAATTAGGATAACAACATGAAAAACAGTAAATTAAGGAATTTTATATATTTAAAGAAATTTACAACCTTCCTCATGCGAACGACAAAAAATTGTCATATCTAAGTCTGACTTGAATACATATACAAAGCATTATCTTATTTTGTTAAAAATAATACTCTGGCACTCTGCACCCATATGCCTCCGGCGGCGCCCAAGGGGTTCATCCTAACTCCTTCGCTGAAAAATTATTTATATATATATATAAGATTAAAATTATTTTTAAGTATATATAGTAAATATTAATTTTTTTTAGCTTTTTCGTATATTTACTTTATAATATTTTAAATAATATTAAAAATTCTAACTCCGCCATGATTGAGTGAACCCACATTTAAATGAAAAGGCAAAAAGAAGTGAGGTGGGAGGGGGGTGAACTAAGTGTTTAATTAGATTTGATTTTTCCAGCCTTGGGAAATTTGTCCTATTGTCAAAAAGAATTTGGAAAAGAACATCACATGGAGCCCAAGACAAGTGCAATACAAGATATGATCTCCCAAAAGGACAAACAGCAAGAATAATAGATGGACCTTGCCTGTCTAGTATTTCCTTATAATAAACCATGCCTTAGTATTACAAAGTGAGGAACAACTAAAAAGTCATTAGAGGCAAGCCATGCCCAATATCAATATATCCTCAACTGGTTGATTGATACTCTTCTTTACTCCTTCCCTTAAAATCAAGGGAAAATGACCCCCTTTAATAAGCCTAGAAACTAACATAACGTGGTTTGCAGGCTATTGCGTCAGTCCGGGGTTTACCATGTGCGCACTCGAGAGAGTAGCGGCTGCGGGTTCCTTCGTCAACAAAAAAAAAGAAACTAACATGAATTCTTACGAAACTTTCATAATTAATACTACTATCCTAAATTCTAGATCTAACTTCTAACCACATTCCAGATCACCATTTGACAATGACAGTACTAACAAGCGAAGAACAATAAGTTATTACTCCCTCCATTTCAATTTACAGTGATATAGTTTGACTTGACAAATAATTTAAGTAAAAATTATAAGACTTTTTTAAACTTGTAATCTTAAACATGTCATAACATTATGACTATAAAAGCTTATCATTAAAGATAAATTATACTCCCTCCATCCCAAAATATTTGTCACATTTAGCTTTTCGAGAGTCGAACTACGTGAACTTTAACCAACATTTTAAGCTTTATATTTTCATCATATTAATATGAGAAGAATAGTAACTTATAGTATTTTTCGTATAGTTTTGAAATATCTAAATTTTAATTATAAAAAATTAAATTAATCTAATTAGCTTTAAAAATTAGTTAAGTTGACTTTTAAAAAAGAAAACATAATAAGTATTTTGGGACAGAGGAAGTAAAGTTTATAGTTAGATGTTTTCAAGTATAGAAATGTATCATTCATTTACGAACAAACTAATAGTAAAGAAATAATTTCACATAAACTGAAACTGGGAGCAGTAAATAGTAGTTGTATAACAAAATGGGAACTAAAAGATTGTACCATGGGGGTGTGATGGAATTGATGAAATCCCTTTTTAACTAAGTTCTTGGGTCCGAGCTCTAAAAACCTGACTTAGTTAGATAAGTGAATTCTGGATATCAGATGATTAAAACAAAATAGTGGAGGGTTGTGGGATAACAAATGCATATATAGTATACTTGCATGTACTATCAGAAAAACAGGGGTGTAATGTAATACTAGTAAAAGTTATAAAAGCAATGTATGTCTCCTCCTAAAGTCACAGAACTTCTGCTGAGAAGACTACTACTACAAGACAACTCCAGTTGGCGTTTCCTTCATTTTTTTTTCCAGAAGAAAAAGCTGCATAATTTATTTACTCCCAACTAGGGGTGAGCACGGGTACAGGGTACCCAGATACCCGATCGGAACCGACACTAACGGGTAGGTTCCGGATAGATATATTATAATAACGGGTAGGGTCCGGATAGTAAAATTAGGAACCGATCAATGTCGGGTCCGGTTCCGGTTCCGGCAAATAGAGACAGGGTACCCGGACCCGGAACCGATACCCGGAACCTATAAAATATTAAATATTTTTATTTTTTTTAGAAACATTTGGACCACTTTTAACTTTCTCCAAAATTATTTGTTGCACACCTGCACATTGATTTTCCCCACCCCAAGACGTAAATATTTTAGCTTTTTCACCCCTTTATTCTAGAATGCTCTTTGTGCCCTAAGAGAAAACACCCAAAACTCTCTCAATAACAATGGCGTTTTAGCTACACCACCGAGCTTCATCGTCGTCGTTGTTGAAACTTTCTCTCAGGTACTTTCATTGTTGTCGTCATTGAAGCTTCACCTTTCCCTCTTTCTCTCCTTTGGTTGTGTTCACGTCATTCCTAAAATGCATATGGGTTCATATCTAACTCTTCAATTTCTTTTTAATATCATATGCTTCTGTTCTATTTCAGGAGATACTCATCTTCAATTTATATTACTTTTTTATTTGAAATGTAAATCTATTTTTAAAATTTGTGTATATTTTTGTAGTTGTGAAGATGAAATTTAGGAATTTACTAGTATAATAAAGCTTTTCTTTTGTATCGAGGAGCTTATGAACACGAAAATAAGATTAATTCAAATATTTTCAAATTTATTTTGAAATCAACACGTTCAATTAATTGAGTGTCAAATTTGGCTTGCAATTTTAGGTTTTGGTAACAGAATTAGCTTTTCTACAATGAATAAGTTTTCTAAAACTTCTTATAAGGGTACTAAAAACTCCGATTGCAGGCTAAAAAACTACTTGATGAAATTATTTTAGAACTCTTTTTTATTCTCATAGGCTTCAAAATTGTTGCTTAATTTGTGTTTTTTATTTACAGGGTACCCGGGAACCTACCCGGACCCTGCGGGTCCGGATAGGTTCCGGGTAATGATTGCTACGGATAGGTTCCGGAT
This sequence comes from Anisodus tanguticus, assembly GCA_034509755.1. Taxonomy (NCBI): domain Eukaryota; kingdom Viridiplantae; phylum Streptophyta; class Magnoliopsida; order Solanales; family Solanaceae; genus Anisodus; species Anisodus tanguticus. The sequence continues at coordinate 9,362,538 of CM067547.1, read as the reverse complement.
AGTAAATTTAGGAACCGATCTTTTACCGGGTAGGGTCCGGGTAGTTAAAAAATGTTAGGGTACCCGGACCGCTCACCCCTACTCCCAACCTCTTGTTTTTTGTAAGTAGTGAGACTAAGAGAGGTCCTTTTTCTATCCTCATTAAGAACCAAAAAAAAAAAAAAAGTTACTATAAGGGTCGTTTTTTGTGCAACTAGTAGTATATAGGCTGTGCAACTTCTCTCTCCTGCATTTTGCATTCAAAGCACAACTTCTTATTAATGAGTCACGTTCAGTATTCAGAGAAGTAAAGATATGTACATCTTTTTTTAAAACCTAAGTGAGAGTAATCTCAAATTTCTGTCCTTTGGTATTTACTCTAAGGGTCGTTTTTTGTGCCTTTTGTAAATCATATTTGACAGCTTCTACATGTCCCTCTGTCCATGTAAATAATGGTGATGTACATATCCAGGTGGTGAAATTTAATCGAAAGATATTCAATAAATAAATATCGGGTCTTTGGGGTTGCTTTCAGTAATATAAGATTGGGGCATGTTTGTTCTTTGTGCGTGAGAGCTGTATTAATTGGTCAGAGCAGAACTATACAGGTGTTTTCATTCAGTTTCTTTTTTTGCCTTTTTAACATACACCAATAACTCCACTTTTTCTTTTATCAGTCTACCTAAGCAACATTGTAGAGAGACGTTCGACCTGATGGAGCCAAATTCCCATATTTTTAATGAAGGGGAAGAATGTCACAGCAGTGAATCTGGCTGGACAATGTACATTGGCTCTCCTGAAGATGATGAGATGAATTACGAAGGCGATGTTGATGAAGATGTACGCAGAGATCATAAGAATATTAACGACGATGATGATGATGATTCTATGGCTTCTGATGCATCTTCTGGACCAAGTCACATTGTTAGAAATGCAAATAAGAGTACTCCAATTCCAAAGGAAAAGGGTAATGGTAAAGGTGGTTCAAACAACAAAGCCAGTATGAAGAAAGGTAGTAGTATTAAGAATCAAGACAAGGGAGAGTACTCTGGTTTTTCAGCAAAAGGAGCTAAAGTTCCATCCAATGGTGAAAAGGTAAAGAGAAGTAATTGGAAAGGCAAAGGAAAATAGAACTTACTGGTACTATATTAGGAGTACTATATATCTTCTCTTGTTATGTTACTGTACTTAAATTTGTATCTCTTGTGTTAGTACCTAGTGCAATGTTAAGGATGTTTGGAGATTAGAAATGAATCAATTTTTTTGTTTCCTTTTGTTGTTGTTACTGGATACAACGCAAGAGGGTCAATTATCATGATATGTATTGATCAGTTGGCAGATAGGAAATGCATTAATATTGTCCTTCATTCATGACTCTCTTTGAATGTCCAAGAAAGTGAAGCATTTAAGATTTAGACACGGTAATGTTAGTTTCTAACGCAAGTTCTACCAACTAATAATGTCCGTTTAACCACTGTGGTACACCGTTATTTGATCAACTAGACAACTAAAATTATTATACGCCTACTTGCAAAAGATCACGATTCTAAGGTTAGTTCATGTTATACCATCATTTGGTTTAATGATGACAAATCCTATCAACTAGAGGGGTCAAACGGGTGGGTTGGAGTGAATTTGAGCGGGTCATTAATCCGTTCAAAGTTACTTAGGTTGAGATAAGCTGGATTAAAAGGGGCTAAACAAAGTGTCATAGTTTAATTCGCTTAATTCTTATCAAATTTTAGTTTCTTTATTTATTTTATTATAATTAATTCTACTTACCAAATAAAATAATCAAAACTTTTTTCTTTATTATGACTAAATATAACATATCAAATAAAAAAAAGTCTAATAAATAATTTGATAAGATTTCTCTTGAGTCAATTTAGATTCACTATTTTTTTCACCCCAACTGCTCACATATAATGAAGCGGGAATACAAATATTGTAAATACTCCCTTCTTCCTAATTTGTTTGTGAAGTTTTACTTATCGATGGGTAATTTGACAATATTCGGAGGTTATTGGACTAAATTGATTCCTTCTTTTAGATATAAATTCAGAATGTTAAACTATAAGTTGCATGTAAAGTAACCTTTTTCTTATCAAAATGCTAATCAAAATTCAACACCTCCGAAAGCAAAATGACATTTTGGAATACATTGAGTAAGCAAAAGTTCACCTAGGCCATAAGGGACCAGTAACTTACAACACAACCATAAAAATTTACTATCACTAGATATTTATACCAAATCAATTATTTTCGGTATGTATTTTACTTAACCATGATTAAAACATAGAATTGGCAACAAAACTTTAGCAACAAAAAATATATAATTGCTAAAAAAACGTAAATGACAATAAAAATTTAATATATTATTGCTAAAAAACGTAAATGGTAACAAAAAAAAATTGTTGTTGCGAAAACTTTTCGTATCAGATGTTATTGCAATGGCATGCAACAACTTTTATTGTTGTGAAAAATATTTTTGACAACAACATCCAACACATGACAATAAAAGTGTTGTTAACAAATGCTTTTTTTCTTGTTGATATTTTATTTTTTAACTGCTAAAGATCAAATTGCTTGGTTTGATATAAACATCGGGTGTCCGCTCCCTATAAAACATATTCTGAACAATTATCTTAACTTGGCTGAGTTTATTAGTATATGCATGCACGTACCATAAATAAGACTTCAAGTATATCACCTTAACAAATAACAAGGTCTCTTGGTTTATTTGAAGAAGTTGATTCGATTGGAGAACTGGCAACTGCTAAATGAATAGTTAGTCAGAATTTTCATTACACATATATATCGAAAACTTTTAGCAGTCCAACAGACAAGATCTACAAAAGGTCTTCCTCCCAAACTAAAGTATATGGGATAACATGAAATTCTATAGTCACTGCGCATGCAAAATAAAAGAGGAGTAAGTCAATGAAATATACGTACCCACATGGCTACATACCGCAGTTTATTTTTATTTAGTTGGAAGCAAAAACAATATATATGTAAAAAAACTTCCCCGGTTCCAATTTGTTTGACTAGACAACGAAAATTAAGAAAGAATAAAAAATATTTTTTATTTATAAATTTTAAAATATCATAACATTTGTAGTGCTATAAATTTTTTGAAATATCAAAACATGTATTTGGCTATAAAAGCTTTATTAAAGAAATATTAAAATGTATCATTCGGTTTATCACCGAATTAATAAGAAAATAATGTCAAATAAAATAGAATAAAGGGCGTAACACATACTACTCATATTTAAAGATGAATAGAGGAATGGTTCACAGTATAACTCTGTTGGTTATTTTCTATCGTACTTTATAAAGCAGTACGGGAAGTAATAACTATTACAAATGTTCGAAAGGATAAATAAATTGTCAATCTTCAAAACAGCCGCATATGTGTTGTGTCTTGAATCTTGATCACCTTGCAAAGCCTATCTTGAGAACTGCCGCAAGTTTGTTGTGCCTTAAATCTTGATAACCTGAAATCAAGAAACAACTAAATCTGGATGGTTACAACGTTGTGTGTTGAGTCGAGGATAGCCCTCTATCCTTAAGACAAGATTGCCCCGTATATATGCTTTTACGTTTGCGGGCAATAGTCTCCCAAGATAAAACAACACTTTAATCTCAACACTACAAAGCCAATAGGTTGAGCCTGGCGAAGAAAACAAATATGACTTGACTTGCTGAAGATATGGAATAGGAAGGAAGAGTTTATCAATACTCTTCTCTTTTGTCTCTGTGTATATAATGTGTCTCTGTAGTGTATATCTTGTGTATATGTGTGGGTTTGCTCACTGATTTTCGTCACTGTTTTTGCAGAATTACAGCCACTGGTTTGCAGAATTTCGTGACTGAAATATGCTATTTTTCTGTATCTTTCCAGTGCTATTTTCTGCCTGTTTGCTGCTCAATTTTCTTCCCGTTTTCTAGTACTGTTTTCAGCCAAATGAAGCTCAATATATAGCATGGAGGAGGGGCTGATCAACTGCCCAAACATGGCTGTTAAAGGCCATTAGGAGGGCTGTAAATGGCATGTTAAATGCCATTAGTGAGGCGATTTAAGGTCTTGAAGGAGGTCGCTCAATTGCCCAACTAATGGGTCACATTAATGGAGAATTAATCGGCCATTGGCTGATTAATGCTCCAAAAATGCGATCCAACGGCCTTCCGTCACCTTCCCGAAACTATGGGGACCAAACTGTAAATATTGAAACTTCGGGGACCAAATCGTACATATGAAAGAATTCGGTCCAAACCGTACATCCGAAACTTCGGGGATCAAACGTACATCCGGCGAGTTCTCTGTCCAAAAGGATAATATCGTAAGGCCCACGACCCACGACCGAGACCGGACCGACGGACGGGACGGGGGGCGGCGGCGCGCGCGTGTGGGCTTAGCCTTGAACCCAAGCACATCTAGGTCTTCCCTCCTTTAAACACATGGGATACCCCTTGGGGATCCAAACCCTTTACCACATTAGAGACTTATATAGAGAGCAATTCTTCTTATTCCCACCGATGTGGTAGATTTGTCCCACACCACATTTCCATGTCTCAAACACCTTACTTCGTGGACCAATATCTCTTTCATTTCTCAACGAAATTAGACGATTCTTGGCCCTACGGTCATCTACTCACTTCGTAGATCATGCATGTGCGAAGAGACAAGGTCTCCAACATGCGGAACACTAGTGTTTAATTCATCAAAGATGGGTGGACGCATCTCCCCGCCAAAGGCTAATTTCCAACAAACTCATGCATAGCAAGTGTGAGGTGTATATATTAGTCCGGATTTTATAGATTTAATTTTATTACTTTTAGTTCAATCTATATATATATATATATATATATATATATATATATATATATATATATATATAAATAGTTTGATTGGCTATAAAAGCTTCATATCTAAATAATTTAACTTCCTCCGTCTCAATTTATATGATATAGTTTGATTGGGCACATAGTTTAAGAAATAAAAAAATATTTTTGAATCTTGTAGTCTAAAATAAGTGTAAGATATTTGTGTGGTTATAGATCATTTCGTTAAGCATAAAAAATAAAATTTAAAATAAAATTATTTTCAAATTAAAAAATATGTCTCTCTTTTTTGAAAATTACTAAAAAAAAATATGTTATATATATTGGAACAGAGAATACAAAAAAAAAAAAAAAAATATATATATATATATATATATATATAATAGGAAGATGTTGGAAAGTTGAGAGAGAGTGTGACCCCTCGTGCAGGATTACACATGGGATTTAACAGGGGTACTACGATCGAACATCCCGCATGCATCTGATTTGAAATGTAAAAAAAATAAATTGTGAAGGGGCTTTTTTCAATTGAACGTTGCAAAAACATTCCTCGACGGATCCCCAACCTGTCAACAGACTGGATAACGTGTGTGGCCAACAATTAACGTACTTTTTGTTTGCAAACATGATGTTTCTCTCTAGCGGCCTTTAATTTGCCTCTACTTACTTTCGGATTGTGTTTGTTTATCTATAAAACGATACAAATGAATTTGTATATGTAGTCTCAAGTGACGCGTTTGATAATAATTTTAAATAAAATATATTGTAATAAAGTAATAATAAAATAAAGAAAAGCAATTATTAGTCTGAGCCTTGTGATAATTTCTGGACAGAATTGTGACAATTTGTATATAAGCACAAAGATAGAGAGAATATGATTAATTGTATTATAATAACTAGAATGTGATCTTTTATAATGGAACAATGTGTCTTATTTATACATGAGCTACACTGGTACACATCCCACGAAATATGCTTTTATCAATACAAGAGAATGAATGTTGTAATAATTGGATAATTAGTGTATCAATAAATGTCATTAATGCTTTATTGGAAGACGTATGACCGATTCAGTAACGGTCGTCCGTTGCAATCCAAACGGCTCCCTCGACTTTCTGCATTACCAATACCAGCTATGCGCATAACACTCACGGTACTGCTTGCATTTAATCAGTAGTGCCTCCAGCTGACACGGACTTGACTCAGCACCATATTTCACGTGTCATACTATAATTCATACAACTATCATATACGAATTTTGCCCTATACAGATAGTCCCCGCACTTTTCGGGTGCAAATCTTGCACCCTCGGGAAGTGGATTTGAACACTTGACCGAGCGAATCTTATACTTCAGCGGAAAATTTGAAACGTAATGATTACAAGACTTGTCAAACGTCACATCTATTCAATGCTTTTGAAACGGCGGCAACTGAACTATCGCTCTGATCAACGTGAAATATAGAAATGACGGTGCACGTCTTTGCACCTCCATACATTATATTTTTATACCACAAATAGGAGGCAAAAACCATCAACCTTCTTCAGGTTCATTCCCGGAGGAGTGGAATCCTTCCCGTGAGTATTTTTTTACTGCAGACATTACTTATTTGGCTTTCGAATAAAGGAAAATCTCTTTCTTATGCAAATATTGTAACTTTTCAGTCGTTTTAGACGAGGCACAATTGATTGAAGGAATTTTTGAGTGGGTGGTTAGTTTTTTTCGTGTCTCCCCTCACATTACCCGGTCATGGAAGAGTATTACCTCCGAGTGGTGGAAGAAAAAATACCACAATAAATCTTAACCCTAACTCTCCCTTTTATAAATGCTTCTCTCGGATTTCTCAAAATTCCTTTTCATTCAATTTTCTCCATTGGTAAGGCTCTCGGTAAGAAAATATGTAGCCTAGGAAGTGCATTTCGTGCATCCACTTTTTCTAACATTCTCCAGTCTTTTTCTAGTAATCGAAAATGGAAAGCTCGAGATGAAGCTCCCGAGACCCCTATGGGAATTCGTTCCTGGGTGAGGAATCGCCACCGGCTCACGGAGTACTGAAAAGAGCTGCAGGCGAAGGCTAAAGCGAGTGTTATTCAGATTTATGATGAGGAGAAGATGAACAATGAAAATACCGGTCCATGGAGTCCCCGATGAGATGCTCTGGAGGCGGAGACAATTGTTCCTCCTAATGACCCTTATAAGTACAGATCAATCCCTACTTCCGATACTGAGGTCGGGACATCTGCTTCTTCCCTGAAAATTTCCCAATGCTACTCTTGAGGCTTCTCTTGCACACCTTGCAGACTTGCTTTTGCAGGTAACATATATCTTCTTCTAAATTGATCCTCAGACGCTCATGTCTCCTTACCGATCATAATTCCTTCATCCATGGTCATGCTACCGCTCTTTCCACTGCGGATTTGGCTAACGCAATGGGCTCTTCTTGTGAGGAAAATAAGTTGAAGGAGAAAATCCAACACCTTAGGGCAGAAGTTGAAGACCTTTGAGCTGATCTTAGAGATTCGGGATCTCTTCAAGCCTCTCTCCGGTTGCATTTGCAGGATGTTATTGATTCTCTCCGAGATCGGGAGAATTCCTTCCATGCTTTAACTACTTCGTATGTGACCCTTCAATGGAGAACAACAAGGTTGGCAACAGATTTGAAAGAAGCCCAAGGGCAGTTGAACACCTTCGAGGACACCATTAACGAGCTCCAAGCTAAATGTCAAAGATGGAAGCTTCAGAGAGATTTGGTTGTTCTGAAGAATTGTTTGGATACCCTTGAAGAGGCCAATAAACTGGGGATTGATATTGTTTTTAAACTCCTGGACGCAAAAACTGACCTCAACGATGTTGAGTTATCATTGGAAGCTCTACGACGAGATATAGAGGATTCAGATGCGAAAAAATCGGTGGAGAAGCTGGTGATGGTGATGAATCCCCCCTAACTGATCTTTTTGATTTTTTTGTTTTTGTTGGCAACATTCGAAACACCCCCGACGGACCATGGAGCGGGCAAACCGTAACCTTTCGTGTAGGTTTATTTTAGTTTAGTTTTTATTATCGGATCACTTTTGGACCCGGTTAGTATCCTTTTGTATCCGGACTAATTTCAGTCCGAAAAATATGAATGAAAGAACTTTTCCCTTTTTTCGCAATTATGCGTAAGGCTTCATCATTTACATATTTTCGAAAGCAAGTATTAATTTCAAATTTTATTTGTAGGCTTATAATTACTTTGCTTTCGGAACCTAACTTTGAGGTTTACTTTACCGGAACATGCTAAGCCTTGGAAGTTTAAAAACTTTCTGACAATCTTAATCTAGTTCTAAATATATATTTTTCTTCTCATCTTAGATTGGGGCTTCTCATGGCCTTCATAGTTAGGTCCGAACCTGACTTGATTTCGATCAACTTAAAATTCTGGTACTTCTTGTATCCGGAGCCTTAACCTTTTTTGTTAAGGTTTTAATAAAAGAGGGCCCTTATTTTTAATGGTGTTGTAGAAGAGGATGTCTCATGTTCATTATGGCATAGAATTTTTGATATATTTATGATAACATGCATTTTATGTTCGTGATGGCAAAGATTTATTAATCATAAAAAAGAATTTTTTTATTGATTCCTTTGACTTACAAATGTAAAAACAAATGTAAGAATAATATGGTTGCCATCTAGTGTGGTAATTCCGATTATATTCATTTCGAACATCTAAGCAGACCCCAACATCTGGGAAGTCCCCATTATTGCCTAAATTTCATAAAATTTGCTTCACTCTATTCCGAGTGTATATGGCCCCCAGTGTCTGGGAGTTCATGCTATAAAGATTCGGACACTAGATAGATCTCCTTGGTAGTAAGACAATTAACATGCTTATTTTGTGGTGCTAGCTCTTTAAAAGTCTTGTCGGAAAAACCTAATTTGGACAAAAATCGAATGAAGAAAAAAAAGTGCAGCGCATGTTTTGTCCCACTACACATAGTACTTCTTCGAATGACTTAAATTCCAATTACTAGGAAGTTTGTTTCCTTATTGGTATGTTAGCTGATAAGATCATTTACCAGCAATGCCGGTGATCGTATACGACCCCTCGCAGTTTGCGCCTAGTTTCCCTGTATTATGACCCTAGTACTTTGAGTTACACTACGGAGCACCAAGTCTCCGAGTTTGAAGTGTCAGAGATTTGTGCACCAGTTATAGTAACGTTTCATTCTTTGTTTCCGGGCTACCATCCTGATGTACACTAGGTCTCAATGCTCTTCGAGCAAATCCTGGTGCACGGACATTGATTCTGCATTTAATTTGTCCTCAACCCAGAGATATCTCAAGCTGGGAGTTCTCACTTCTACCGGGATCAAGGCCTCTGCACCGTAGACTATGGAAAAAGGAGTTTCTTTGGTACTCATTTTTACCATGGTTATATATGTCCATAATATTTCTAATAGCATCGACAATCAGTTTCCTTTTGTAGCTTTCAGTTTCTTCGTCAAGTTCTGGATTATAGTCTTGTTTGTTGACTCTGTCGGACTATTTACACTAGGGATGATAGGGAGTAGAGGTGATCTTTTTTATGTTTAAGTCATCTAGGAACTTCGTGACTTTGACTCCAATAAAATTTTGACCATTGTCACAAGCTATCTCATTCGGGATTCCACAACGACATATGATAAGTTGCCAAATGAAATCCTTCACCTTTTTCTCCCAAATTTTTGTGAAAGCTGCAGCTTCAACCCATTTATAGAAATAGTCAGTCATAAATATAATTTGACATACATGTCCTGGTGCCACTGGAAAGGGTCCGACTATGTCCATTCCCCATTTCATGTACGGTCACGGGGACACTACGAATGCAATTTCTCACCCGGTCACTGTAACAAATGTGCATGGCGTTGACACTTATCGCATTTCTTTACAAACATTTTGTATCTTCTTCGATCCGGGGCCAATAATAACCGACCCTCATGAGCTTCCTCATTAAGGATTCCGTTCCCGAATGATTTCCACAAATGCCTTCATAGACTTCCCTCATTACATAATTAACTTTATCGCGACCTACACACCCGGCTAGAGGATCATAAAAACACATATAGTAAAGTTTTCCGTCTATGACGCAGTACCAAACAACTTTGGTTCTCAGAGCTCTCGATGCTTTCAGGTCTTCGGGGAGCTTTTCATTCACGAGATAGTCCAAGAATTCATTTCTCCGGTCCCAAGTTAGACTGGTTGAATTTACCTCATCATACCCGATGAGATATAGTACGGAATGCAACAACTGAACAACCAACCCGGTTTTAGAACCCTCAGCTTCTGTGCTAGAATATAAGTTAGCGAGTGCATCTACCTCTATGTTTTCTTTTGGGGGTATATGTACCACCATCCATTCTTGAAAATGAGACAAAAGCTTCAGGGCTTTTTCAATGTATCTTGATAAGTGCTCTTCTTTGGCTTCGAACACTCCATGGATTTGGTTCACTACCATCAGTGAGTCACACTTGACTTCAATGATTTGTAAGCCTAAACATCGGGCCAGTTCCAAACCTGCAACCAAAGCCCCATACTCTTCTTCATTGTTAATCAACGGAGTGATATGTATTGCTTGCCTTAAAATTTCACCGGTGGGAGTTCATAATACCACTTCCAGACCGGTTGAAGCTTTAACAATGACATTACTAAGGCAAAAGCTAGTCTTTCGAGTAATGGATACCGGGTCTCGGCCCCTGACATTACTCTACATACGTAATAGATAGGAAATTGTGTGCTTTTTTCTCTCATACCAGAACTGCACTTACCGCTATCTTCGAGACCGCCAGATATATAAGTAGCTGCTCTCTGTCCTTTGGCTTTAATATGAGCAGAGGACTAGCTAAATACGTTTTCAGGTCCCGTAGAGCCTGCTGGCATTCGGGCGTCCAAACAAAATTCTTCTTCTTCTTAAGAAGTGAAAAGAACCTATGATATTTTTCCAACGACCGGGAGATAAACCTGCTTAAGGCCGCCACTAGCCGGTCAGTCGCTACACCGCTTTCACATCTTCAAGCGTGTTCGGTATATCTTTGATAGCTTTTATTTTTATCAAGGTTTATCTCGATCTCTCTCTGGGAAACCAAGAAAACCAAAAATTTCCCAGAACCCTCTCCGAAAGCACACTTCTCGGAGTTTAGCTTCATATTATATTTTCTCATCACCTTAAAGGTTTCCTTCAAATAACTTAAATGGTCCTCTGCACGAAGACTCTTAACAAGCATATCATATATATATATATATATATATATATATATATATATATATATATATATATATATATATATATATATATATATATATATATATATACACTTCCATTGTTTTCATATTTGTTTTTCAAACATTTTATTTACTAACATTTGATAAGTCGCCCCGATATTTATTAGTCTAAAAGGTATAACGTTATAACAATAAGTACCGAAAGTAGTTAAAAATATGTTTCTCATAGTCTTCCGGGTGCATCTTTATTTGGTTATACCCAGAATACGCATCAAGAAAACTTATGATCGCATGTTCGACCGTAGCATCGATCATTTGATCTATGTTCGGTATAATCAATGCACATTCTAAATTTGTTTTTCCTTTTTAGGTACTATGACTATGTTTGCTAACCAGTCATGATATTTTACTTCCAGGATTGACCCTATATTAAGTAATCTAGCTACTTCTTATTTAACAAACCTATTGCGGAGTTCAGCGATCGACCGTTTTTCCTGCCACACTGGAGGGAAATTGATATCCAGGACTAACTTATGAGTTGTGACTTATAGAGGGATGTTTGTCATATATTCACAATACCATGCAAAGCAATCAACTTTTGATATAAGATATTTAAGAATTAAACTCCTAAGCCCGGGGGTTAGTCCGGTGCACATGTATACCTTCATGTCGGGATTTTTCGGGTGTAGTGCAATCTGATTAAGTTCCTCTATCATGAACTTAGTGGCAGCTGACTCATCCGGTTCCTGGAAGTATCTTGGCACTTGGTATCGATCCAAAAACTCCTCCTCTAGATAGATTAATTTGGTTTCTATCGGTGGAACCTGATGAACATTTTTCGATACCGGTCGCTTCATGTAATTGCTATTTAGGGTCTGTTACCACCTCTGGTTCTTCTATGATGTACATTTACCTGGCAGCTGGCTGCTCACCTCAGATTTGTTGAATCTCTTCTGGTATAGGAAATTTAACCAGCAAGTGTAGTGTTGACGGGACCGCCTTCATATCATATATCCAAGGTCTTCTGAATATGTCATTATACCTCATGTCACAATCAATGGCATATAATTTTATTGTCTTAATGATTCTCATCGCGTCCACCAGTAGATCCACTTCACTTTTTGTGATTTCGCTTGACATATTAAAACCTAAGAGGCATCTGGCAACTGGAACTATCTTGTCGGTCATATTAATTTCCTCTACTACCTTTAACTGATTATATTAGCCGAGCTTCCGGGATCGATTAGGACTCTCTTCACTTGGAAGCAATCGATAGGTACCGTTACCATCAGTGCATCATTATGAGGGAATATTACACCGACAATGTCTTTTTCAGTGAATATGATAGTATGTTCGTCAAGTATCTCCCAAAACTTCTTATCCCAGGTCACTGAGATTTTTGTCTTTTTGGATGCGGTAAATGATGTAGCGGCAATCATCAACCCACCATATATCATATTTATAGCATGAGGTGATGCAATCGGATTTGGTTTATTTTTACGGGAGGTCCCCGCTCATAATTATTGCAATCTATCTCGCTCAAATATTCTCGGAGGTGGCCCCTGCTTAGCATTCCTGCCACATATTCTCATAGATGCCTACAATCCACAATTTTATGTCCATAATTGTCGTGGAAGTCACACCAGATAGACTAGTCTCTTTTGCTAGGATCATATTGCAATGGTTTTGGTGGTCGGGACGCCGGATGAGTTCTCAGTACTGCTACCATTTGTTCTTCATCAATATTGAAGTTTTACCCGGACAATGTTGAGTACCCAACACTCTTAGACGAGCAACCTTTATCAGAACTCATCAATCCTAAATTATTTCACTCGGGACCTCCTTTGTTATTAGACATCTCAAATGAGCAAAAACCATGTCCTCTTCCCTACTTTTCGGGGGTAGGATAAGGTTAGAAACGATTCTTCGAGGAGTTTCGATTAGCTCCTACTCCTTTGTCAGACTTCCCAAAGATACTTTCGGCCTTAGATCCAATCATATCATCTTCAATCCAGATCTTTTACTCATATCGGTTGTGCACATTTTCCCAAGTTGTTGCATGGAATTCCAAGAGATTTTTCTTGAGCTTATGCGAGGCATCCTAATTTAAAGGGTTCAAACCCTTTGTGAAAGCATTTGCAGTTCATTTGTCCGGGAATACGGGTAACAGCATCTGCTCCTTCTGGAACCGTGTAACGAAGTCCCTAAGGAGTTTCGTTTCTCCTTACGCAATGCGAAATATATTTGTCTTGCATGTCTTCACCTTCCGAGCCCACTCATGAGCTTTTATGAACATGTCATTGTTATTATTTGAGTCCCAAATCTGACCCAATAAAAAAATAGTAAATAAGGTAAGAACAAATAACACACAGATTTATAGTAGTTCACTCTCAATACGAGAGCTACGTCCACTTTGTCGCTGCAGATTTTACTATAATCAAAATAGGGAGTTTGTATTTACAATTCTCTCTTGCTCGCGCTTCTCACCAAAAGAAAATGACGCCCTAGAATATATATAGCGAAAACTAGGGCGAACATAATACAAACCCAAAAACTATGGCGTTCCACACTCTGCGTAGGGTCTTCATAATGTCGGCAATGAATTAGGCTCCACAACTCAACAGTCGGCGAGCTGGGCGAACGATCCGATCGAGTGCTCAGGGAGTTGTGAATACCATGTCAAAGCTCTCTTAGCAAGTGTGTCTACAAACTTCTTGATTAGGAATGATTCTATTTCGTGCTTTCTTAGATCATTTCCTTTTACGGCCATAATATAGGCCATAATGTGCTCTTGTGGATCAATAGTTCCATCATATTTGGTCACAAAAAGCATTTTGAACATTTTGGGGATCAGTTCGGGCGCAGCCTCTTGCTTATATGCCAATTGAATATATTTCTTTACGTCTGGACCGTCGACCACAGGAGGTCCCCCGGTATTTGACTAAACCAGTGCCGGAACTTCGTGGCGATTTTCTCAGCCTTTTCTGCGTTGGTGTCGACTTTATTGGTCATCTCTTTCATGAATTTCAAGACCTTTTCCTGAAATGAATTTTCAGGGGTGGCTTCACTTTCTAAACCATCATTTCTTGATCTACCTTGGTCATTGCCGGTTTCTCCATTAGCATTTGGTGGAGGCACCGGTTCATCTGTTGGAGTACTGTCAGTATTGTTTGACATATACTCTGCTTGAAACCCTATCAGACGCTCCAATTGCTCACTCATAGCAACATTTTGCGTCCTAAAATTCTCTATGACTTCTTCACGTGTTTCGTCAGTAAGTACATCCTCGAGTCTGTCTGTCTCCCGAAGTGGCTCCATCTGCAAACATTGGGTATTCTAGTACCGTGGTTCCTATTGGTAAATCATCCACTCCAAGTGGGACATTGCTTGTGTTGTCCCTGATGTTGTAACTGCTTCCGTGTTCTCCTATTCCTGTCATCTGTTAGATCTGAACAAAGAACAAAACTTAAAGGGAAGATTAGATTAGTTGAGGGGTCACTTGTGACACCACAATTGTCGAGGCCCCACGGTGGGCGCCAAACTATTTACCCGTAAAATGGTATAATTGAATTTGTATATGTGGTTAAGGACACGTGTATCTCAAGTGTCACATTTGGTAATAATTCTAGATAAAATACATTGTAATTAAGCAATAAAAAAATAAAAATAATAATGATTAGCATAAGCCTCGTGATAGCTTCTGGGTAGAGTTGTGACAATTTGTATATAAACACAAAGATCGAGAGAATATGAGTAAGTGTATTGTAATAACAAAATGTGATCCTTTACAATGGAACAATGTGTCATATTTATACATGAGCTACACGGGTATACATCCCATGAAATAAGCTCCTATTAATAGAGGAGAATGAATGTTGTAATAATTGGACAATTAGTGTCTCAATAAACGCCATTAATGCTCTATTGGAAGACATATGACCGGTTCGGTAACGGTCATCCTTTGCAATCCAAACGGCTCCCTCAACTTTCTGCATTACCGGTACCAGCTATGTACCAACTATGCGCATAACGCTCCCGGTACCGCTTGCAATTAATCGGTAGTGCCTTCAGCTGACATGGACTTGACTCAACACCATATTCCACGTGTCATACTATAATTCATACAACTATCTTATACGAATTTTGACTTATACAGTGTTATACATAGCTATGTAGCTACTGTTTTTATTAATTTTACTATCCTCTTTTAGACGCTCTTTATTACAAATAAAAATCCCAAAGGAACCGTACCTTCGTGCATACGTGTCGCCATGATTATATATAAATCAAGCAGCTGGCAGAGGTCATATACTTCCCCTCGAATGTTATAGGAAATCCTTAGTTTAAATCATCTAGAATAAGTAATATTTATAAAGTTTCCTAGAACCTTTTTCTCACCATGCATTTTCCCAATGAGCTGGTTCGGTAAGAATAACATGAGAAAATCATATTTTATAATACAATTTTTTTACTAAATGTCGATGGAAAAACCTCTGTTTTTAATAGTAAGGCCGGCATGCCACCCCTACAGTCGGTTGTAAGAGATTCACCCACACTTCTCAGAGTTCGTAGGAAAAAGTATCATACATGGTTCTCAATGGTACCAACTATTAATGGACAATGCGACTATATTGGGGCAAAAGAGAGAGAGCGAGATAGAGAAGGTAACTAAATTAGCTCAAGGTGAGAGGGAAAAATAAATAACAAAACGAAATCATTGCTAAGCAGCGTGTATTATTATTATAAAAAATCTAGTCGATCAAAAGTAGGTGATCATTAATCCAGTTGCTACTTTGTAATATAGTGTTGGGTGTGGGTGATGTATGGTATTAAAGTAAGAAACGACGAATAACAGAATATAATGAAGGCAGGTGCAGTAGCAATCAGAGGACTTGCGCGCACTAATGCTATGCGAGCTGAGAAGAACCTGGAAGGCTGGCAGTGACTGCAACACTCCATGTCATGGGACACATAGTATATCTTAATATTCGTAACTCAACAGTATTGGACAAAAAACTAGGAAATCAAAGGGCGGATAGGGTACTTAGCTACTTGCCTAGCATGTGAGTAGCTAGATTACTTTGTTCTCATCGATTACATTATTGTTCATTCTCTCAGAGTTAGTGGGGGGAGTAGCGGGGGACACAGATTGTGAAACCCCCTGTGGGTTTTAGGGGCTAATGTTCCCTGTTGAGAATGACTTTACCTACTTGTGTAACATCCCTTGTGTCTACTGTGCCCACCCCGGACCCGTTCCAACGGTTCATGCTTCTTGTCAACGGAGTTAGAACTTGGAAGTTAGCACCGCATTGATTACCAATATCTTTCAAACCTTAATTAAATTTGTTGTTGATTTTGAGTTCATCATTTTATTAATTTCCAGTGAATGGGGGAGTGTATCCCTTGTTTGTGATTCTTTATTTTTAATTTCTGATTGTATCCTGTAGTTTTACTTGTACAAGTTGAAACTTCAAAGTGGAGTTTTCACTTGTATAAGTTTGAATTTCAGGACACTAAACTGAATTGTTTTCCAATTTTTTAGTTAAGCATATTTTTGTTCAATTTTTTTTATTTTGAATTAATTAATCTTCAACTACTTAATAAACACTGACTATTTTTTAATTACATGGACATAAAATGACCACCCGCTCTATTGTTATGAAATTTTAGGGTCATTTGAATAAATACACTCAAATGTCACTTAGCTCAATTCTCACCCTTAAAGTAGCGTCGAAAATATAAAGTAAAAATGATATATGTTGTCCTTTAAAGGCTGTTAATAATCGGTGGGATCCGGCTCCTCTCCATTTTTCTTTTATCCATTTTCCCCAAGTTTTAGCTTGGATTAAGAATATATGGCACAGATTAAAATTAATGGCTAAGATCTAATTGACTAAAACAAAGCCCTAATCATGATTTAGATAATTAATAATTTGTCCATAAATACATTAAAAATTATATTCTCTCTCTTCCTATTTTTTTCCAGCCGTATCTATCTTCCCACTTTACTTGAATTCAATTCTGCAGCAAAAGGTATATTTACATCATAAAAGTTTATTTAGAAGACATTTCTTGTATTTGTATAGGGCAAAATTCGTATAAAACAACTATATGAATTATAGTATGACACGTGGAACACGGTGCTGAGTCGAGGCCACGTCAACTTGAGGCACTATTGATTAAATGGAAGAGGTACCGGAAGCGTTATATGCAAAGCGGTACCGTAAGCGTTATATGCAAAGCGGTACCGTAAGCGTTATATGCAAAGCGGTACCGTAAGCGTTATATGCAAAGCGGTAACAGTGATACAGAAGGATAAGAGTCGTTAGGATTGTAACGGACGACCTTTACTAAACCAGTTGCACGTCGTCCAATAGAGCTTTAATGACATTTATTGAGATACTAATTGTCTAATTATTACAATATTAATTCTCCTGTATTAATGATGACATATTTCGTGGATTGTGTACTCATGTAGCTCATGTATAAATATGACATATTATTCCATTGTAACGGGACACCTTCTAGTTATTACAATACAATTACTCATATTCTCTCAATCTTGGTGCTTGCACACGCATTGTCGTAACTCTGCCCAGAAGTCATCACAAGGCTCATGCTAATCATTGTCTTCTGTTATTTCATTATCGCTTAATTACAGTGTATTTTCTGTAGAATTGTTATTAAACGTGTCACTTGAGATCCACGTGTCCTTGACCACATATACAAATTCAACTATACCATTTTACGGATAAATAGTTTGGCGCCCACCTTGGGGCCTGGACAATTGTGGTGTCACAAGTGACCCCTCTGCTAATTTAAATTTTCCTTTTATGTTTTATTCCTTGCTCAGGTCAAACAGATGGCAGGATTAGGAGAACGCGGAAATGGTCGCAACATCGAGGACAACATGAGCAACGTCTCACTGGGACCGAATGGTTTACCAATAGGAACCTCAACACCAGAGGACCCGATGTTTGTAGACGGAACTACTTTCGAAGGCGGACAGACTCGTCATGAGGATGTTCCCACTGACGAAATACCTGAAGAAGCCATATAGAATCTTAAGGCGCATAATGTTATTATGAGTGAGCACCTGGAGCATCTGATGTGGTTTCAAGCGGAGTTCTTGTCCAAGAATGATGGCAGTACTCCAACAGACGGACTCGTGCCTCCGCCAAATGATAATGGAGACACCGGTAATGACCAATGTAGATCAAGAAATGACGGTTCAGAAAGTGAAGTCGTCCCTGAAGACTCGTTTCAGGAAAAGATCTTGAAATGCATGAAAGATATGACGAGTAAAGTTGATACCAATGTTGAGAAGGCAGAAAAACCGCCCAGGAGTTCCGACGTCAGTTCAGTCAAATACTGGGGACTCCTTCGGTGGTAGACGGTCCGGATGCGAAGAAGTACATTCAGTTGGCATATAAGTCGTAGGCTGCGCCCGAACTGATTCCGAAGAGGTTCAAAATGCCTTTTGTAGCCAAATATGATTAAACTACTGATTCACAAGAGCATATAATGGCCTATACTACGACCGTGAAAGGAAATAATTTAAGAGAACACGAAATAGAATTGGTTCTGATAAAAAAATTTGTTGAAACACTCGCTATGAGAGCTTTGACATGGTATTCACAACTCCCTAGTATTTCATCGGATCATGCGCTCAACTCGCTGATATGTTCATAAAAGCTCATGTGGGGGATCGCAAGGTAAAGACATGCAAGGCGGATATCTTCCGTATTGCTCAAGGAGAAACGGAACTCCTTAGGGACTTCGTCACACGGTTCCAGAAGGAATGGATGTTGTTACCCGCAGTCCTAGACGAATGGACTGTAGAGGCTTTCACAAAGGGTTTGAACCCTTCAAGTTCTGATACCTCCCGGAAGCTCAAGGAAAATCTCTTGGAATTTTAGGCTACAACTTGGGAGGACGTGCACAACCGGTATGAATCCAAGATTCGAATTGAGGATGATATGATTGGATCTAAAGCCGGGAGTATCTTTGCAAAGTTTGATAAACAAACCGACTAGAATTCCTCGAAGAACCGTTAACAACCTTATCCTACTCCTGGAAAGTAGAGAGGTGGACAATGTTTTCGCTCATTTGAAAAGTCAAATAGCAAAAGAGGTCCCAGATGAAACAATCAAGGATTGGTGAATTATGATAAAGGTAACTCCTTGGGTATAACTTCAACATCGACAAAGAGCAAATAGTGGCGGTACTGAGAACTCATCCGACATTCCGGCCACCGAAACTACTGCAATTTAATCCTAACAAAAGAGATCATTCTGTCTGGTGTGATTTCCATGGTACTCACGGACATAAGACTGTGGATTGCATACATCTGAGAGAAGAGGTGGCAAGAATGCTAAGTAGGGGCCACCTACGAGAATATTTGAGCGAGAAAGCTTGCAACAATTTATGGTTGGGGACCACCCATCGAAGGTAAATCAAATTCTGCCCCACCTCCTCATGTTATAAATATGATCTATGGTGCATCAATAATTGTCGCTACATCTTTCACTGGAACTAAGAAGACAAAAATTCTCTGTAACCCGGGAGATACCTGACGAACATACTATCACATTCACCGAAGAAGACACTGCTGGTGTAATGTTCCCTCACAACGATGCACTGGTGGTCACTTTCACGACCTATTTTAAGGAATCATGGTGGCACCTGCATAATCCCACCAGTAAGCGAACCACTTCCCAAATCATTAGCAAGATATGATATAAACAAGCGAAAAATACAAATACTATAATCTATGTCTCATAATATAACACGGAAGAAAATGATAGTCTGAAACATCCAATAACACCCTCCAAGTGATCTAGTTTGGGCATACAAGAGCACTAATCAAAATAATACAAGTCTAAGTAAAAGGGGACGCAGGCCAAAACCGAATACATAGCTTAAATATGTCTCTTTAGTATGAACAAAAGACAGTGAATAGAGATAGAGTATCCAATGGCATGCTGGAAGGAGCATCCTCACCGTGTATACTGAGGATCATAGCTCTGACTCAACTATGTGGTCCTGTGGAGGTGGAAGGTACTGAATCTGCATCCAAAAAGAATGTAGCAAGTGTAGCATAAGTACACAACGTACCCCCGTAGACATAATAGGCCGTCAACGACGGAAGATACATAATTAGAGATAAATACCAAGTTGACACCAAATAATTGTATGCGAATAGTTTAATAACCAAGTACATCACAAGTTAGCATGTTGTTCACAGAGTTTAACAGTATATCAGATATCAATAACAATAAATAACCTTTCAAGTTCATAATCCAACCATGGTGTTCATAATTAGTCAGTACACAGTTCATCACAATTCATCAATGAAATGGCATAATTATGTATTATATGAATGCAATGCATATGCAAGGTACCTACTTCAACTTGATATACAGTACGTTAAGGTTTAGTTATGATTCGTACACCCGGAAACCCGTGAAGTCCATATACCGCTCCTAGCCAACCGAAATTCCACACACGAATCTGACTAGAGCCCATGACTCATTTGTCAAGTCTCAAACATGCTGCAGGTGTGCAACTCCGCTTCTGTCGTATCAATATCACCTCAAGTGTCATAATCTCATATTACTCTTACCTTTCGGGTCTCTTAGACCACAACATATCCATACCAGTCTCACATCAAGTCACAAAACTATGAGTGTATGTATGCAATCACAACATAATGCAAGATTTCATGATATAATGAGATGCAATCAAGTATAGAGATGATGTACACATGCTTTCAAGAGTTCAACAGCACATAGGCAAATCCAAGTCAAATCAGGATATCAATCGAAATCATGTGTGATGAGAAAATAAACAATAGAAAACATGGCGACAAGCCCACATATGGCGACAAACCCAAATTATCAGCAATCAAAACCAGTATAAGGATGATTCCCTAAATCATCTCATCGTCACAGTTCAACACCAGTACCCACTTAGACGTTCATCACAACTGCCTAAGTGGGACCCTAAACACACCCAATACTTCTAGATATTTATGACTAATTACGTACTTCTATCGAAGTCTCAAAATATTAAACCGTAGCCTACCTCAAAGCGAGCAAGTGCGCTACAAAATCAAGCCTCTATGATAGCCTTACCCTTTCTTTGCGCATCGTGATAATCAAAGTCTATTCATGCATATTATATCATTAATATAAAACTAACACAATAAAAATAAGACTTTAAATACCCATCTCGGGCCCACGCTACCAAGACTCAAACTTTAATACAAAAATACCGAGATTACATACTAGGTAGTCATATTCTTAAATTAATTGCAAATCTAAGCACAATTGAACCTCCCATTAAACAATAATCTAAAAGCCCCAATTTGAAACCCTAATTTTTTTCCTTTTTGAAAACAAACTTCTATAATCAAATTCAGCTTAACAACATGATATCTTGTGTATTGAGAAGTTTATTTGTATAATTAGCTATGGTCATCCTATCTAGTGTGTGGTATTAACAAAATTTCTATTCATTCTATTAGAAGGATCTCCATAGCTGATAAGTATAAGAACTACAAAAACTCATGATATTCTAGTGGTACAAGTTCAACACTGATATGCAGAATGAGAAAAGGAAGACAGATGAAGATTTTGCCTGATTTTTTATTGACTTAGTTCATCCTGGATTTGATATCATAGCACCTTGTGATAACTTGAGGTGACTGATGGTGATATCAATCCAAAGTAGCAGATTTCTTTGCAATTTCATCAGTGTGTCATGATTTTCTTGTATTCCTGCTACAAGTTTTGCATTTTTCTCTCTAGTTTCTTAGTTAGTATAGTAGTTTGATTTTTAGTTTAGTTTTGATCAATTTCCTTCTGTAAATAGTTTGATTTTTATGAATAAAATGCTATCAGATATAAGCTGCGTGGTTTTGCTTAAAAAAAGCTTTAAAACATGATAATCTAACATAATCCAATCCTATTTCACAATAATAACACATTTTCAACCATAAACCTCTAGTAAAATCATCCATTTAGCTCTCTTATTCTCACAACATGCATAACTCATCTTTCTCAACTCAAATAATATGCTAAACCACCATTAATAAGTTTAGAATCATAAAGGGTTGAAATTGCTCTTAAGGCTTTGGTGATACTCCTAAATGGCGATGGTATCGATATAGACTATTTTAGTAAAGAATTTTCTGACCTAAGAATATTTATAGGACACTTGAACAATGATCCGCCACAGCGGAATCGACTTCGCCGGAGCAGACCCGCTGTGGTAGAAAAGCCTTCACTGGGGCGAGAGTCACTTGACACCTCACCCTTCGCCATGATGGATCAGACTTCGTTGTGGCGGAAACTACCCAATCCCCATCTTCTGCTTCGGTGAGTTGACCTCTCGCCGAGGCATACCCACCGGAGTAAATATTGGCGCCGCTGTGACGAACACCAGACACCAGCAGTGGTAAAATAGCCAAAACTTCCATCCAACACCCGAAACACTCGCGAAAACCCCCGAACACAAACCAGACATGTTCGTCTAAGGTAAATAGTTCTATAAACTCGCTCGTATCCTCGGATTTCACAAATAACTGAGTTAAGCTATACTTTTCTAAAGAATCGCTCGAGAAAATCAATTAACCAAATTTCACCCATAAGGTCATAAAAATATATTTGATTACCTTGGGAAGCAAACCAATTACTCGACTAAGTCATAAATGACCCTCCGGAACTACCTGAAATGAACTCATCTTGCCAAAAGTCAATTTTGAGTCAAACTAACCAACTCTAAGTTTACAGACTTGGGCTTTCTCATTCGAAATTCATAAAAATAGACCTCGAGATCCATACCACCCAACCCCGCGCATCATAAACCCCACTCAGAGACCACAAGAAGGGTAAAATAAGCAATAAGTGTCTTTAGCTAAAAAATATTAGATTGGTTGTTACATCAAATACTAATTAAATAACTGTTTGTCCTCGAACGATGAGAACGAACAAAGGAAGCATAACAGAAGAAGTGAACAAGCCAATATATATGCTTCAAATATCAAACTCGGTATCCCAAGTCACCTCCTCGATAGGACAATGCCTCCACTGAACCTATCACTTTCAATCTCAACTCCCTCACCTGCCTAACTAAAATAGCCACAAACTCATCCTCAAACTCTAGATTTTGATCAAGCAATACAGAGTCCCACTAGATTCTGATCAGCATGATACTTTTTCAGCATAGACATATGGAAGACTGGATGAAAGCCTGAAAGACCCGGTGGCAGGGCTAACTCATATGTGACATCTCCCACTCTCTGTAGAACCTCAAATTATTCGATATACCTCAGACTCAACTTCCCTCTCTTGCTGAATCTCATCACACCCTTCATGGGTGAAACCTTCAGAAGAATCTTGTCACCCACCATGAACTCTAAATCTCGGACCTTCCGGTCCGCATACTCCTTATGCCTGCTCTGCACTTCCAGGAGCTTATCTTGGATCACATTCACTCTCTCTAATAAATCCCTAAACAAATCAGTCCCTAAGAACGGACCTCAAATGCATCGAACTAACTAATGGGAGATCGACATCTCATACCATACAAGGCCTCGAACGGTGCACATCGATACTGGAGTGATAGCTATTGTTGTACGCAAACTCTTCCAATGGTAAGAACTTATACCAATGACCACCAAAATCAATCATGCAGGCTCGTAACATGTCCTACAATACCTAAATAGTCAGCTCGGATATCATCAAAGATAACATCAATAGATTCTTCAACAATTAATATATATTTATTAAGTACTCTATAGGATTTACTATTAATTGAATAGCTAAGAAAAATACATTCATCGTTGCATGGATCAAATTTATCAAGATTGTACTTTCAATTGTTATGGACAAAACACTTACATCCAAATGGATGAAAGTAACTTATGTTGAGCTTTTTTCCTGTCCATAGTTCATATGGAGTCTTCTTCAAGATAGGTCTAATCAAACATCTATTTAAGACATGACATGTTGTGCTGACAGCCTCAACCCAAAAGTGATGTGGTAGATTATTTTCCACCATCATTGTTCTAGCCATGTCTTGTAGGATTCTATTTTTCCGTTCTACAACACCATTTTGTTGGGGAGAGCATGGTGAAGAAAAGTTATGAATATATCCATGTTCATTATATAACTCTTCAAAGACCTTGTTTTCAAATTCTCCTATATGATCACTTCTGATAGAAGAGATGTAGTATCCTTTTTCATACTGTACTTTATCACAAAATAACTTAAAATTCTTTAAAGTATCATCTTTATAAGTAAGAAATATAACCCATGTAAAACGAGAATAATCATCTATTATGACAAATACGCACATCTTTCCTCCAATACTAACAGTTTTAGTGGGACCAACTAGGTCCATGTGGAGTGGCTGCAAGGGTTTAGAGGTAGACACAATATCTTTAGAATTAAAGTTCCTTGTTTGCTTACCTTTTTGGTATGCATCACACACATGATCTTTGGAATAGTTCAGCTTGGGCAGTCCTATAACTAATTTATGCTTTGCAAGTTTTTCTATCAAGTGCATACTTGCATGTCCAAGTTTTTTGTGCCATATCTATGGGTATTCTCCCATTGATGCTAAGAAAATGTGTTCCACTGGACTTTTCACCGAGTCTAGTATGTATACATTCTTGTTCCTGCTTCCAGGTAGCACATATTTTCCAGAAAGGTCTTCAATGATACATCATGTCTTTCTGAATCGTACTTTTAGATCGGAGTCACATAGTTGACTAATGCTCAACATGTTATTTCTAAGACCCTTTACCAAATAAACATTAGTGATATCACATGAATTATTAAAAGCAATAGTTCCTATACCAGTCCTAATGGAGTTGTCTCCAGAGGTTACCAGTCCTCAATCAAAATCCACAATTATTTTGAATAAGCTTTTATCACCGGTCATGTGACTTGAACACACACTATATAAATACCATTTACCTATTGATTTCTCCTTGTGGTGTTCCTGCAAAACAAAAGGATTATTTTCTTTTAGGTACCCAAATTTTCTTGGGTCCTTGAGTGTTAGTTCTAACATAGTTATCATCATATTTTGGTTTTTATGTCCAGCTCGGAGTAGTTTCATAATGAAATCTGCAGTTATAAATTTGTGTTCAATTTTATCACAACAAAAACAAGTTTGGGAAAAGTGTTCTTTAGTAACATGATGATTAGTCGACTTGCCCAAAAAATTTTGTTTAGTAAACTTTCTATCAGTTGACTTAGTCCGCCTAGTCGACTGATCTGTATTAAAAAAGGCAATAGACTTATCAATTTAGTAGCTAGAAGCGGACTTGTCACTTATAGGTTTTTTTCCAGTTGACTTGTTGTGATAAGTCAATTGGTTTGACCTAATAAAATTATGACTGATAGATTTTCATAAACTGTTTAGTTGTAATAGCAAATCATGAACTTCTTCTTGAAGAAGATCCCTTTTAATTTCACTAACTTCTAGGTTAATTTCCCAGTCTTTCTTTTCCTTTAGTACTTTTCTGTATTCATCAAAAAAATTATTTTGATTCTCAAGGGTTTGATCAAGCAACTCTTGAGTTTCATGACATTTAGGACAATGATAAGGTCTTACCTCGTTAGTTTCACCAATTTCCGTGAAACATATGTTGTTAGCTTCTTTATTCTCATCTTCACTCCAACTACTGAATGCTCTTTATTTTTATTATCCTCTAAATAATTTTATTCCATAGTTTCCACATTCATAGCATTTCCCATTATTTCTTGGTTGATCACTTTGAGATTTTCCTTTTCTAATGTTTGAAGAATTCTCATGTTGTTTCTAGATATTCTCATGACTTCCACCACAGATCTAGATATCATAGCAACTTCCTTTTCCCTAATATTATCATCAAATTCCTCAACTTGAGATTTGAATGCCATAATTTTTTTCTTATTTTCATCTTGTCCAAATTTGTTAAGATAGGTCTTTTCAAATGCAATTAAATCACCTCTTACTTCATCATAGGTAAGTGTCTTAAGATTTATGCTCTCAAGAGCAACAACTTTAGAATACCACTATGGAGGAAGGCATATGAGGATCTTCCTTATGTTATCCACATACGAGAAGACTTTTCCTGAGGCTTTGAGTTATCCAAGAATTTGTTAAACTTTGCAAACATGTCCTCCATTATTTTCCCATCTTTCATCTTGAAAATCTCATATTCATAGACAAGGAGACTAGAAATAGTTTCCTTAACTTTGCTAGTACCTTCATAGGTGACTTCAAGTTTATCCCATATTTCTTTAGTGATTTCATAGGTGGAGATTTTTTTCATATTCTTCTCCACTGATAGCATTGGATAGCAAATTCCTAGCCTTTGAATTTATTTATATCAGTTCTATTTATTCATCAGTGTAGTCGATTAGGGAGGCCAACTCATCAGTTGATGTGGCATCTTCTTTCTTCTTATCATCAGTTTTGTCTTTGGGCACAGAAATGTCTCCTAACTTGATGACTCTCCATATCTTAACATCATATGACTTGAAGTATGTTTTCATTCTAACTTTCCAATAAGAGAAGTGCTTCCCATTGAAGTAAGGTGGTCTCATTTGGGAAGTGCCTTCTTGAAATAAAACTTCAGCTGTAACATGGTTTAACATGATCTTTTTTCACTTGTTGTCAAGCAAATATAATGTGAGACCTTGCTCTGATATCAATTGAAAGTGCAAGAGGGCAGGGCGGGGTGAGGGGTGTGAATTGTAATTTTTCGTTCCTTAGTCGACTACCTCGAGGTGCTAGTCGATTGTTGACAAATATAGTGTAGTAAGTAATAATTGAAGGTAAATGACATCAGATTTTTTATACTAATTCAGATTCAGTGTGAATCCTAGACCAGTCCCCTTGGGTTGCAAGGGTGTTCTCTGCATCTCTTTTGAAATTTAGTTTGGAACAAAGATGATTTGAATGGAGCTCCTACGTCTACACTCAAACACTCGTAATCTTTTGATATAATGCCTCACCAACTATACTATATCTCTTCTCACTTTTTTGTATACACTATAAATCACTCAGAATTATAATGCTTGTTAAAAGTAAAGTAGAGAGTTTGAGAAGGTGAGACGAAAGTATGTCTTCTTTCGTCTTTGGAGCTGTTCTTTATAGTTGTCGAATAATCTTTTTGGCTCTTGCAGAGATGACAACCCAAGAGATTTGATCCTTGGAAAAAGAAATAGGGAATTCTATTTTTCAAGAATAAGGTTAGAGCTTTTTAACGGACTGATCTTCTTTCCATGTGAGCTTTGTGCTGAATCTTCAAGATGCTTGTCCTTAATTATTTCCTTAAAGCTTGGTACTTATTTCCTTGCTGATGTGAGCTTGATATACTTGATTGATGCGCCAAGATCTCGTAGGTACTTGATTCGATCCTTTCCAATCTTGATTTATTTGTTTCCATAAATAAGTCCTTACTTATTTATTTTGCTTGGTCGTATTGGTTTGGGCTTCACTAGCCGGCTGGGCTGGAGTCTTTCTTTGGGCCTTATGAGTCAGTTGGCTTGTATTTCCTTGGTGAGTTAACATGCACAAAGAATTTATCATCATTAAAATTTAGCACTAACAAATGTATGTGCTTTAATTAATTCTACAAATTGATATTAGCCTTAAAATGGATGTTTGCCAAATTCATCCAAGAAAATAAAGGGAGCCCAAATTTAATCGTTTACATTTTCTAGGAGATAAAAACCCAAACTTATCCCTTATTTATGAATCTAAAGTCGTCCCTTTTCTTTCACAATTAAGCCTTAATAGTCCTCTATGTTTGATATATTGGTACACTTTTAATCCATTACTAACGTCTGTTAAAATTTAAACCTCAGCTCCTTGGGTTACAGTCAAAGTGAGAAACTTATCTATGGAACACCCTAATTTTAGGCGGTTCTTCCTTGGTTGCTCTTCGGTAAAAGGTAAAATCTTTGAGGGTTGTTACTTCAGTGAATCAATTGTAAGATTTCATCGTTCAAGAATGCTATTCCTAGACGAGCTCATAGGGAGCGAGCTCAGCCGTAAGTGATTCTGTAATTACTTTCATATACTAATTCTATGCTTTGAGTTGCTTTAGTTTAATTTTTTTCTTGGGTTTGTTTTCTATTATACCAGACGAGCGAGGAAAAATTTGGGTTGCTCGAGAAACACAAAGTTTATGTGGTGACGGCATACCACAAAAAGGAGCAAACTTTACAGGTAATTTGTTTTTTGGGTTCTACAAGGTATTGAAAGGGTTAGATGTTAGAAGAAAGCATAGATACGAAATTTGTTGAGTTAGAGTCGAAATTCCATGAAAAATCGATGTATTTTATAGCTTAATACGTGATTGAGACATGCATAAGTTAGAGTTGTGTTATATTTGCTGCAAGGGTCCACTTTGTTGTTCCATTGAAGTAAAAACAAAGAAAAGGAAGGACGAAAGAAAGTCAGCTTGCCACAATGGGGCTTTTACAGTAGTATTTAGGTATCACATAGATCATTATTCCTATCTGTGCATTACTCCATTTATTCTATATCTGGATATTTTGCTACTTTATTTTTCTTGCAATCCTATATTGACTACATTCTTTTTGAGCCGAGGGTCTATTGGGAACAACCTCTCTACCCCACATAGGTAGAGGTAAGTTATGTGTACATTCTACCCTTTCCAGACCCCATTTTGTGCGATTATACTGGTTATGTTGTATTTATTGTAATTTGCACCAAATTGTGTGGCCTAGTGGTCAACGAAATGAGTTGAGAATCATGAGATTTCTGGTTCAAATTCCAGCGAAGGCAAAAACACTAGGTGATTTCTTTTCATTTCTCAAAACCTTGGTTGATAAAGTTACCAATACCTATGTTGGTGGGAGGTAACAGATATCCGGTGGATTTAGTCGAGGTGCGTGCAAGCTTTCCCGGACACTACGGATATTAAAAAAAAAGATCACGTTATTTCTGCTAGGTAAATGTTCCTGCTTTCATTTGAGGAACTCGATGAATGCACTTGCCAAACACAGAGAGATCATTGATTAATTGGCTAGCCTAGACACCACGGTTAGGGGCAGCCCGGTGCACTAAGCTCCCGCTATGCGCGGGGTCTGGGGAAAGGTCGGACCATAAGGGTCTATTGTACGCAGCCTAGACACCGCGGTTATCAAAGAAAAAAACCTTGATAGTGTTTTGCAATTAGTCAATTTCAAGGGATCCTTGAATGTTCTTTATTTTTGTTTGGTGGTACATTATCTGTCCTCACTGATCTTTTACATTTTATAGATCAGATATGTGTTTGATATTTGTTATTTTCTTTAAGCAGAAACTTAAGGAAAAAGCAGCATTTCGTAATCCAGATGAGTTCTACTTCAAGATAGTTAAAACAAAAACGGTTGATCAAGTGCATAGATTGGAGTAAGATATAGTATTCATATATGTTAGTTGAGAAAATTTCTTCCTCATTTTTGATTGGCCTGATTTGTTGGACACTGTTTCAATGTTTCGGGAGTCGAGCAAATAAATATACTCCAGAGGAACTCACGTTAATGAAGACTCAGGATATAGGCTATATTTTGCAGAAAGTTCTGACTGAGAAAAAGGTTTTGTTTTGTGTATTGTGGTTCATGTCTTAACTCTGTCTCTCTCTCTTCTTGAGCCAGACTATTGAGAACTCTGTTATG
The DNA here is from genome assembly GCA_034509755.1 of Anisodus tanguticus. Taxonomy (NCBI): domain Eukaryota; kingdom Viridiplantae; phylum Streptophyta; class Magnoliopsida; order Solanales; family Solanaceae; genus Anisodus; species Anisodus tanguticus. The sequence continues at coordinate 9,332,780 of CM067547.1, read as the reverse complement.
CTTCTTGTCAATAACTCTTATTATATGCAGAAATTTGAAAAGTTAACTGCCACACTGCACTCTCTTGATAATCAACCATCAAATAGACATGTCTGCTATGCTTAAGACAGGTTAGAATTAAGACGCGTCTTGAACTCTTTATCCCTCTTTAGACATTCCGTAGACTAGATTGAAATAACTTAGCTTTACAATGTTGTTTTAATGTGCGTATGCACTCAAAACACAATCATGTTTGGAGATATCTACTTGATTTTCATTGACCTGACCAATTGCATTCAATATTGAACTTTCTTTTCATGGGTTGATACCTCATTATTCAGAAAATGATTGAATTGTACCATATGACTATGTGATGCATTTGGAGATATCTACTTAAAGGGTAGCCCGGTGCACAAAACATCCCGCGTTAGCAGGGTCCGGGAAAGGGCCGCACCCCAAGGGGTGTGATGTAGACAACCTACCGCTTGCATTAGTGGTGGAGATATCTACTTAATAATTATTTATTGATCTGACAAGCTGCATTCAGTGTTTAGCTTTCTTTGTGAGTTGATACCTTATCACTTGATCTAGGCTGACTTTTACCATATGACAATTGAGCCGTGTCTATTTAGGACTAACGATTTCTTCCTGTTTTTTTTAGTGCTGTCTCTAATGGATGCCCAGGCTTTATTCACAAATCCCCTCACATTACCTGCCTTTGGTTTCACGTGTCCTAATTATAGACAACCATGGCAGGTGTCTTTCTAAATAAATTTAACAGAATTCACACCTGAACTTCTCAAGAACCTGAATTAATGCTAATCATTGAAACTAACACAACTTGGGCTCTCTCAAAAAAAATAAATAGAAGAATTACTGGATAGTTGAAACTGTTAAACGATCAGTGTCAAGCTGCATTCATGCAGCGGGATTTCAGGACTTGTCTTTTTCATTATCTTTTCCTTTCTTCCTTTTCCTAAGTTAGTTTATTAGCGTCAACCAGTCAAAGAATATCATTTTCGTTGAACTTTTATCGCTTTTCTTGTTATCTTCTCAATGTCCCACATTTTTCAGTAGAGGATCATGTTCTTCCATATAAAGGAATTCTTAGGAGCTTTATTTGAATTTCCTACAATCATTTTAGACAGCTAGAAAAGCATTTGTTTTAGTCTGTCATACACCTTGCATTTTGGTGCTTGCATTGGATTGTAGTTGCTATATGTATTTTAATTCGTTGGATTACGACCACAGATTCTTACTAGAGTTGCATATTTTGTAGCATCTCTTTTCTTTCCCCTTCCTTTTCCTCAACTTATATATCAATTTTGAATTTGCTGTTTCCGTTAAAAGATCTTTGTGCTGCAGCTTCCTATTCAAATTCCTTACTTTCTATGTTTTGCTTATTTACAGGGAGGAGGCAGAAGAGATAGCGTCTAATGCATCAGAACATAGTAATTTGGCTGCTTCCGCGGACTTGCCTAGTATTATTAGAAGGTAATGTCAGTTTATTCCATTTATGCTGTAGCACAGATTAATATATCTTGTTTTGAACTCTTTAATTATTTAAAAAGAATCATGTTTTGAACTTGTATAAGATTTAACCTTTTTGCATTTGATTTAGTGTTCGTCAACCATTTTCAGATGTAAGAACTTGCTAGTTTAATGATGTCTAGAAGAACACATCAACTGCAATCCAAACTTACGTATCTTCTTATCCCTTATAGCTATTTTTTTTTTTGAAAAGTTAAGAGTCCTTTTTATACCAGAAAACGTTCTACATTTTATTATTGTAGGCTCACTTGTCAAGGGAGCTAAAAAATTCAATCACATTACAAAATGCCTTGTTTTTCTGTTAAAATTGGAGGAATTTATTATTGAAGCTGAGTGTAGTTTCTTCCTTATAGCCTCCCTTCCCTTCAATTCAACACCAATCAAGCACTTTGTAACTGTGAGGAAGAAGGAATGCAATTGAAAGAAAAAACTATCCACTGGGGATATGCTTGAAAAGAACTTTAATATGTCATGTTTATTTGAAGTTTAAGTATTATATTGTTGAAGCTTCTGCAAATTGTTCTTTGAAATCAGTTATTATGAGCTCTATTCTTGGTTGTTAAGGAACCACTAATGCCTTCAGCACTCTGCATAGAAGTGCTAGATTAAATTTGATAAGGGAATTGCATTAATCCTTTATTTTATTTCTTTATGCTGGGGAAAGGGTAGATTCTTGCACTTTCATGAATGTGTTCACTAGTGTCCTTATATATGGGAGCAAAATTTGTGAACTTTTTCATTGTTGGAATCGCCTGCTCAGGAAGACAGCTGCCTCCTACAGAGAGTTGGAAGCAAGAAAGAGCAGAATGAGAGATTTAGAGAAACTGTACATGGATGTGGCCATGCAGAAAGAATTACATGTGTTTATACATTTGAGGTTTTATGTTCTCCGTATTCAAGTTCTTTAACTGTGACTCCAGAATAATTCTTTTCATGTCACTAGAAAACGGGAAGGAAACGCAAGTTTCGTGAAGATGAGCTTGTGATCCCAACAACCAAACCTGTCTACAAGTGGAGACAAGAACGAAAACAATGAGAATTTTGTATTTTATAATACAAGTACGAGGAAGTGTTTTGGATCGTCATATCAAGACTTTAGATAGCCGGTAGAACAGCTCCTACTTGGTTTCATTGGGTATTGAAGCTCTACAATTTTGTGGGTTGCTGTTTTCTGGGTGAAATCCTTAGAATGGAACTCATGCATCAATCCCTTCGTGGAAACAAAAGTGATGGTTGGTTATCATGAATCATATTGTTGAAACATCTTAAACATTTCTGTAGAATATAAGATTATTCGTAATTTCATGGGCGGAGCTAGGGTACGGCAATATACATGAAGTAGATATTAAATCCCTTTTAGCTTTTATGTTTACTTTATATTTTGAATCACCTTAAGTAAAAATTCTTGAATCACCTTAAGTGAAAATTCTGTTTCCGCTTTGTGCCAACAATTGAGAATGGGAGAATGAGAACTTCTTTCACAAGTATAGGCATTTGCTTCTAGAAAATTGTGTACAAGTGCAAATGCATGTGAAATTTGTTTCTGCTCAACATCCTTGTTGCTTGCTGGTAAATAAAAGAGTTAAAATAGTTCTTCATTTTTAAACATGAGGAAAATCATTAAAATATCGAAGAGCATATTGTGCAGAACCAGGACACGAGACTGTTAGATTTTCCATCAAGATTAATTTAAGTGGCTCACATATTGCTAATTGATTATTTACTTATGTGTATTAACTATAATAATTGTATCAAATGTAGTAATTATCTTATATATAAATATTTGGTGATAATGTTTGGGAAGGTTCCTAGATGAGATTGGACTCTTAGGGGTCGTTTGGTATGTGGATAAGGCTAATAGTTCCGGGATTAACTTTATTTCATGTTTAGTTTGGGGTATTAGCTAGTTCCTGAATTATTTTATCCCACTATTTTTACTAAAATGGTGAAATAGTAAAAATGATGGGATTACTATACCATATAGAAGGTGAATAAAATAATTTCATGAAATATCCTCGCTTATCCCATTCCACTTCCAACACAATTTCAAATTTCAAAAATCACAATTTTAAAAACTCAAATTTTCAAATTTCAAATTCCGTCAAATTTGAGTTTTTTTTATTTGTCACTCAGATGTACATATTCTCATTAGAGTCAAACTATATTCGGATTAGAAAGCGTTTTGTATTAAAGAATCCAAAACTTCTGGTACCACATTCTTTTCTTTAGTGTATTTGAGATATTTCTTTTGCCTCCATTGGAGCATATTAGCAATGAGGAAAGAGATAGAAAAGGAAAAAGGCGGTCCGTAGTAGCGTTCACGCGACGTGGCGTTGCAAGAATCGAGCATTCCTTTTTTTTTTGTGTGTTTGATTTCTCCATTTGAGTCCGAAAGCGTGGGAAAATAGAGAGAGAATGGCGAAGCTTTTATCCACACCTCGTCTCCTCTCCATTCACTTCCGCACAGTCACTTCCACTCTCTCCAAACCATCTTCTCACATCTCTCTTCACTTGTTTCCCCTCTACACTACTCCTCTCCTTACTCTTCGCTCTATCGATAACCCTTCCAATATTCATCGGAATTTCTCCGTTTCAGCTTTCGACACGAAGAACGACGACGTATCCTCGTCTAGTGCTGAAATCAACGGTGATGATAGTGCGAAAAGTTCTGCCAAGGAGGATCAGTATCCGAGCGGTGAATTTGAATTTGAGGAGTACGGTGCTTGGAAGAGCTTAGTAGTGAAGTTCAGAATGCTATTTGCTTTTCCTTGGGAGCGAGTCCGTAAGGGTAGTGTTCTTACCATGAAATTGCGCGGCCAGGTTAGTTCTACGTCCTTGAGAGCATTCGAGATACTGTTAACTTCGAAATTTTAAGTAATCATATTAACATTGTCGAATTTCTATGAGATCCTAGGGTTGTATAGAAATAGTGTAATGAAATTTAGTGCTGTAATACAACTATAAATTGTGTGGTGGTGAGCTGGGGACAAAATTTGCCCAACGCGTTACGGAGTTAATAAGATAATACGAAGTTGTTACTTGATAGCCAATTGAATTTGCAATGTACAGGTATATAGGTACTGTAGGACGAGTAGTGTCATTAACTTTAGTTCTGCTGCATCTGATCATTTTTTTTTGATAAGGTAATTTTATTAATGAAGCACAGTGCTAAAAGGGTAATAGACAAAGAATGGGGAAGTTGCACATTTATTGGCACATAATACTTTTGTTTTGCTGATTCTTGTTCAAGATATTTCTTTTCTGTTTAGTTGAAGTAGTTGAAACGGTTGTACTGTTTTGTCGTCTCAGATATCTGATCAGTTACAGAGCCGTTTCTCTTCAGGATTATCTCTACCTCAAATTTGTGAGAACTTAATGAAGGCCGCTTATGATCCTCGAATCTCTGGTGTGTATCTCCACATTGAACCTTTAGGTTGTGGCTGGGGCAAAGTTGAAGAAATTCGGAGGCATATACTGGACTTCAGGAAATCAGGCAAGGTTTCGTCTTTATACTTTTATGAAATGGTGAAACCTGAAAAAGGTTCATGTGCTTGTCACTTGATTATATAACATACTTGAGAAGAGGAAAACAATGACAATTAGTTATGTCCGTCTGCATTAAGCTTGTAATGGTTGAATTTGAACCAGGGAAGAAAAATATTTTAATCCAAGAAGGAATTAAGAAAAAAGGACATAATGGGTAGATGAAAGTATCCGTATATATAAGCCTTTTTGTACTTTAGGAATTTTTAGGTTGAGGGACTGGACGGGAAGTGATATTCGTAGCCCTAATGGACCAAGACCACAAAATAAGATAAGTGAGTACTTGAGATCAATGCCAAATGCTGTCATGATCTAATTTGAGAGGTGAAGGGAATTTCAAGGTCCCTGGGAGTTGTTTTATCTGGAATCAGAACTATGTAAGATCCAACATACTAGACTCTAGGGCAAGTACTTCTTTCTGTCTTGGTTTATTTCTTTGAGGAACAATTAAATTCACAACCTTTCCCATTTCTCTACGATTGAATGGCAGACTATTCCTGTGCCTAGTAGTCCTGATTTCCCATCTTATCCCTGTGCCTAGTAGTCCTGATTTCCCATCTTATCCCTGTGCCGACTAGTCCCAACTCCTCAATTCATATGAATGACAAGTTCTTGGCTCATTCTATACATCTCATATGTGATAAGTTTTCAAGTGTGTCCGACATCTTGGACTGGAGTATGTGTCTATTTCAGTGCCTCCTATGTTATGAGATTGGAGTAATGCCATGTCTCAGTTGAGATGAATATTAGACTGAAAAAGTATCTTATAAGAAACCTAAACTTTAAAGACCTGAAGAGAATTTTAATCAATGCTTGACTGATTAAAAGCAATGCTAAAAAGATAATGAATGTCGCTACCTTTTCATGTCTTGGGATTATAAGGGCATCTCTTTATTATTGATCATCATGTTGTGGTATTTTCCTTTGTAGTAGCATCTGAGGTAACTAAATCGCGCAACAAATCTAAATTTGAGATGAGTATATGTTGTATGGACTGACAAATTACTTGGATTAATTAAGCTTCTCATGTTGATGGAGTTCCATATGAGATCCATTTTGTTTTAAAATCTAAAATTAGGAAAAAGAAAAAAGTAAGAAAGAGCATTAATCTTTGTTATTTTTCAGGTAAATTCATAGTTGGGTATGCACCGGCTTGTGGCGAAAAGGAGTATTACATTGGCTGTGCTTGTCAAGAGCTTTATGCCCCTCCAAGTGCTTACTTTGCGTTGTATGGTTTAACAATTCAAGCATCATTTTTGGGAGGTTAGTACTTTAGCTCCCCAGCTGAAACAGATAAAATCTTGGAGGGATAAGTTCCCTTTTTTATTTAGACTTATAACTTCCCCTTTTAAATATCTCAGATGTGCTAAAGTCTTAATGGTCTTTTGGATGTATGGGTTGATGGCTGAGCTATATCTTTGGAATATTGAGTTAGTCATCATTGCAATAATTGTTATTTTTCCTCAATTTATGTGAAAGTGCAAAAAGCAAAACCTATTTAAATTAGAGTTACTGGATTTTGCTAGCCAGTGTTATTGGGTTTTAGCGAATACGTGAATGCAGCCTGAATTGTTGAACGATGCTTCTTATTTATATATAACTAGATACAGTGTAAATGTTCTCAAATTTCTTATGATCACCCCTTAACTGCAGCAAATGGGTTGCTCTGCAGGTGTCTTTGAAAAGGTTGGAATTGAGCCCCAAGTGCAAAGAATTGGTAAATATAAGAGTGCTGGAGATCAACTAATGCGTAAAAGTATATCTGATGAAAATCGGGAGATGCTAACTGCATTACTTGATAATATCTATGGAAATTGGCTCGAAAAAGTTGCTCTCACTAAAGGTGACTTCAGATTTGAAGTTCATATTGGAGGTATAAAGTTTTTCCAGGGATATTCATGATCTGATTTTCTTACTCAGGGAAGAAAAAAGAAGACATTGAACATTTCGTCAATGATGGAGTTTACCAGGTTGAAAGGCTAAAGGAAGAGAGCTGGATAACAGATATAAAGTATGATGATGAGGTATAGTAAGTTGCTAGGTGTCTTGAGGCATTACTTGATAGAAACAGTTCTGTGATTATTTAGTTATATAAAAAAACAGTTCTGTGATTATTTGTAAGTTCAGCTGATTTATTAGCTGAACTCTTTTTTTTGTTTGGGGGTGGGGAGGGGTCGCTTTTCAAATAAATTAGGAATCGTAATGATTTACTTCTTTCCCGGGGAAAGTCAACTTAAAATTACAAAGGAAAAGGATGTTGTCAACTACTAGTATACAACAAGAACAACATACCCATTATAGTCCCACAAGTTGGGTCTGGGAGGGTGAGATGTACGCAGACCTTACCCCTACACTTGCGGGGTAGAGGGGTTGTTTCTGATAGACCCTCGGCTCGAGAAAATCATTTTTCAGGACAGGTATGAAAGAAGTGCAAGAGTGAAATGCTATGATGAAAATATTGAAGAAATAAACGTGCTGACAATAAAGTTGTAGAGATAACCAAAGTACAAGAAACAACAACCGTCTACCCTAGTCCCCAATTGTATAAAAAGTTGTATATAGTACGTTTTATCTAGTTCCCAATTGTTGCAAATTTTAAAAAGATCAAGAAATCAATGTCTGAATTGGGATTTGGCTCTTGTACTCTGAATCCTTCATTCTTTCTGGAAAGGAGGGCGTAGTCTATTAAACTTTTTCAACATCGTCTCTGCTCTCTTTGCTTGCCAAAGTAGGCCTGCATATGATTTCCACTTTATAGCATGTACTCAAAGGAACCTTGCCAAAGTAGGTCTCCTAAATTGGGAATGGGAATGATGAAAGCGTGGGATATAGCAAACTTTTATGAGCAGTAAACTTTATATACAAAAAAGTGATAGCTGCAGAGGTTATCATAATCTATACAGTCTTCTACAGCCTTATGATGAGAGGACCTCAGTATCCACTGCTTTCACCTTTTTCTCATCTTATTTTTGGCTTATGGCAGTGATGAAATCTTGGAAATCCACAGCTTCGTTGAAGTTAAAAAATCCTTTTAATGATTAGACAGTCAGTCAGTATTTATCAGACATCTGTAATGAAGGTCTATATGTGATTATAAGGACAGCAACTAAATTGTATACTAGCATCTTTGCCTAGAAAACAAGACTGGCACACACTGTTAATCTCTGGATTATCTTGTACTAAGGTTATACAGGGTCTGCTTCATTTGTGTATCCTGCCGACTGGATTATCTCTTCTGCATAAGAATGTTTAAATTGTTTCGTGAACTTGACATGTACATAAGAACTTAAACACCTTTTCTCCCATGGTTAATCGAGGGATCACTGAGTTTTGCAACTCCTCAGGTAATGTCAATGTTGAAAGAGCGTCTGGGAATTCAAAAGGATAAAAAGCTCTCTGAAGTTGATTACAGGTTTTTTCTTTTTGAATTTCAAGTCATGTGGATATTTTTTCTCAGGATTTTTTTTTTTTTTTGCATGAATAGTTTCATACAATAATTTTGTACATTGCTTTTCATGAGCGGATAACTGTTGATTTCTATTAATTGGAGATATCTGGCCCTAAACAAAGATGTAATATTTTGGAATATGACCTTGCACTTCACTCTTGTGCTTGGACTAATACATGGCCCTGGATTTTTCCAAGAGTGTCAAGACTAAGAAAAAAATTATTTTATGCAATTTTACAAAATGTCCCAAGCGGCTAAGGGAAAGTGTAATAACTTGTATCAGTTCGATTCTGAGATTTTGCCAACCATCAATTGTCATGCATTTAGTATCCTCTGTCCACATTTTCTTTGTTTCATCTGTTATGCACTATTTTCCTTTTGGATCTTTTAACATTTTGTGCTTATTAAATTCTGACACAGGAAGTATTCAAAAGTTAGGAGATGGACTCTCGGTCTAACAGGTTTTAAAGACCAGATAGCTGTGATTCGAGCCTCCGGGAGCATTAGTCGCACACGCGGTCCATTTAGTTCACCTAGTTCAGGAATTATAGCAGAAAAGTTAATTGAGAAAATTCGTAGTGTACGAGGTATGAATTGTCCTTATATGCGCACAATTCCTGAACAATTCGTTAAGTGGTCCAGATATGTGAAAACAGATGGTCATTACACAGTGAATCCTGATTAACCACATGACTGCCAAATTTTAGTCTCAGAAAGACACTTTGCGGACACAAGGCATTATTTGCACTTTGCAGTTCTGGCTATCTTTTTATTTGCTTAATGCTCTTTCTTCCAACTCAGATCATGGAAATACTTGTGCTGTTGAAAAGCTTTTGCCAAGTATGAAGGAGAGAGACTCTTGTGAGAACTGTATAAGTGTTATGTTGCTAGAGGTTTACTTGAATACGCAAAGTGCTACACTTCATATTCGACGTTTCTTCCTTTTTATACTTTAACAGTAAACCTTAGAGATGGCCTGGCCAGCTTGGTTATTGGTAGTTGCAGGTTTATTTTTGTCATATAATGCATGAAGTGGCTATCAGTTTCGGAAGTTATGTTAGAACAATATGTAAAATTTTCAGGTAACAAGTGGGAAGTCAATGAGGAGTCCTATATGGCTCGTGCATGTGCTGTTTTATTGGAGAAAATTAGGGTGCAAATTTTCCATATTCATCTCATCCCTTCCTTTTCCATTATGAAAGGAGGGGACTAGCCATTGGTAAACTCTCAAAATTGCAGCAGTGTGTTGATTTAAAAATGAACGGAGGAAAAAAGTTTTTGATAGGTTTAGGTGGTTGCGGTGCTTCTTTCGGCTTCTTTTTTCTGGTTGTCAATTTTTCTTCTTTTTTATTGTTTTTCATGTGTGTCTATGCTGTGCAGAGTCGAAAAGGTATAAAGCTGTTGTCCTTCGAATTGACAGTCCTGGAGGTGATGCTCTTGCTTCTGATTTGTAAGTCCTGTTATGTGGTCTCTCTTTCCTTCGTATGCACTATGTAAGGAGTCCCTTGGCTGTCTGAATTTTCTCTGTAACTTCTATGATCTTTGCATTTACATCTCTTCTTCCAGATATAGAGTCCAAACTTTTTTTTTAGGAAAAGTAAAACATAAAATCCTAACTGTTTAGTTGATTGTCCTGTACAATGGACATCTCAACTCTTGTTTTAATCTCCTGTTTTGAGTTCTTCCATGATACTGTAGCTAAATCAGCTTGTCATGATATTGTTATTTTCCTGTTTTCAGAGCAGTCATCTATTTTGCACATGCAAAAGCTTCTGTAATGTAGACTCTGACAAACATTATTTTATTTTCGAATCAAGTTCTATGTTGATTGATTAGGATGCTTTTCTCCACAGAATGTGGAGAGAAATCAGACTGCTGGCAGAATCTAAGCCTGTTATAGCATCTATGGCTGATGTGGCAGCCAGTGGAGGATATTATATGGCAATGGCTGCGCAAGCTATTGTGGCAGAGAACCTTACATTGACAGGCTCAATAGGTGTGGTGACAGGTAAATCTAGACACTACAACAAATTTTGCCTTATAAACATGTCATGCTCAATTTTTTTCTGGACCAGATTTGTCTTCACAGTTTTGGATCAGAAGAGCTTGGACTGATAATAGTAAAATTGGGATGACAATTATCTTTGGTGTTAGTGAGTAAGTGTCTGTCTGTCTTTAAATAGTGGAGATTGGATCGAGTTGATGTGTATCTTGATGAAACCTCTAAGATTTTGGTTTGTGGGAGAGGCAACTCTTCTGGTTTACTCCATCTTTATGTCGGTCCATGTATTTGCTTTAATACGAGTGTCAATCCTGTATAGTTGCAGTTTCTCCATTTCTTGGTTCCTCTGAGTTTTCCCTTGCTATCCACACTGCCTGGAAGTCTTCCATTCTGCCGTTGCATCACCCCCCCCCCCCCCCCCCCTCTCTCTCCCCAACTCTTTAGTGATTTTGGTCCTTACTCCTTAATATTCACAAAATTTACTTGTATGATCTTCCATAGTGGAATTGGCTTTATGAGCTAGCTGTGCTATTTCACATGTATGCCCATGCAAACTTTTTAAGATCCAATATTTTAAAATTACTTGTTTTTGGCAGGAAAATTCAACTTGGGAAATTTATATGAAAGAATCGGCTTCAATAAGGAGACAATATCAAGGGGAAGATATGCAGAGCTTACCGCAGCTGAACAGCGACCATTCAGGTGAACTTTTTTCATCTTCCTTGGGGTTATACATGTCGCTGGGTGATCCTTTACACCTTGAAGGCCTGAACCCCATTTACTCTTCAATTTTATTGGTACTGTTGTTGCTTTTACTTTAGTTTCTTTATTTTCTTTGCTGTCAATTCTTTTCCTTTCTTCAATATTTTCATCATAACTTTTTTACTCTTGTATTTTTCAAACCTGTTCTGAAAAACGCTTTTTCTTGAGCCAAGGGTCTATGGGAAACCACCTATCTACCCCGCAAAGGTGAGGGTAAGGTCTGCGTACACCCACCCTCCCCAGACTCCACTTGTGGGATCTCACTGGGTATGCTGTTGTTGTTGTATAACCTTAAGTCGTTAATTTCATGTTACATCCTTCTGTTCTTACTGCTTCATTTGGGGTCTCTATAACCAGCTGAATTTCGATCTTGGAAACTAGCATAACTTCTGTACTTATTATGCCTTACACCAAAATCAGAACTTCCACTTCTACTGTTGCATATACTTTGTTCTTGCTTGGTGGCTTTTGAGCTTAGTTTTTTAATTGCCTACAAATGGAAATCCACATATTGGGTTTTAGCTTGTATTTTGATTTAGTATTTTCTCACATAGAACTTCATCTGTAGGCCTGAGGAAGCAGAACTGTTTGCCAAATCTGCACAGCATGCATATACCCAATTCCGAGACAAGGCTGCCCTTTCAAGATCAATGAAGGTATGGTATTTGTAAAGAGAACATCTTAGAATGGAGCAGTCATTTCTTTATTTATCAGTTGATTGAAAGTACCAAGCACTGCATTTTAGGTGGATAAAATGGAGGAGGTTGCACAAGGGAGAGTCTGGACTGGAAACGATGCTCTTTCACGAGGTCTAGTTGATGCTATCGGTGGTCTCTCTCGTGCTGTGGCAATTGCAAAACAGAAAGCCAATATACCTCAGGATAGACAGGTGCGTCATAAGGAAGTCTTTTTTTTCCTGTTAAAAACAGCCTTTTCAGTATGAGCACATAGACTGTAGTGCTGTGCTTTCTCCTGATTGTCAAGTCTATATATCAGTTTTTGCATTGGATCTTTGTCAACTGTCATTCTAGTGAAAGTTTAGAAGTCTCTTGGGAACTTCAGGATCTGAATCTCTTGATCTTCTAGAGAGAGCTGGTGAATTTTCCTGCCAAAACCAGGTTCTAGATATTTTCATTGCTTCTGTCATCAATTAAAAAATAGAAAGATCTCAAAGTTGCCACAACTTTGAGATAAAATGAAGTGAGATCTGTAGTCAAAAAGGAGAATACCTGAGAAAACTCCCTCCTAGGTACTCTCAACTTTCTTTTTGAGAAAGATAAAAGAACGAAAGTTGAGAGTGGACCACTCCTAGGATGTAGTGGTCTATTCACAGCTTTACTGCAAGATACTTTAATATGTGCTGCGGTCAAGCAGCAGATTTAGCTTTGATTTTGTGCACTCTGAGCCGCCTTTCAATGTTGCCAAATTGTAATGGGTTAAGGATAACATTTTTTGGAAATCTAAACAATAGTTATTGTTTCCATAGTCAGATGTGAACCATCTATGGTACTCATCCCAGTGTCTTCTATTCAGAAAAAAGAAATGCATGTTGATGTTTGATGCACAACTGGTTTAGTGTTAATAATACCTGACAAACCTTAGAAGCTGCTTTCTACTATTGGTTACTGAAAAAGTAGTCAGAGGCGAGAAAATTTGACTGGGTAAGATAAAAATGCCTTTGAAACTAATCTATCGAGTTAATTCCTCCTTTTTTTGCTTGTAAGTTCATCTCTTTCTCTATTTTTTAAAGGCGTTTGTTATGGAGATGAACTTCTTAGTCTTCCTAATAAGTTGTTAATACTCCAGGTTTCTGTTGTTGAGCTGTCAAGACCATCCGCGTCCTTACCGGAAGTCTTAAGCGGCATAGGAAGCTCTTTAGCCGGATCAGATAGAACTTTAAAAGAGTTGCTAAATGATGTGTCATCATCTGATGGAATCCAAGCCCGTATGGATGGAGTCATGTTTGAGAAATTAGGAGGAGCCGCTTACACCAATCCCTTGTTTATGTTGATAAAAGACTGCCTCAGTTCCTTCTAAAGTCAAAGGCTGTATGTTGTTGCATCAGAAGTATATCATTTTATTATTTGCTCGAGCAAAACATTCATACAAGGATCTTACATTTTATTGAGGATGCGGAATTCGGTTTGTTTACCTGAGGACATTGGTGTTCCGCTTCCATTCATAATTCCTCTTTTCCTTGTATCCAGTATAGAACTTTCTATTTGTTTTAGTTTTAGATCTTGGGTTGGTGAGAAAGTGAAACAAATGGAAGTAAAAAATAGATCAAATTTCCTCGAAGAGAGAGTTGATGGTGCTAAAAAATATATTTGGCACTATCAATACTTGTAAAAATTATAAGATTCATTTAAGTTACAGTTGTTTGCAGGTCGGTATATATGAGCTCTTGCTTATTTGAATTCAGGATGAGTGGTTTCTGGGTTTCAAAGTGCTTATCTCTACAACGGTATGGAGTACCACACGGATCAGTATCTTGACATTCTGTTATATATAACTACTGTAACTTTGAAACGATTCCACTTTGCACTTCCTTATGATTCATCCTGTCTCAACAGACAGATCCATGGTGCCAACGGCCACGTACAATACAATCTAGAAGTGGAGCATTCTCATTATCTCTTTCTCCAACTCCTTTCTTTTGGTAAATGCAATAGAGGAACTATTGTTGCTTCAAGGCTCAAGCTTTATGCATACAGGCAAAGCTCATTTTTTATGATATAACAAAACCAATTCAAGCACATCTTTTAAGAATTAATAGAAAGTAGAAAGCTTTCATAGCATGACGAAAGAGAACCATTCCTCCCACCTCCCAACTTCACCATGAAAAAGAAACAAGAGAATGAAAAACCACAACCACCACTAGGGGCCTGCTCACCTTCTAGAAAAAAGAGAAAATGAAAATGAAAATGAACCCTGAGAAACGTAACAGGTTGTATCTTTTTAGTAGTCTAGCTTTCAAGGAGCGGTGTGAAGATAAATTTCGTGTGGTTTTTGACCATGGTATATGGTTATTAGAGGAAAAGTATAAGAACGGTAGTTTGATATATTACTACATGCTTATAAAGCAAAGAGCACATCAGATTCGGATTGAAGTCACAAGGTAAATGTGCTTCATCACATTGTGACTTCTATCTGGCTCCTTGATTTTACAATGCCGTTTATTTGTCACTTCTTTTTCTATTTTTGAATTGAGGGTTGGTTTGTGAATAGCAGGGAAGGAGAGGCAGAAGACGAGAGAGAGTATTTGGTTGAATTGGAGTACAACTTAATTTCACTTAGACGGTAAGAGAGTTTTTAATTGAATTGGAGTACACTTTATTTTATCCCTTTCTCGTCTGCTAAGATTTGGTGAGTATAGTTAATTGGTACTATACTAGTAGAGGTGGTAGGAATGGTTCATTGGTCAAGATGCACCCAAGTTGGTTAAGACATTACTAGTAATAAAAAAAGGGAGTGGGGGCGGGGTGATCCTCTAGTATTCAGTTCTAAGATTGAAAGTGCAAAATGATGAATATTACAAGTTTCTTCTTAATTTGTAGAATGAAACTAGTGAATCAGTTATTGCTTGCGATAACCCTAGACTGGAGGGTACGGTTAGATTGTGGTAGTACTGATCACTAAACTAAACCCAAGAGAAGAAGAAATAAAATCGGCGTTATGTTGCAGTTTTTTTTATATAAGCCATCACCATTAGATTGTGAGCCCAAGGTATGGGGGGTTTGGCTTGATCCCTACCATGTTATACTGATAAGTAGAACTTACAATGACGAGAGGGGGACATGAAAACCTTGCCTCTAGTCTACAAAAGATAGATTGACAAAACAATCTATTGGAAGGAGGTAGCCTATACAAGTTCCTTCCAGAAAATCAAACAAAGCTTAGCTCACAAAAAAATTACATTTTTCGAACCTCCTCCTAAAAGTAGGGAATTGCCACTTATCAAGTTGAAGCAGGCCCTTTGCTTCTCAAGATAGTTCCCGGTGAGAAAGATATAAGGCCCTGATGCCACTTGTAGTAGCTTTTTTTGCAAAAAAAATCAGCAATCTGATTTGCCTCCCTAAAGCAATGAGATATCTTAGTGTTAGCCCCTCTTAAGATGTTTGAGGTAGCTTGGATCATATACTTGAGCTTCAAGTTGTTGGTATCCTTTTGGATAAGCATGTTGGTGATAATCTGAGAGTCAAGTTCTATGCGAACATTAGAGAAACTATTTGAATACACCAGTTGCTTCCAAAATTAGCTGCCTCCAATTCTGCCTGATTATTACTAGCACTTTTAGTAGGTATAGAAAATCCCATAATGAAGTCTCCATGCTCATTTCTCACCACTCCACCAATGCCAGCTTTTCCAAGTTCTTTGATGTAGCTTCCATCTGTATTCAGTTTGATCATACCACTATCTGGAGCTTTCCAATAAACAGTAGTACACTTAAGAGCATGCCTCAATCTCTATTTTCTCACAAGTGTTGATCTAGGTGCTATTTATCTCAATTTCAGGAAAAGAATCATTGATAACAGCCTTGATATTCCATATACATTGTTTGACCATGTGATATTGACAAAAACTCCTTCTGTCCCCATACTTGCAACCAGCCCATGCTTTCCATATTTCCCAACATACTACCACTGGTATGGACTGCAAAAGAAGTTTATGAACCCTGTTTTGAGGCCTGATGTTCCACCACTTTTGTAGCACTGCTATAATAGGCAGAATTTGATGACCTACTCCAAGTGGGGATCCTATAGTGTTCCATAGATGGTTAGCAGCTCTTCCTTCTATGAAAACATGCTGGATTGTGTCATTCTGTGGACTTGTACAGCACCTACAAGTTGTGTCTTCTCTATTAGTTAGCCAATGCATTGCTTCATTGAAAGGAAGCTTGCCAAAATATACCCTCCAGCACATAAAAGAGAACTTAAAAGGGATGGGGTTGTGCCATATTTTGGCTAAGCTAGTATACTGTGGTATGTAATCCTTGAGCAGTTTCCATGTACTCTTGTTGGAGTAATGACCATCTTCAGAGTTCTTTCAGATAGCATAGTCATCTTTATCATTGTAACCAAGTGCAATTGAGCTGATATGTAAGGCTATCTGACTTGGCACAGTGTTGTAGAGTTTCTACGTGTTCCATGAATTGTTCACCATGAGATCTTTTAGCAGGAGTTTGGAATTTCTGTTGTTCATCTGTTCAGGACATATTTGAATTAGAGGACCATTTTCCATCCATGTATCCCACTAGAAGCTTCTGTTGCCCTTATTGATCTTCCAAGTGATGCATTTTTCTCCATCTCTAGCCTTGAGAAGGAACTTCCAAGCCTGTGAGTTACCTTTGACCATCTTTTTTTCCAACATGAGGTTTTCTGCTGCCATATTTAGCTTCAAGAAATTATGCCCATAAGAATTTTTGGGTTCTGAAATGCCACCATCTCTTCATGGTCAGGGTGTCTGATGTTTTTTAGACCTCTGATGCCAATTCCTGCTTCTTCGTTTGAAAGTCATAATTTGTTCCATGCACTCTAATGGTGTTTGTTTTGGCCATTTTTGGCCCCCCAAAAGAAATTGCAATATGTTTCTCTATAAGCTCCATGGTACCTGCAGGAGGGTTAATAGCAGACAGAATATATGTTGGTAATGAAAGAATGACACTTTTAATTTGCACTTGTCTTCCACCACAAGACAACATATTTTCTTGCCAATCATTAAGCCTTTTAACAATCTTAGCAAGCATACCATCAAAATAACAAATTTTCTTCTGCCCTCTATATATTGGGCACCCCAAGTAATTAAAAGGAAAATCTTTTTCCAAGAAACCAGTGCAGTCCTTTATTCTGTTAATTCTAAAGGCACATGTCTTAGGACTAGTCAGGAAAGAACTTTTTTCTTTGTTAACCATTTGACCAGAGATCTGTTCATATTTCCGAATGCATTTCATGATTAATTTAATAGACTTGGACTTATCACTACTAAAGATAACAATATCATCAGCATAAGCAGGGTGAGTAATTTGAGAACCCTTTTTGTGCATAGAGAAAGGAATGAAATTATGATTGAGCAACAAACTATTCAAGGCTCTAGACAAAACCTCAGCAGCTATAATGAAAAGGGAAGGGGAAATAGGATCACCTTGTTTAAGACCCTGGGAGGAGGTGAAAAAACTGTCTTGTACCATTAACAATAACAGAATACCAAACATTTGAAATACTCCTCCAAACAAGATCTATCCATAAGTTATTAAAACCAAATTTATGTAAAACCTTATAGAGGAAGGACCAAGAAAGCCTGTCATAGGTTTTTTCCATATCCAATTTTAAAATCACATTACCACCCTGATTCAGACTAGAGATACCATGGACAATTTCCTGAGTAAGCATTACATTATCTGTAATGAGTCTTCCAGATACAAAGCCACTTTGATTTTTAGATATAATAGCAGAAAGTAAAGGATTGAGCCTATTAGCCATAATTTTAGAAATGATCTTATTAGTGCAATTACCAAGGCTAATAGGTCTAAGGTCTGCAAATGTAACAGGAGAATTAATTTTAGGGATAAGAGCTAAACAATTATGAGAATAAAATCTAGTCAGCTTCTTGTCGAAAAAGAAGTCATAAACAAAGGAAATAATATCAACTTTAACAATATCCCAACATAATTGGAAGAAATATACCATTGAAGCTATCTGGACCTGCAGAGCTGTCAATACTCATATTGAAAACAACTTATTTGATTTCATCCTCTTGTGGAACTCTTGTTAGAGTATCATTTTCATCATCACTAAGAATCTTAGGGATATGGTTCAACATGTTGATGTCAATTTCAGGAAGGTTGAGGTTGAACTAATGTTTGAAGTACTTGACATCAGCCTTGTTGATGTTATTTTCTTTCTGAATTCATTTACCTCTCTGGTTCTTGATTCTATAGATCTGAAGTCTTCTTCTGTTTCTAAGAACACTGTGGAAGTACCTAGTATTTTTATCCCCATCTTTGAACCATTGCAGCTTAGTTTTTTGTTTAAGCATATAATCTTGCATACTGAGTCATCTCACAAACTCAACATAACCTCTATTCAAATTTTCCTTGCCTTGCTTATCATTCTGTTCAATATCCAAGTTTTTCAGAATTTCTAGTTTGGTTTCCCAAGTTTGAACCTGCTCAAAGACATCACCTATGCTAGTTCTGGACAATTGACTTAATGTTCTACCAAGTCTTTTCAATTTAGTCTGCAGGGTCCATGTAGCATTACTTTTAACTTGCTCATTCGAGGAGGTTTGAACAATTTCCAGAAAATCAGGTTGTTTGGTCTAGAAATTAAGAAATTTGAAATATTTGATACTATTACCTTGATCATTGTAACATTTCAGTAATAGAGGTTTGTGGTCAGACCCTGATCTGGATAAGTGTCTTACATAATTGTATGGAAAAATCTGAGCCCACTCATCATTGATAAGGATTCTGTCCAACCTTTTCCATACTCTCTTACTGGGTGGAAAATTGTTGCACCATGTGTATTTAGGACCATTGAAATCAATGTCATTGAGACCATTAGCTTCCATACAATTAATAAAGTCCATGCTCTTGTAAGTTTTGTGAGGCATGCCACGTAACTTTTCATCCGGATTCATAATCACATTGAAATCATCTCCCATGCACCAAGGATCATCAATGACATTGTTCATGTCTATAATAATGTCCCAAATACCTTCCCTCTCTACAGCAGTGCATTTAGCATACACATTAGTAACAAAAGTCCCTTTGTCAGTAGGGGAATTCTTGAGCTTCAAAGTAATCTGTTGGTCATTGTTAACCAATATAGCAGTATATCTAAATCTTTCCAAAAACACCAAATTTGTCCATTGGTATTAGCTTGACAATGATGAAATCCCAAATATCTTTTGTAACCTTCAATTTTGTTCACATTACTAAAAGGTTCTGAAATGGCCACAAAAGCCAATTTGTTGATGTTGACAAGAGTTCCAAGTCTTTGTATAGACTTTTTGGTCCTTACTCCCCTTATGTTCCAAAAGATTGCTCTAATCATGGATTGTAGGTGGAGGGGCACTTTGTCTCTGAGTTTGTTTCTTTTTTGTTTGTGAAGCTGTTGGTTTACCACTAGTCTTCCTTGTTTTTTTCATGTTTCTGCTTCTTCCCCTTGTTTCAATACCACTTTTCCCCTTTTTAAGACTTTGAGCATTATCTTGGCAATCTCCTTTGTTGTCTCTGGTACCGTTGGAGTCAACTGAAAGAGCATGATTTCTACCAAAATTTCTGCTTTCTTTCCTGCCTCTTTTGGTAATCTTAATATATTTGCATAGAAGACTAGAGGATTGGATTTCTCCTTCCTCTACCTCCTCATCAATACTATTTATTTTCTCATTCTGGATCACATGATTCCCTTTGTTACACCCCTCATCTTCTGTATCACTAAGATGAGTAATCTCCTTCTGACTTTCATTTGCATCTCCCATGTTTTGATCTTTTTCACCTTTGTTGACTTTGCTTACCTGAGATTCCTGGTCCTGTTTTTCATGTTCCTCTTCTGGGCTTTGACTGTTCAGCCCTGTCTCTTTTCTTTCTCTTAATGATTTCCTTAGGAGCCACAATTTTGAAAATAACTTTGCTCTTCTTTTTTGTCATCTTCTTTGTGCTTCTTTTTTTTTTTTTAATCTTTTTTCTGAATCTCTTGCTAGGGATATCCCTTGTAAATAGCTCAGTGTCATCAATTGGAGCAGCTTCATCCTTTTCATTTAGTTCATTTTGTTCAACATCCACTGTCTCATTAACTTCAGTCCTATCAGGTACAATTTCTTACCTCTCTTCATTGTTGTTCTGTTTCATTCCTTCATCCTCATCACTTTGTTTTCCTTTGTTAGAGATTTCTAATGTCTCCCCTTCTTGAATATTAGTAACAACATCCAGAACATTATTTCTCCTATCAATAGATCTGCATTCTATCATATAATGACGAATTTTCCTACAGTGGCAACGGTGCTTTGGAATGCCCTCATATTCAATCTTTTGGTAAAAACCTCTAAGAGGTGCATCATCATCCTCCAATCCAATCCATACCTTATCAGGTAGAGTTTTCAACCGGTTGACCTCGACCCTAATTTTAGCCATACTAGATCTAGTACGACTAATTGTAGCAGTGTCACGAGCAAGAGGAGTACCTACTGATTTAAGAAGATGCTTGATGTAGTGCCATGTGTGAAGATGAAATGGTAGCTCTGGAAGCAACACCCATGCGAGAGCCACTGGGAGATCTTCCTCCGGTTTGAAATCTGGGACTATTTTTGCAACCACATCTGTTTTCCATCAATTTCAATTACTCTTTGAAACCTTACGGTGTTGAAGTCATCTTCGTTGTAGAGATCTGTGAAGACGTTATTGTTGAAGACTCCAATTTGTACAGACCTTTTAAGCTTCACCATCTCTTTGAATCGTGACTTAATCCGTTCAATTTGGGGTCGAGCTTTGATGAATTTACCAACAATTGTGTATCTACAATCATCCGCCATAGTTCAATAATAATCCTTAAGTTTAAAGATCTCCGCCGGCACATTGTTGTGGTTGGTATGCTTTGGGTTAATGATTTCTTTGTCGTAGGGTTGAGGTGCTTGGGGGAAGTAGTGGGTATGCGATCGTTATATGTAACATGATGGCCAGTTGCATTTGAGAGGTAGCTATAGCAAAGTTCAACAGAAGTTTGAAGGGAACAAAGTGGCACATGCGAAATTGGTAGAAAGCGAGTATGGGGCGGAGAAATGGACGAATAGGAACTGTATAAGTTGGCGAGGAAAGAAGTGAAGCTAGCGGTTATGGCTGCAAAAATAGCGGTTTTTCAACGTCTGTATGTGTAATTAAAGGAAAAAGGCGGGGATAAGAAGTTGTACATACTATTCAAGGCGAGGGAGAGGAGGGCCCGTAACTTGGATCACATGAGGTGCATCAAGGACGAGGACGACAAAGTACTGGTGGAGGACGCGCATATTAGGCGGAGGTAACAGTCTTACTTTCATAAACTCTTGAACGAAAAAGGAGATAGAGACATTGTGTTGGGAGAGCTGGAGCAATCTGGTAGCTACCGAGATTTTAGATATTGTAGAAGCATTAAAGTTGAAGAGGTTAATGGTGTTGTTCGCAGGATGCGCAGGGGAAGAGTGACCGGGCCCGATGAGATCCCAGTTGAATTTTGGAAGAGCGCAAGCATGGCAGGTTGTGGTTGACTGAGTTGTTCAAACATTATTTTTAAGACGGCAAAAATGCCCGAAGAATGAATGTGGAGTACAATGATTCCTTTGTACAAGAACAAAAGTGATATCCAGAGTTGCAACAACTATAGGGATATCAAGCTGCTAAGCCACACTATGAAAGTTTCGGAAAGGATCGTGGAGATAAGGGTGAGAAGAGGCGTGTCGAACTTGAGAAGGCATATGGCAAAGTCCTGAGGGAGGTTCTATGGAGATGTTTAGAGGTTAGAGGTGTACATGTGGCGTACACTAAGGCGATTAAGGATATGTATGATGGAGCCAAGACCAGGGTACCGACAATATGAGGAGACTCGGAGCACTTCTTAGTGATGATTAGGCTGCACTAGGGATCAACTCTTAGCCCATTCTTATTTTTCTTGGTGATGGATGGACTGACGCGACAAATCCAAGGGGAGGTGACATGGTGTATGTTATTCGGAAATGACACAGTCCTGATTGATGAGACTCGCAGCGGAGTGAACGCTAAGCTGGAGGTTTGGAGACAGACTCTGGAGTCTAAAGGGTTCAGACTGAGTAGGACTAAGAAAAAATACTTGGAGTGCAGGTTCGGTAACGGGAGCGACTTTGAGACAGGCGTGGAGGTGAGGCTTAGTACTCAGGTCATTCCAAAGAAAGAAAGCTTTAAATATCTCAAGTCTATTATCCAAGAGGATGAAGAGATTGATGACGATGTCACACATCGTATTGGGGCAGGGTGGATGAAATGGAGGCTCGTATCTGGAGTCTTATGCGACAAAAAGGTGCCACCAAAACATAAAGGCAAGTTCTATAGGGCGGTGGTTAGACCGACTATGTTGTATGGGGCAGAGTGTTGGTCAGTCAAGACTTCGCACATCCAAAGGATGAAAGTTGCGGAAATGATGATATCCGGGACAGAGTGGGAGTGGCCTCGGTGGCGGATAAGATGCGGGAAGCGAGGTTGAGATGGTTTGGGCATGTGCAGAGAAGAGACACAAATGCCCCAGTGCGGATGTGTGAGAGGTTGGCTATGGACGGGTTCATGAGGGGTAGAGGTAGGCTGAAGAAGTATTGAGGAGAGGTGATTAGACGAGATATGTCGCAGATGCAACTTACTGATGACATGACTTTAGATAGGGAGTTGTAGAGGACACACATCAGGGTAGAGGGGTAGAAGGGTAGTAGGTAGTCGAGCATAGTCCTACGTACGCTTGCAAACTTGTAGATATAGTGTTTTATTGTAGGTCCACTTAGCCTATCATACTAATAGGCGCAATACTGTTTTATAGTCCCCTGTAGTTTGATTATTGTTGCTATGTGTACTTTGTCTATCTTATTTACCTGTGTTAGCTACTGCTCCTTTTTCCAGAATGCGGTATCATGACTTATTCGCTTTTGATACCAGCATTTTCATATTGTTTTAATTTTTTTTTATTCTTTGCTTGTGCTTATGCTCTGTCTTGAGCCGATGGTCTCTCGAAAACAACCGCTCTAACTATCAAGGTAGAGGTAATATCTGCGTACACTCTACCCTCCTCAGACCCCACATTGTGGGATTCCACTGGTATGTTGTTGTTGGTTGAGGTGCTTGGGGCAGTAATTGAATTTGCATAATTCATCTTGATTGAAATTCCTTCTGTTGGGACTAGTGTAGTCTTTAATGGAGGAGAATCCCCCACCGGATGCGCCGGTTCAACACCTACCGGCGGCTCCAGCATGCTGGAGCGTGTAGCCCAAGTGCTCAAATTTAGTCATTATGAAATTGTCGTTAGAAGAGAGGAGAGAGAAATTTTTAGAGGCAAGACTTGATTTTATGTTGCAGTTCGTTAGATTAAGTGGTCGTTTGGTAGTGTAATAGAGATTAGTTTTGTATATTACTAATATCTTGTTTGGTATACTTTTTCATTCTATGTATAATTAATTATATTTTGTATTATTCTATGCATAGCAAACCATAGATATTAGTAATGCAAGAATTTTTTTAATGCATGCATAAGCACGACTAAAGACACAATTGCACCTAAAATCTTTCAAAACATCTTTCAATAATTAAATTGGACATACAATGAATTATTCAAACATGAAAATGATCCTGCTTGATTTCAGAGAAAATGAAATCCGTGCACACAATTAGAACTACTTCGTGATCCATTCTTTCCATGATTGAAATATCAAGAATTTGAAATTTTATACAAAAGAAAGACTTTTAGCCTAATCATTTACATTTTTCTGCCAAAATTTAATCTTTTCTTCAAAAACAATCTCCATGACACTGCAGTTGCTCCCAAAATCAAAACATTGCTCAATTCCACGTATGAAACTAGCAATTCATTAGCAGATTAAAATGCTAAAGGACGAATAGATAATAATGGACAAGATATGGGTCGGATATAAGATATGAGTCTTCTTTATTTTTATTTTATTTGTAGGATCCATATTTACATGTCATAAAAAAATTAGTAATTTATTTTGCCATGTCATTATGACAAATTTAGTTGAGTGATTTTATAAGAGAAAAATTGCTAAATTGAATGATTTTATTTATACAAAACAAAGTTGAATGACTTGTTACATAATCCGTCATAGTTGAGTGACCTTTGAGATATTTAGTCTCGAATAAGTTGAAACATAAAATTGAATTAGAAGAAAGATGAACAACAAACAAAGAAAGTGTTCAAAGCTAAAAATTGTGGAGGCATACTTTTGTAAACAACCAATTTGTTTTTTTAAAAATTATGAATGCATGTTTAATCCACCAAATCAAACAGTGGATAAGAAATAGTTCCAGCGTAACTAATATCAACATTACTAATATATCCTATTCAGCATTACTGCTACACATCCTACCAAACGACCCCTAAGAGCTCAACAATGCGGAAAAGAAGTCAGGCTGCAGATATACTTTTGGAATATCTAAGTGAATTCTAGTTTCAATTTCAATTGTCACTAGGTTCTAAGCTTCTCTATATTATATAGCAGACGTTTGGACATGAAAAATGTGATATTTGAATAAAAATAGTATTGAAAAAGAGTTAAAAGGATATTTTGAAAATTGAGTTTGTGTTTGGATATATATTTAATTTTAAATAAGGTTGAAATTTGGCAAAAGAAAAATTCATCAAACTTAAAACTCATTTTTAAAAAAAATCTCAGAATAATGTATAAATCACAAGAAATGGTATGAACGGGACTACCACTTATTTACTCCATAATTAATACCATCCCTGAGATGATGACCTTGTAAACTATGATGACGTTTATCTGTTTATGTAGTCACTCAAATACCGAATATTTGACAGGGAAGACGAAGCCATTGCTTCCGTCGCCTGTATTTTGATATATTAATGACACCGCCAGCTTTTTTGGAGTTTTGTTGACTGTAGTTATTAGGAAAATGTTGGTAATTGAGAGAAAGAGAACTGATCTTTGATATTGAAGGAGGAGAGTAAAATCTGTGTTTAGAAATGAGAGCCTTTGATGTATATAAAGCTCAGACTAATCTAGCTTAACAAACTAACTGTTTATAACTACTATTTGTGTATTTACAGAAATACCTCACTTAGCTTGTACATTATTTCCTAATTCTTCTACACTCCCCCCTCAAGCTAGGTGGGGGAAAGATATTAAAAACTCAAAGCTTTGAACTCTGCTTAGACCCTTTGTTAAAAGATCTGCAGGCTGGTTTTGAGTTGATAAGTAGTTGATCTCAATGATGCCTTGTTGTAGCCTCTCCCTTATAAAATGGCAATTCATTTCAATATGTTTAGTTCTTTCATGGTACACAGGATTAGCAGCAATTTGAATAGCTGCCCTGCTGTCACTAAACACTTGAATAGGTAGCTTAATCT
Source organism: Anisodus tanguticus (assembly GCA_034509755.1). Lineage (NCBI taxonomy): Eukaryota > Viridiplantae > Streptophyta > Magnoliopsida > Solanales > Solanaceae > Anisodus > Anisodus tanguticus. The sequence goes on along the minus strand of CM067547.1, from coordinate 9,307,405 downwards.
CAGCATCAACTTCCTTTAAAATTCCCAATAACCACACCAACTCTGACATTGTTGTAGCCAAACTCCTATATTCTGCTTTTGCTGAGCCCTTGGATACTGTTGTTTGTTTCTTAGCTTTCCAAGAAACCAATGAATCACCTATCTTGATTATGAAATATGTAACAGATCTTCTAGTGATTGGGCAAGCAGCCCAATCTGCATCACAATAAGCAGTCGCCAGTTGACTTTCATTACTTGATAACAATATGCCTTGGTCTGGTTGTCCTTTGAGATATCTGACAACTCTAAGTGTTGCCTCCATGTGAGATTTCTTTGGTTGTTGCAAGAATTGGCTCAAGGTTTGTACACTGAATGAGATGTCTGGTCTGGTCATATTTAAGTACAGCAATTTTCCTATTAATTTCTGATAGGCCACCTGATCAATCAAAGGATCTTCATTATTTGCACTTAACTTCAGACCTTCCTTCTTTGCCTGTAACTTCAGGTGATCATCATATAGTTTTGAGGTGAGCTTAACATTGAGATCAATAGGTGTTTTATCTGGTTTAGCTGCAGCTAATCCAACCTCTGCTATGAGCTCCAATGTATATTTCCTTTGGTGTATAGTAATCCCAGATTTTGACCTTGCAAACTCTATACCAAGAAAGTATTTTAACTGTCCCAAATCTTTCATCTTGAATGCCTTCTGTAACAGTAGCTTTGTTCCTTGAATCAGCTCTAAAGAACTGCCAGTAATTAGCATGTCATCTACATAAACTAACACCACAACTATGCCTTCAGCAGTTTTTCTCACAAACAGTGAGTAGTAAAATTGACTTTGCTTGAATCCCATGTGTATTAGAGCCTGAGTTAACTTAGCATTCCATTGTCTTGGAGCCTGTTTTAGGCCGTACAAAGATTTTACTAGCCTACATACCTTCTCCCCCTGGCTAGTAAACCCCTGAGGCAGTGCCATGTAGATTTCATCAAAGAGATCACCTTGTAAGAAGGCATTGTATACATCCATCTGATGTATATGCCATTGTCTTGCAGTAGCCACAGCCAAAATTGACCTTACAGTCACCATCTTTATCACATGAGAGAAGATTTCCTTGTATTCTATCCCACCTTTTGGATATATCCTTTTGCTACTAATCTACCTTTCCACTTCTCCTGATGCTTTGTACTTAATTCTGTATATCCATTTGCAGCCAATAGGAATTTTCCTTCTGGTAAGTCCACAATTTTCCAAGTGTTGTTTCCTTCCAAGGCTTGTATTTTATAGTTCATGGCCTCAACCCATCTAGGATCCTTTATGGCTCTGCATAGCAGCTTGGCTCTTTGACCTCAGAAACTGCAGCAACATAAGACTGATAAGCAGATGAAATTTTATCATAACTAATATAATTACACAAAGGATAGGTTACTCCCTCATGCACATCTAAGGACACAAAGTCCTTCATCCAAATAGGTGGATGTTTGCCTCTGCTTGACCTTCTTGTGTCTACTTGTTGCTGTCTGAGATTAGCTTGTTAATGTGCAGGTGCTTCATGCTGTGTTTGAGCCTGCTCAACATTGTTTTGATGTAAAACACTCTCCGCCTCTACTGGACCTTGGCCATCATTTATATTCATATGATGTACTCCTTGGTCTTGGACTATAACATCTTCATCTTGAACATGATTTGAAGGTTCTTCTTGGTCTAAAGGAGCAATACTGGACTCATTCCTTAGAAATGTGTCACCATCAAGTGGATAAGTTGAACTATTTGTGGATGTGTCATGACTCATGAGGTATATAACCCTCTGAATTATGAGTATGTAAATCACCCCATGATTCTATTCCCTGTAAACTATCAACAAAAATAGACTACTTTTTTTGAAGTGTTAGTAGCAGCAAAAGGAAACATGGTTTCCTTGAATATCACATCTCTACTAACAAAGAAGATTATATTTATTAAGTCAACTAAGATATAACTTTTTTGAGTCTCTGAATACCCCATATGAACAGATACTTTAGACTTAAGCATCAGTTTGTCATTTGTAGATAATTTTTTTTGCAAAACACAAGCACCCCAAGACTCTTAAGTGAGTAACCATGGATGTTTTTTGATATAATCTTTCATAGGAAGACTGATTAGCAATTACACAACTAGGAATCCTATTAATGAGATATACAGCAGCTAGGCCACAATGTCCCCAAAACCTGATTGGAATATGAGCCTGCAACCTGATGGCTCTTATCATTTCTAATATATGTCTATGCTTCCTCTCAGCAACTCCATTTTGCTGAGGGGTATAAGCACAGGATGTTTGATGCAAGATTCCCATATTTCTGAATAATTCAGAACACACACAATTGACAAAATCAGTGTCATTGTCAGTTTTAATAACCTTATCAAACTGAGTATGAATAAACTTGATAAAGTACTGTAAAGATACACACACATCTGGCTTATTTTTTAACAAGAAAATCCAAGTCACTCTGGAAAAATCATCCACAATAGTAATGAAGTATTTATTACCATCATAAGTTGCATGTTTATAAGGACCCCACAGGTCTACATGAATCAAATCAAAGCAACTAATAGATTTTATACTACTAACAGGAAAACTAACTCTAGTCTATTTAGCTAATGGACACACTACACACTTATCAACCACTTGATTCACAACTGGCTTAGTAGCTCTTATCAGTTTCTGTAACACATTAGAAGAAGTATGCCCTAATCTCATATGCCACAACCAAACATCTACACTACTCGTCTCTCCACATATCTCTGAAGTGTTTAACAGCAAAAAATAAAAAAGTTGGCCTCTCGTGATCTGCAGTCAAGTGTCTTAGTAGTAGATATAACCCTCCTTCTTGTTTACCAATCTCCCTCACCTTGCCACTGTAGAGTTCCTGGAAAACACAGAAGTGGGGGAAGAATGTGACTAAGCACCCTAACTCCTTAGTAATTTTGCTTACAGAAGTTATATCTAAATTGTGGCATATGAAATACATTAATTAGAACACTTCTTGTTGAAATATTACTAGAACCACTATGTGTGACTTGTGCAATATCTTTATTAGGTAAAGAAACCTACTTAGGACTCGCAAGTTTAGCTATAGAATTCTCAGACAACATGTCTATTTTAGACATCATGTGATTAGTTGCACTTGTGTCTATTATCCATATCTCACTATTTTCAGTAACTAATAGGGCCTTACCTGCAGCATTTGTAGAGTCATGGTCATTGCCTGAGTTGGATTCTTATAGTATATGCAGGATTTGATGGTACTGTTCTTTGGTGAAGGTGCACCCCTGCAGTTGCTTTGCAAGATTATCAACTCCTTGGTCACCACTGCCACTGCTTGAACCACCAGTTGACCTTATCATGTTGTTCTTAGTTGCACTTGTCACATTTGTATTCATTCCATAACTAAAGTTTGCAACCTGTTTCCCTTTGTCAAGATTGTAACCTGCAGCCTGACTTTGACACATCACATTATAGGCTGTCCCATTAGATCCGTAGGTTGATTTTTTCTTAGACTTGAAATCTGGAGGGTATCCTACTAACTTGTAACAAGTATGTTTGGAATGTCCCTTGAACTTGCAAAATTCACATATCACATTAAAGTTTTTCTTGAACTTTGAGTTACCAGCAGTCTTAGAATACATGGCTATTGACTCCATATGTTCATTAGCAGTTATAGAGTTCATTCCAAATACATTACCACCCATACCAGAACTTGATCCCACAGATTTTTGTCCTTGATCATCAACTATCATAGCATAAGCTTGATTGATGTTGGGAAGAGGATTCATCATCAAGATATGACTTCTTGCTTGTAAATATAAATCATTAAGACCCATAAGAAACTGATACAATTTTTGCCTTTGCAAGAATAACACAAACTCCTTTGATTTTTCACATTTGCATGCAGGTGATGGCACCAAGGCTTCAAACTCAGCCCATAGATTCTTAAGTCTGGGGAAATACACAGCAACAGTAGAAGTACCCTGGTTCAATGACACAATTTCTTTATGCAAATTAAATGTTCTTGAATCATCTATCCTATCAAATCTTTCCCTTAAGTCTTTCCAGACTTCAAATGCACTAGAACCAAACACAACCCCTCCTAACAGTGATTTTGAGACTGAATTCATTAGCCAAGAAAGGACTATAGCATTCACCCTTTCCCATTGATTCCAAAATTCTTCACCAAAACTTTCTTTAGGGCAAGAACCATCTACAATCCCCATTTTATTTCTACCCAACAATGCAATTTTCATAGACCGATATCAGATAGTGTAATTTTCAGTTCCAGTCAATTGACAAGAAATTATACTAGACCCACTCACATCCGTTAGACTAAGAAATAAGGGGTGATTGTAATCGATACCTTGAATCTCAGAATTTGCATGTGTCCTAATTCCACCATTGTTCTGATTTTGTGGATGGACACAATTAATTTGATTTGCTCTGAAATTTAAATTTTATTGGTTCAGATTACTCGCATTGTTGTTAAGATTTTGTTGAAGATCTGCTCTAGCTTGTTCATCCAAAGTACCCATTTCAGATATCTAAAATTGTGGATGAATCTTTTTGGTAGATCAACTATTTTGCTTTGCGGAAGCTTTGAAAAAGAAGAAAATCGAACTAGCCTTAGCAATCGATGCTAAGAAGTTCTGATACCATGTTGGTAATTGAGAGAAAGAGAACTAATCTTTGATATTGAAAGAGAAGAGTAAAATCTGTGTTTACAAATGAGAGCCTCTGATGTATATAAAGCTCAGACTAATCTAGCTTAATAAACTAACTACTCTTATATAGGCATTCTGTTTAACATTAGGGGTTGAGATAGCTCTGTTTTCTATACAGGGGAACAGCCATAATGATCATGACCCACTCCTTTTGTATTTCTAGTTGCTGTCATTTTCAATTTTACTTGCCTTCGCATCACTCTTCATGGGAAGATTTATAAAGTTCAATTACTCGGCTGAATCTCATGTCCTAGAGCGGGCAGGTATATTATTTGTGACTACAGCATTCTACCTTGCCATGAACATGTCACACCCAGGAAGTTCCAGGAAGATGAAGCTTACTTACTGACGGCTGGACTCAACAGCTCCTACTGAGGTGGCCTAGCAGAGTCTCTATCAGTACATGCGGCATGAACATACATCGCCCCCGGCAAAAGGGACGTCAGTACAAAATAATGTACCGAGTATGTAAAGCATGAATAACAATATGAATCTGTAAGATGTAAGGAAATACTTCTAACGGAAAGTAGTGGTCCAAAAAGGCTTCTGTAAACTCCTCTCATACAATTGGAGATGCATCTGGCCCTCGAGACCACTCCCAAGCCTCATACCACATAACAACCACATCACATAACCTGAAAGAGGTCAACTCTACTGCCTCCGTCTCCGAAGCATGCATCACTCACAATACCCATAATATTTGATCAATAAAGTCTTGGTGATCCGTATTTGGATCAGTTCCAGTGAATACTGGCGGACTCAACCCGAGAAATTCTCGAGTCCTAGAACTTCCAACACCATCAAAAGACCCAAATCCTATAAAAGTCCTTATCTGACGTTGCTAATTAGCTACTATCTAAGTCAATAGTTGTACGACATTTGCCACTCCTTGTTCAGAAGATTCGGGTGGAGGAACTAGAGGAACCGGATTCTAAGAAACTGGAGGAACCGAATTCTAAGAAACTGGAGGAACTGTGTCCTGAGGAGCTTGAGGTACTGCACCTCCTCTAGTCTCCTCCTAAGGGGGTGGAACTGGTGATACGTGGGAGTGCGACTCTCCTTGAGCTTCAATTCTATCAATTTGGCCGGGCGAGGCATTACTGGTACGTTCACCCCTATTAGCACCGGCTCGATTACTAGCAGTAGCTCTTGTAGTGACTGCATGATTATTACTGAAAAAGGAATTAGGGCACGAATTAGACTCATAGCCATATAACTCAGCTCTACAACACGATCTAGGAAGTGAAAGAATAGCAACCATCCCTAAATGTCTAGCAGCATTCTTTCGACCGACAAGGACGTACTGAGATATATCACAACAACTCTGGATAAGAGGGATTAACCTAACGCATATATATAATGGGACCTACAAGGTCACAACATGGTTTAACAAAAGATAACATAGCTATACACATATACTATACATACCATAATAAGTCTGTGAGCCTCTACAAGTAACTGAATTGACATATGGATGGGACATGGCACCGACCTACCCATACTGTACACAACTCTGCAAGATACCCTGTATAAGACCAGGAAGTTCCGGGAAGACGAAGCTTATTTACTGACGGATGGACTCGACAGCTCCTACTGAGGTGGTCTAGTAGAGTCTTTATTAGTACATGTGGCATGAACATACAACGCTCTCGGTAAAAAGGACGTTAGTACAAAATAATGTACCGAGTATGTAAATCATGAATAACAATATGAATCTGTAAGCTGTAAGGAAAAGCATATAATCAATATGAAGCAATAGATGTAAGGGAAAGTATAGGAAACATGAGCCACATGGGCGAATAATAAAACTCTGAAACTTAATACAACATGTCTGGACAAGTCTTTATTGTATAAACCATCCTCGTCTTATAGTGTGAGGTATAATGTCTCATTAACCTTGGGTATATGTATGAATACGCAATGCAATATGCACACTAACTCATGTGTATATTGCAAAAAGCGCAATCCGATCCATCGTATGTATATGTTGCAGAACGTGCAACCCGATTCAATAAATGTAAATATTGCGGAATGTGCAGGCCGATCCTCTATATGTATATATTGCGGAACGTGCAACCCGATCCTCTATATGTATTGTTGCGAAACGTGTAACCGATCCTCTATATGATCATGATTGTATACATGATATCAATGCAAATGAAAACTATATCAATACCAAAGGGGACTCGGGGTGTGAACAACAGACTATGATAAGGATGGCTCTTTGGCTCTCTTAGATACTCATAAACTCTTTGTCTCTACTCTTAGAATGATTCTTTGGTCGACTTGACGACTATATTTTAGAACCCTTCTTTCGAAGACTTATGATACGACCAATAACCAACAACGAGAATCATAAGAAGTGGAATAAAAATGAATACTTCTCAGTATGAAATTTCGATAGACAATAGAATGAAATTCTTAACGTTTCTTTTCGAAAATGACAATCCTGTAGATTTTATGCTTTTGAAAGAAAGGGATAGCCTTAAATACCTTATCCATGAAGCTATACGTCGTGCTATAAGTTCTCGTACTCCTTACAACCGCTTATCTATAACAAATAAATGATCGATATCAACATCTAATCCATACTCAATAAGAAACCTTACTTAGGTATCTTAGCGATCGCCTTGACTTAAAAAGGTTCTTAGTCTTGTTTAACGAAAGGGATATTCATGTAATTTGGCCCCACGATTCTCCGAAACATACCCTCTTAGGTTTACAATACCAACAATCAATAAATCAACCAATGTCAACTTACAATTCCATCAAAACAACCCATAACTCAACATATCTTAACTTCATTAGTTTACGTATTTTTTATTACGAAAATCCTTTCACAACTTATCTCAAATCATCAATTAATCACATATATAGATAGAGGAGGATGAAGTTTACCTCAACGCAGCCAAATCTTCTCAAATCAGCACTTTGCCCCAATTCCAAGGGTTTCCAAACCTAACTCTATATGAAGAAGACAATTCTTATGATTACCACGGGATTTGTAGCGTAAATCTTGCGTAATTTGCTTAGGAATTGATCTTGGAGTGATTAGGAACTTTAGAGAGGATTTTTAGGATGTTTTAGATCTGATCATAGAGGAAAATGAACCCCCAAATCGTTCAACTCAAATATAACCCGTCAAAAAAATTCCACCGCCGTACTTTGACGGTGGGATCGACGGTCTGTCAATCCTGACCGTCGTTCTGCCACATGAGATCAGAATTTCTCAGGCAGTTTGATGGCTACTCATGGCAGTTTGACGGTCTGTCAACTGTACCGTCAAACTTCCACAGTCCCCAATTTCGTCGAAACATATTTCCTTTGATCAATTTAGCTTCCATATACTCCAAAACTTCCGTAAACATGTTATAAACCTTAGTTTTCCTTTTGTAAGGTCGTACCCCTTCCCGGGATTTAAGTATCAATCGACGACGCGACGGAACGCGAAAGTACGGGTGTAACAGACCAAGCCGTGTTCGCTATTTCTCAAAGCTTGTTCTTGGGGCGTCTATGTCTTCTCCTTGCTTGTTATTGCTATCTGCAATCGTTCCTAATTACTACTCCAGAGCTATCAATCTAATGCTTTCTTTAAGTATAAGGTTGATCAATGTGTTGCAGAATATTTATTAAAAATAACCCAATGAAATATAATCGCGTAAGAGAAGTTAAAAGAAAAATATGGAGTGATTATGTAAGACATTTCCAGAATACTATATGATAGTAATTTTCCTAACACGGTGCAAATGATTTGATAAAAGTTCTATTCCCAGAATATAATGGCCACTGTGGAAATCAAAGTTGTATGTTGTATTTTCTTCCTTTCAAAATATTTGTCTTATTTTTCTTTTTAGTTCGACTAAAAAAAATGTCTCTTTTCCTTTTTTGCAACTCTTTCATTTCAATTTTTCACATGACATGTTTAAGACCACAAGATTAAATATCATTTTTGTACATTCAACATATCTTTAATTTAAGACCACAAAATTCAAAAATCATCTTTATTTTTTAAAAATTTTGTGTCAGGTCAAAACCGAACAATTATTTTGAAATGGAGGGAGTAATAGGTTGATGAATCTAATCTTGTTCTAAATAAAGATTCTCAATCAACAGAACTAAGATTGTGGGATATTTTCAATAGTTATTATCACTCTCTATGTCCCTCGCATTTAGTTTTTCTTCTTTGCATTTGGTTATCCGTTTGATCATCATTCATCTCAGTGTAAACTTAGTCTTAGGAGTGGACTGGTTCGTCTGTTTGTGTTTGTATTATATTAAATAATTTCAGTCCAAGCTTGACCTCTCTAGGATTCCTTTTGACGGATAGAAAAAAAAGCGTGAATTAACAATGGAATCAGCTGTTTGATATGAAGAGTATAGTATTCTTTTAACGTTTGTTGACTTTAACATTTTTCGTAAGCATCAGAAAGGCAATAATATCCGAGTCTGTACTTTAGTAAAAATAGGATCTCTGACCCTCTGTTCGCAAGACATGTGTATATATCAACAGCTACTTTCTATAATAAAAACATTGTATTACTAGTATTCATGTCTGTCTCAAAAAAATTATTCTACTTTCCTTATTAATTTTTTTAAAAAAATTAACATATTTTATATTTAGAAATAATTTAATTTTATAAAATCATTTATAACCACACAAATATCTAAGATTTATTTTGAATCACACATTTCAAAAGTATTCTTTTATTTTTAAATTTTGTGTCAAGTCAAACTAGATCAATTTTTTTTTAAAGAAGGAAGTACACTTTATTGTATACTTGTAAGTTGTAAAGTACCTGAATTTCACTTCTACGTATAAAGAATAAAGCTTACAAAAGCCTAAATTCACTCTTTAACATGTAGTCATGAACGGATGTAGTATTTATGTTACGGATTAATCCGAACCTAGTAATTTGGTTCAGGCCTTGTATTGTGTTAAACATTTATTAAAGAGGTACTAATAACAATTTGATATTCAGAAAAGTAAAGTAAATGGGTTATGGTAAAATTTGGAATTCGAATTCATAATTCAAATCATGATTAATCCGCCTCTATACATAGTTGAATTGAGCTGAAGATATTAAGTATTTTGCTAATAGTGAAATAATATATACACAATGTAAGATAGAATAATTTCCCTTAAAGATTCATTTCATTATTCAAAATATATATAGTTATACAAATGTTGATTTCTAATACCGTACGAATCCTAACTTACCTTAAATGGTTGATTCCTAATACAATTAGAATTTTAAGTTATCTTAAATATACATCTATTATAATTATAAAATATACGGTGACATATAAAGCTTCTACCTGATTCTCCAAGGTTTTCCTCCAAAGGCAAGGTCGCTTCTATTTGAATTGACTACAAGTTGATTGAAATTGACTTTTTGGTTACGAGTATAATTTTGGATAAGATTTACTAATCTAAAATTGACCTTTTTGCCGTCGTAAAGTTGCTAAGAGATCATTTATCATATTGTTAGGTTTAAAATATAAGGCGTTATCCATTGTGGTGTACAAAATTAAACTCGTCCCAATCTAGCTGTCCATGTTTAATGTTCACGCTGCCCAGCTTCACCATGGCTCGCCGCCACCCCATTTTCAGACCGTCAGTTTTAGTCCAAAAACGAAAAAGGACACGTTGGCAATAACCTCAGTTCCAAAATGGGTAGGCTCAATTTGCACAGCAACACATGATAAAGATTCTTTAACTACCAAACCCACTTTGAAGAATACTCCATTAACACTGTCCGAAAAGATTACGCAACTGTGCGATTCCAAAAAAAGCTTGTTGGAAGTTCTACGTATATTTCAAGAATACATCAACAATGGCTTTTACCACTCGTTTGAAAAATCCGAGGCCTTAGGCGTACTCTTACATGCCTGTGGTAAACACAAGGACATTGAAACGGGCCGAAAAACCCATGAGATGGTTTCTTCGTTGACCCAATTTAAAGATGATGTTGTACTAGGTACACGGCTCATCACAATGTACTCGATGTGTGGGTATCCTTCTAATTCTCGGTCTGTTTTCGATCAATTAAAAAGCAAAAACCTGTACCAATGGAATGCTCTTATGGGTGGATACACAAAGAATGAACTTTGGTTTGATGTTATTTGTTTGTTTATTGAGATGATGGGTTCAACCCATGATAGGCCAGACAATTTTACGTTTCCTTGTGTTATTAAAGCTTGTGGAGGGATTGATGTGGGTTTGGGGGAAGTTCTTCATGGGATGGTATTAAAGATGGGTTTGCTTAGGGATGTATTTGTTAGCAATTCGTTAATTTCCATGTATGGTAAGTTTGGTCTTGTTGAGGAAGCATTGAAAGTGTTTGAGCATATGCCTGAGAGGAATTTGGTTTCGTGGAATTCAATGATTTCTGGGTTCTCGACGAATGGAAATATTGAGCAAAGTTTTGATCTTTTCAGAAATATGTTTACAGGGGATGAAGTTCTAGTTCCAGACACGACTACCGTGGTTATTATGTTGCCAATATGTGCAGCAGAAGAGGAAGTGGAAGTCGGGAAGATCATTCATGGTTTAACAGTAAAGCTAGGACTGGTTAATGAGTTAACAGTGAATAATTCTTTAGTGGATATGTATTGCAAAGTTGGGTACTTTGCTGATGCACAAATTCTGTTTGAGAAAAATGAGGGTAAAAATGTGGTCTCTTGGAACTCAATTATCGGGGGTTATTCTGGAGAAGGAGATGTTAGAGGAACATTTCTTCTTATGAGAAGGATGCAAAGTACCCGCGAGTATGTAAAGGCGAATGAGGTCACTCTATTGAATGTTTTGCCTGTGTGCTTAGAGGAGTCAGACCAGTTGATAGTGAAAGAACTGCATGGCTACTCGCTTAGAAATGGTCTTGAATACCATGAGTTGTTAACAAATGCCTTTACAGCTGCCTATGCAAAATGTGGATTGCTCAGATATTCTGAGCTTATATTCTATGGAATGGTGAATAAGACAGTAAGCTCTTGGAATGCACTAATAAGTGGCTATGCTCAGAATGAAAATCCATCCAAGGCTTTCACTCTGTCCACTGAAATGATGGATTCTGGCTTGCTTCCTGACTGGTTCACTATTGGTAGCCTTCTGTTTGTTTGTTCCAACTTAAAACTGCTACGGCATGGTACACAAATTCATTGCTTTGTGCTTAGAAATGGTCGAGAAACAGATATGTCTACACGGATTTCCCTAGTTTCATTTTACATGAATTGTGGAAAACCAGAACTGGCACAACTTCTGTTTGACATAATAGAAGATAGAAATATTGTATCCTGGAATGTGATGATAGCTGGTTTCTTGCAGAATGCTCTACCAGATAAAGCCTTATGTCTGTTTCGTGATATGGTATCTTGTAGATTCCAACCTGATAAAATTTCTCTGACAAGTGTATTAGGGGCTTGTTCAACATTGGCTGATGTCAGAGTGGGGAAAGAAGTTCATTGTTTTGCACTAAAAACTTACCTTATACAAGATACATTTGTTCATTGCTCAATCATAGACATGTATGCAAAATCTGGATTCATAGGAATGTCCAAGTATGTCTTTGACCAAATTCCGCTCAAAGATATAGCATCGTGGACAGCTATGATTACAGGATATGCAGTTCATGGATTTGGAATGGAGGCCATCAAGCTATTTAAGGAAATGCAAAAATCAGGCTTCAAGCCTACCAGCTTGACATATGTCTCTATTTTAATGGCATGTAACCATGCCGGGCTCATTGAAGAAGGTCGACAATATGTTAGAGAGATGCAGATCTTGCATGGTCTAAAACCTGAATTGGAGCATTATGCATGTGTAATTGACATGCTGGGTCGTGCTGGACAGTTTGATGATGCCTTAAATGTTATGGCTGAGATGCCTATGCAGCCTGATACTCAAATTTGGAGCTCATTGCTCAGTTCATGTATGGTACATGTCCAGTTAAATCTTGGGAAGAAATGTGCTGAGAAGTTACTGGAATTAGAGCCAAATAGAGCAGAAAATTATGTTTTAGTATCCAACTTTTTTGCTAGATGTGGGGATTGGGATTCTGTTAGACAATTGAGGCAAAAGATGAAGGAGTTTGGCTTGCAGAAAGAAATTGGTTACAGTCGGATTGAAATAGGAGGAAAAAGCTATAACTTCGCTGTTGGAAATATGCTTTCCAAGCCATAAGAGCTATAGTGAGGATAGATGTGACCAAAGGGAACGAGTTGAGTTGGTTGTACCTGAGATGATTCGGTGCTTTAGCATTTGAACGGAGATGGTAAAGGATAAATTGAGGTAGGTCAGCAACAGACCTTTATGATTCTGTTTCCTAGTACCATGACCAAAATGAACTCTTGCCTCCATCATCTTGCGCAAGAGAAGGAAATTAGATGAACACCGTTGCATGACGAAATGCCATTTTTCTTTCTTATGAAAGCCTTATCTTGCATATTTCCCTAGAGGAGGAGTAGCATTTTTTCTCTATGGGAAGATGACATCGGGCTTATAAAACACGGTTAATCACTTGACTCACTATGACGCCCCTGACGGAGAGCGGGCTAATGAGGGTGGGTCAAGCAGGACTAGCAGGCTTCTAGGTTGGCAAACTTATGAAGATTGGGTGCACATGATACTTTAGGCGAATTTCACATCGGATCGGAATAGAGAGGAAAGTGAAGATCTTTATAAGGCATAGCTCAAGTTCACATGGTACCTGCACCTTTGGAGCTCGATGTGGCGTAACCCAAAAGAGAAATTTGTGCGGGTCTAGGCCCAAAGCGGACAACACGTGTCATTGACATGTGTCGTGACACTCACGTTCTTCCTGTTGATGGCTCAAGATTTACCTCAAGGAAAGTGGTTCACAAATTAGCGTTGTCCTATAAGTTAGTGTCCGCGATGATTGTTAGGAAGATAATTGCAAGGACTGGAGTAGAGGCATTCTCACATTTTTGAAGATGGTTTCTCTGGATAAATGGATGAGTCGATTTGACCTGCTTTTGTTAGCCTTCCTAATTGTTCGGATGTACATTTAAGGCCGAAATTATATTTTCTTATTCTGTACGGTGTTTGGCTTCTGTTTTGATATTCCTTATTAGCAATCGGTGATTGTATTCTCCTTCCATGAAGATTTAAGTTGAGCCTGGAATTTCAGTTCTCAGAAAAAGATGTGAACAACAAGGTTGATATTCCAAGAGCCAAGAATTTTGAGGTAGTTTAGAAAATTTTCCCTTAACCATGTACATTTTTGTTGTAGAGAGGAATCTGCCATTTGATTTTAGGTAACCTTGTTTTTCACATGCTGGAATCCCCTTGATGCTTCTCAGCATTGTGTGTAACGAGGAGCTGGAAAAGTGGAAGTAAATGTAGAGGCATAAGGGTTGCCTTCTGTTAAATATACCGTCATCACGGTTTGTAGCCGATACCCGATTTTGTACCACACGGTTTAGTGTACCGATTTAGTGCAATTGTACCATAATTAGAATTGTTTCATGCTTCCGTACCCCCTTCTTTTTGGCATCATGCTCTACAAATGACTACATATGTTCTTAACATTCTTCCTACTAAAGGTTTGTCATATTCGTCCCCCCTTCAAATCTTATATAATAAGACTCATTCGTATTCACATCTTAGGGTCTTTGGGTGCTTATGTTATCCGTTGTTTCCGTCCACCACAATTAACAAACTTCAGGCTCGTTCTATCCCTTGTGTATTTTTGGGTTATCCGTCTAATCATCGTGGTTACAAATGTTCTAATTTATCCTCAAATAAAATCATTAGTCACCATGTTATTTTCTATGAAACCCAATTTCCCTTTGCTAACGAGAGTAGTCCCATGCCTAGTTCGTATAATTTTTTGGACGACATCGTCTCTCCGTATATTATTTATCATTTTTCAGACCTATCCCACACCCAAAATCAGCCAACGGGCCCACTGCCCGCTGGACCTACAGTCCCATCTCACCCATCTGCTTCTCGTCCCGTACTTGGGCCATCTTCTGCCCCAATTTTCGTAATTGGGCCAGTTGCCCAGCCCAATACAAAAATTGGTCCAGTCTCGGCTTCAGGCACTGCTACAGTTCCCAGTTCTGGGCCAGCAGGCCCACTGCCTGCTAGCCAGTCCGTCCCCTTGTCCCGAAATTTCTCAAAATCCACTCAATTCTTCCTCGAGTCATAGACCGGTCACTCGTAGTCAACGGGGTATTGTTAAACCAAAAAGACATTTTAATCTAAATTCTAATGTTCTTAAATCATCTCTGCCTCGTAATCCTGTGTTTACTTTAAATAACCCGAATTGGAAGATTGCTATGACCGACGAATATAATGCTCTTATTGATAATAAAACGTGGGAGTTGGTGCCCCGTCCATCTGGTGTTAATATTATTCGGTCTATGTGGATTTTTGCTCATAAAGACAATTCAGACGGATCTTTTGCGAGGCATAAGGCTCGTCTTGTAGGTGATGGTAAGACTCAGTAGGTTGGTGTAGATTGTGGTGAGACATTTAGTCCGGTGGTCAAACCGGCTACTATTCGCAATGTGCTCAGCTTGGCTCTTTCGAAAGCATGGCCCATTCATCAGTTAGATGTGAAGAATGTTTTCTTACATGGTGATCTTAAAAAGACAGTCCATATGCATCAGCCCTTGCGGTTTAGGGATCCCAAATATCCTCATCATGTCTGTTTATTGAAGAAGTCCTTGTATGGGCTTAAGCAGACCCCACGGGCTTGGTATAAGAGGTTTGCGGACTATGTTTCGACTATTGAGTTTTCTCACGGCATGTCTGATAATTCATTGTTCATATAGCATCGTGGTTCTTCCCTGGCTTATATACTATTATATGTGGATGATATTATCTTGACTGCCTCTTCTGATGCATTACGCCAGTCTATCATGACAATGCTCCGTTCTGAGTTTGCTATGAAAGACTTTGGGCCCTTAAGTTAATTTTTGGGTATTGTTATCTCTCGTCATGCAGGTGAGTTGTTCTTATTCTAACGAAAGTATGCAACTGAGATCATTGGGCGAGCTGGTATGTCCTCATGCAAGTCTACTTCCACTCCAGTTGATTCTAAACCCAAGTTGGGTGCTGAGGCTGGCTCACCTTTCGATGATCCGACCCGTTATCGCAGTCTTGCAGGGGCCCTTCGGTATCTTACTTTCACGAGATCCAATATTATGTATGGCATACAACAGGTGTGTTTGTTTATGCATGATCCCAGGGTTGAGTACATGAATGCGCTCAAACGCATTATTCGGTACATCCATGGGACACTTGACTTTGGCTTACATTTATATCCGTCATCAACGTCTACACTTGTCTCGTATACAGATGTTGATTGGGGTGGATGTCCAGACACCAGACGCTCTACGTCTGGCTATTGTATGTTTCTTGGTGATAACTTGGTCTCATGGTCTACAAAGCGTCAGACGACTTTGTCCCGCTCTAGGACTCCCTTTTTTAGGAACTTAGACTACCTATGTGCTGGTAAACTCCACCTAGAGGCCGAGTATCGAGGGGTAGCCAATGTGGTCTCTGAATCCTATTGGTTACGTAATCTTCTTTTAGAGCTTCATTGTCCTATTCAAAAAGCTACATTGGTTTATTGTGATAGTGTTAGTGTCATCTACATTTCTGGTAATCCGGTTCAGCACCATCGCACTAAACATATCGAGATGGATATCCACTTTGTTCGCGAAAAGGTAGCTCGTGGACAAGTACGTGTTTGTCATGTCCATTCAAGATATCAAATTGCAGACATCTTTACCAAATGTCTACCCTCGGTCCTTTTTGAAGATTTTAGGGACAGTCTCAGCGTACGAAGACCGCCCGCTATGACTGCGGGGGTGTGTTAAATATACCGTGATATACAACCATGTATATCACGGTTTGTAGCCGATAGCCGATTTTGTACCACACGGTTTAGTGTACTGATTTAGTGCAATTGTACCATAATTAGAATTGTATACTTACCATAATTATAGGATTCTTGCACAAGTAGAATAGGGTTTTGGAAGTAGAATATGAATAAGATTTTCCTATTATGAAAATTGTAAATTGTATATATACTCCTTCATTAATGAAAATAATATTTCTTTCACCTTCATTGTTTATTTGAATTGGATACTTTTCCATCTCAGCTTTCAATTTTCCAATTTCCATAACCATACCAAACAGCTAGAAGTAAATTGTTAATATTTCAGCTAAGTAAATGAGAGTTATTTCCTACGGAATATATCTTATAGTGAAGAATTTGTAGTAGTGAACATCAATGGAGGTGGTGAACATATAACTTTCACCTAGTTCGATGAGTGAAAATATACAAACCAATCCACGTTTTATTGGAACTAGCAGTCTAACCTGATGTAATTCAAATCCTCCTTTCTACAGTAATTGATTCAACAAACCGAAGAAATCTTAGCCACGCAATAACACCTGGGCGGCTCAAGCCAAGCAATTGTTTTAGGGTAACTTACACAAATGACTATATTTTAGGATCTTCTAACCATCCATAACTTCCTTTTTCTTATTTACCATTAGTAGCTAGTTTTAGGCAATTCGCATGTATTTGAGTGTATCTTAATACATTGTTCAGTTGTATCTAATCTTATTTGATGTCTCGTATATTTGAATACATGCAACCTTATTTTCTTTCAATACATGTGCATTAAAAAAGATTGTATTCCACTATATTTAAATACATGAAAGAGCTGTGTAATCATTATATTTATATATTAATATATCCTTTTGTTTTGGTTGTATTTGCATGTATTCGAGCTCTGATCAGCAAGGTTGCCGCCGGACGTCGCAAGGTTGAATGTATTCAACTGTATTTGAATGTATTTCAATAAAATTGCAGATGCAAAATTTCAGATACGCTATATTTACTCAAAAATATTGTATATAAACATATGTATATAGATTATTCAAACAACACATACAGACAAATACATCTAGTTTGCCCCCAAAATGCAATCAGCCAAATACATATAACTTATATTTACACTCAAAAAATGACGAATACACTTAGACATGAGATACAAGAAGGAGAAGAAGCCATGAATTCCGGCACTACGAATACACTAAAAACACTCGTATCTGAGGAAAAAACAATCAAATACTGAAAGTTTGGCTCAATCGATGAGGATTCGGTGAGAAGAAATCGATCTCAATCGATTGTGTAAGGTTGGAGAAGGT
The DNA here is from genome assembly GCA_034509755.1 of Anisodus tanguticus. Classification (NCBI taxonomy): domain Eukaryota; kingdom Viridiplantae; phylum Streptophyta; class Magnoliopsida; order Solanales; family Solanaceae; genus Anisodus; species Anisodus tanguticus. The sequence goes on along the minus strand of CM067547.1, from coordinate 9,289,487 downwards.
TTGGTTGTTGCTGCTGAGCGAAGAAGATGCATTGTAAGTACTTTAATTTCATGAGAAACTGATTAATTTTTGCTTTTTTCTCTTTTAGGTCTGTTGACGATGGCAACAACCATAACTGCTGACTTCAAACGAAAAGATGTCAAAGTTGGATGAAATCTTGGAGAACTCGGTATCCGTCCAGATTTGAGAAGAAGTCATGAATTCCGGTATAATGAATGATGGTTGAGTGTAGTGTAAGATTTTTTATTAGGTCTGTTTCTTTTAGGGTTGCTAAATTAAAGAGATGCGTGGCTTGGGTACGGGTTTGGGCAATGAGAATTACGGTGGTTAAGTTTGGTGAGGAAGGGGAAGTAGAAAATGGTAACGCTATAATGGTTCTTGAAATCAGAGGGGACTTTATGCGGAGAATTGTTTTCAAGTATTGAGAAGAATACTTCGACATTGAGAGAGGGGTGAGGAAGAAATACAAGCTATTAACCCTATGTTATTTGGTATAGCTATGAAATGTAAATTGAAAATTCACTATAGCTATGAAAAATAATTAAATAAAATAGTAATTACTAACCATAAATACCTCTTAAAAGTACTATTTACTTATATGACATAAATATTTACTTCTATGGCATGTAAATATTCCTTGTCGACAAGTACATCAAAAACAGATAAATTACATATTATTTACATATTACAATATAGTTAATAAAATATTACTAAATTTTATCGTACTATATTTTTTTAATGTAATAAAGGATATCCAGATAAATAATCGAATATTATAAAGATGTAATATATGAAAGTAAATAATTTTTAATGATGACTTCGATAATTTTAAAAAAGAAAGAAGTCTTATTATCTTTCAAAGTTGATTATTTTTTATAAAGAGCGAATTAATATTTTTTCACTTCAGATTAGACTTTAATTATCTAAATGTATGAAATTATTTTAACACCTAGTAATTAATTGTGCAAAATTGAGGTAATTAGATTATAACATTTTATGAAAATATTATCTTAATTGTCAAGTATATATATTATAAAAAGAAAAGAAAATTTTAAGCTTTAGAACATAAAGTTACCAAATATATCTAGGGTTGGGAGTTAGTAGGTAGCCGAGGTGATCATAATATGTATAAGATGGTTCGTGCACCATCTTAACACAATCAAAAATATAATTTAATTAAATAAATGAAAGATGCATAAAAGAAGCCCCTTTGAACTATACTTGAATTTTCAGTAATACACTTTATAATTTGATTTAGGCCACTAATTTATTGAGTTGCTATTAAATAACACCTAACATCAATTTGGTTGTCATTTGTCAATTAATATTGACAGCTAATCGGTACACTATTTGAAGTTTAACATAATTAATGTGTAGTATTAGCTAAGTTAATTAATATGTTATTTATGAGGTTAAGTTATACTACATGTGCAACATTTCTTCCGTCTCAAAAAGAGTATGATATCAATTTCTGTGCGGATCTTTTCATCATCTAATAATCCTAAAGAGGGTAGGAACATAGATGGTAGTATGATTCAAATTATTAACAAAGTCTATCAAATAACAAAGATGTAGCATGGAAGCGATTATTATTAACTTAAAATTCATTTTTTAAAATAAAAGTCTATAATCTTTAACCAATATTAACATCATAATTGCAGAGACTAATACTTATCAAGATTATAATTAAAAATACATAATCTAAAAATCATACCTCTTAGCAGAATTTCAGATCGTCGGAATGCTCACCCACCCTGACACTTGACTCCCTTTTTCTTCACTGAATTCAACTGGATAAATGGTCTAGGTACTAGGAGACTCAACAGACTCTTTCTAAAATTATTTTTAAGATGCAGGTTTATAGACTAATATGATTCTAAGTATAAACTCTCAAATTGTTTTTTCTCTGGTATTATGATATTATTCTTGGTATTGATTATAGACTAAGAGGGGGTTTAGCTAGACATTGATGTTTTTTCAAAGAAAATTTTTTATTGCAGATTTTGAATATCTCAAATTGTTACAATAAGGCTCTTTATATAGATAACCTCGGTAGCCTACATGACAAAAATTTTAAAGCTGCTTTTTACAAAAGTAGTAAAGTAAATAGTAACTGATTGCATTATTTCTAGTGTGGCGGCTATACTATTACTTGACATATTTTTCAAAAAGTCTATAGTAATTTGTCTTGTCTCGTTGTACTGCAGTAGTCTTCTTTCTTTGAACACTTTTATTGCTTCTTGTCTTATTGTGAACTTGTCTTGTCCCTTTCATCCTTCGTAGCAAATTATGTTCATCTTTGCAGAGAATTACTTTTGGCTTGTTGTGATTCTTTGAACTTTGTCATCTTCATGGGTCCGGCGGTTTTTATAATTGCTGGACCACTGCTATTTTTTCACAAATATTTTTTCAGCTGTCTTCTTCTTTGTTGCATCTGGATGATTCTTTGATAGTAATATGAATTGTAATATGGGTAATATATGGGCTTATTGTAGTTAGACTACATTGGATCGTATCAAAATATTACATTGTGGCTTGTTGTAGTTAAACTACACTGGACCTTGTTTTATCATGCAAAAGGATTAGAGGATCCTTCTTTTTAATAGTATAGGTAGTATTGGTAACAATTTTATTACTGATTACATGCCTTTTTCTCTGACCTGTTAAAAGTTGATATTGCTCCATAGTCGCTTTGGCATGTCTATGTTTCATGTTCATGATCCGATCGTGCATGTTAGTAAGTTCCATAGTGTCTTGGGATAGTACATCATTATTATAGTACATGGTAATAATTTCTTCAACTTCTCCACCTTTGGTTGTTCCAATTATGCATGTTTTCCTAGCCTTTAACATATTTCTATCTTTGATTTCAAAGTTAACAGTCCAATAGCTCTTTTGACACTTAGCCATTCTTGAAATTTTTCCAATGTACATGGTATCTTCATTTTGAGATCTTCATCATCACCACTGATATTACTATTTTTTTCAGTTTTAAATAGTTGACATATTACAATGGGTTTTCCGGTCAGATCCGTTGAGGCATCAAATAGTTGTATTCCATATATACCTTTTCCAAAATATTCCATCATTGCTTGAGCAGATTCTATTATGACACTAGGTAGTTTAGAAATATTATAAAAAGTATCATCTACTATAATTTTATCAATAAAATCATAAGTAAATAATTTTGATACTATATCAGGGTTAGCATTTTCACTACATAAAAATCTCGGATATTTGCTAAGTTTTGCACTGCGTAAAATATGTGGGTTAGACTTGTAATCATAAAATTTGTTTATTTATTCATAAGCGATAATATATTCAGGTGCATGTTTTAATTTACCACTTATTGTCACAGTTGTTGATTCTTGGAAAGATGAGGCTGTTATGGAATGTGGTATAGTAGATGGCATGGTTGCAAGCTTGGATGTAAAAGTTTTAGGGAGTGTGTGAATGTTTGTTTTTTCTGTAGTAGATTGAGAGGATTTTAAGGCTTGTAGTTTTTGAAAGTCTCGGAAAGCTTCCGTAAGCTGGTTTACCAGATGTGTATTTTCTTGTAATTTGGTTGTAATTGTTTCATGGTTTTGTTTGATGACTTCTACAGCCTTAGTAATATATCCTTCAAAATTGTTACTAGTGATTGACATCGTTGTACCTGCTAAGAAAATCAACTAAAATATTCTTAGTTCCAGAGATATTTTTAACAATAAAATCATAACAACAAAAGAATGATTGTCATTTTCTTCTTTTATTTAATTCTGGTAAAGGATCTATTTTATTAGTAATAAAAGCTCTTACTTGGGTGTTATCAGTTCTAACAACGAATTTCACTGGCAATAGGTGATAGTGAAATCTTTTTATTCCAAATTTTTACAGCTAATAGTTCTTTTTCATTAATATGATAATTTTTCTTGTTTGCCTTCCATGTTCCACCTCCATATCCACAAATGAGTGATTTTTCTTTATCCATATCATTTTTATCATAAGCTATGAGGACTGCTCCTCATCCCACATCACTAGCATCAGTAAAAAGTTCTAGTTACTCTTGTTCCGTTGGTATTATATGTTTTGGTAAGGACTTTACTTTTTCTTTGATTTTGTTTATAGATTTAGTATGTTCTCTTTCCATTCAAATGTTATATTTTTCCTAGTTAATTCTTGCAATGATTTTCTTAAAAGTGGTAAATCTTTTATATGGTCTGAAACATAATTTACTATTCCTAGAAATTGTTGTACCTCTTTTTTATTTTCTAATTTATCTTTAAAATTTGTTATTTTTGTTACAACATGTTCTTGCAATTGTAATCCTTCTTTATCTATAATATATCCTAAATATTCTCTATGGTTTTTGAAAATTTCAGATTTCTTCTCAGATAATAATATTCCGTGTTGTTTCACAGTTCTTATAAATTCTTCTAGATATTTTATATGGTCTTCTAGACTATCACTATATATTAATATGTCATCAACATATACTATACAAAATTCTGTTAATTTTCTAAACACCTGGTCCATTTTTCTTTGAAATATTTGTGGTGCATTCTTTAATCCAAATGGTAGTACATTACATTCATAGTGTCCTTGAGGGGCGCTAAAGCCTGTTAAAGGTTTTGACTCTTTAGTTAATTTAATTTGCCAAAATCCACTCTTACATCAAATTTACTAAACCATTTTTTATTTCCTAATCTATTAATAAGGTTCCTTTTGTATGGTAAAAAATATTCATCAAATATTGTCTTTTTATTTAATTCTCTATAATCAATTATCATTCTAGCCTTTCCTCTTTTTTGTTCACTATGTTTTCTTACTAAAAAAGTTGGGCTACTATGTAGACTTTTACTTTCTTGTATCATTTTTAATTCTAATAATTCTTTTATGTGGGTTTCAAACTCTTTTTGATCTATTGGGCTATATCTAATAGGTTTAGATCTAATTGTATCATTGAGATTTATTAATTTGATCTCAGCATATATTTTTTCTTTTTCCCATAGTTGTATTGAATTTTCTCCAAAATTCATTTTCAATATATTGAGATATTTTTCTTTTAATAGTTGTAGGTTATTATTCCTATCTGATCTTATGTTACACAATCGTAATGTTTGTATTGGTAATACTCTCTTTAATATTATCCATTTATTACTAGGCGTTTGTAAACTAAAAGTATTATTATGTATACCTTGTGTTTTAAAGTAATCTAAGAAGTTGTTTCCTAACAATACTTGTTGTTTCATATGATCTAGTTGATACATTACTGGTAGTCGAAATATTGTTTTATCCAACACTATTCTCATATTTTCTGCTATTATATCTAGTTCTTTCATTTGTTCATTAAATTTTGATACTCTTATTCTATGAGTTTTAGATCTTTTTCATCTGTGTGATTCTAATACCTCTTTTCTTGCTAGACATAAGTCTGCTCCACTATCTATAAATATCTTTTGTTTTATCATTTTATTAGGCTTATATTCTATATGAGCTTCAATATAAATTGCTACCATTAGATTGTATTGTTTTCAATTCCTTGTCTTATTATTTCTAATTGTCTTTTCCTTATTTTACAAAGATTTTTAGCTGTTTTTTTTATATCTATCGTGGTAATATTTATATCCTATTTCATTAGTAATTGTGTTAAGTTTATATGCATAATCTCTTTCACATTTTTTCCAATAGGTTTTTTCTTCTTCTAATTTATTTATTTCTTCCATTTTATTCTGAACTGCTTTCACTATCTGAGTATTGGTTAATAAAGTTAATATTTTCTGGTTCTGTTTCACTTTCAGTTTGACTAACATAAAAGTTTTCATATTCATACCATTTATTATTATCTTCTTTTATGTATTGTAAATTCATAATAAATTGTGTTGTATCTATATATTTTACACTTTTTTTCTTCAGTTTCGGACATTTATTAGCATAATGTCCTTTTTTCATTACAATTCCAACATTTACATTCTTTAGGTTTTTCTTCTAAGGATTTTATATATTTTCTTTTTCTAATTTTTCTCTTATGTTTAAATTTCTTTCTAGTCTCAGGAGTATTTTTATACCTTTTAAATCTCCTTTTCTTATAAGGTTTATAGTATTGTTTATTGTAATTATTATATTTTTTATATCTTTTTCTTTGATATTTTTTATTTCTATGACCTTTCTTATATTTCCTTTCTTTTCTTTTATCGTTATTATTCCATTGAATATTATTACTTTAATCTTTAATCTATTATTCAGTATGTTTATTAAATCTAATATTTTGGATTGTCTTAAGCTAGTTTGTTTTAACATTATTGGTTCTTTTCTAATTATTAGTTTTGTTAGAACTGTTTTTCAAAAAATTGCTTTCGAGGAAAAACTTTTTTCTGCTTTGAGAAACAACCTGTACTATTCATAAAGCTCTTATTTTCTTAAGAAATCTTAGCATACACCTCAACTCTCTACAGGAAACACTTTCGGCTTTCCATAAGCTTTGACCAAACAGGCTGTTAGTGCCTAGTTTCTCCGGCCTGAGTAATATGATGTACCAGTCAGCATTTGTTCTTGTTCTTTTAAAACCCTTGATACTATAAGAACGTACTGAATATCACTCCACCTATTTTTTGTTAAGCGCCTTATGAGGACTAGAACTAAATTAATAGGCTAAAGAAAGGGTATCGCATGAGGATTTATGGAATCCACCAGTTAAACATATATCGTATTTGTAACACATTAAGAAAAAACTTTAACGTATTTGTTTACCCAATTAATTTTGTTACATTAGGAGTATTCAAAGTCCCAGTCGTAATTAATTAGCAAAGATAGTAGTAAAGAAAGAGTATAATCTTAATCAATTGCAAAAGTTATTGAAACATAATAGAACAAGAGAGACAAAAAAGGAGGAACCAAGAAGACTAGAACATTTTGAGCTCAAGAAGTTTTTTAGCTTGAAATTATCAGAGTAGTAATTTCATTATGGAAAGAAGTTACACTTTATTTTGACTTCTCTTATTTTAAAGTCTTACATGCAATAGCCCTTCAAAGCTATATACAAAAAAAGTAGTTTTCTTTTCTTTTGAATGAAAAATTTGTTACTGGAAACTTTTACCAATATTGTAATCTTCTCTCTTTCCCTTCAAATTGTAAAGTTTTTTTTACCAACAACGTAATCTTATACTCCAAAAGAGGAAGAAACTATTAATGCAATAGTTTGGTGGAGAAGACATTACTACTTACTAAAATATCCTATAAATATCTGCACCCCCATAAAAAAAGAATTCAACATTTTTACTTAGTGAGGTCTGAAAAAAGAAAATTATCATAAGTTGGTTTTAAGTGAAGGAGAGAGATAAGACTTGCTAGGAGTTGAATCATAAGCTCAAAGACATTACCCTATATTCACTACAAGAGAATCCACTCTGACACATATTAGATAATATCACAATAGACGATTCGATCTAACTCCATAACTAAGGAGGAGGATGCATGACTTGGAAGAAAGGTTTTCTATAAAGGAATGACAATTTATTTTATAATTTTTAATACCGTATCTCTCTTCAAAACAGGTATGGGGAGGGGAGCCAAGTCCTATTTTTTTAAATTATATTCATTGTTATAATTGCAATTTTTAATACGTTAGTACTCTCTCCATCCAATATTATATTAATATCTTTGATTTGACACAGAGTTTAAGAAATAAAAGAAATTTTTTGAATTTTGTGCTCTAAAATAAGTTAAAGATATTTGTGTGGTTATACATCATCTAGTTAAGTGTAAAAAGTAAAGTTTAAAGTTAAATTGTTGTCAAATAAAAAAAATGTGTCGTTCTTTTTGTCATCGACTAAAAAGGAAAGTGTGTTATATAAATTGGGACCGGGAATACTTTCTCTTATTTTATTTTAGGTTTTTAAATTTGACGGCCGCTCCAAGCCTTTCTATCTGTCGCTGTCAACAGATCTGTGTGTCTCTTCATTTTCCTTACGTACGTTGGTTCTCCCTGTTTTCTTTATTGGACTACAGATCATGTTGGACACCATGCATAATGAAGAGGACGTTAACAAGGTTCCAACATCCATTGAGACAGAACCATTGGTGTTATTTATCCACCTCCAAATATCAGGAATATTGTTGACACAACTGCACAATATGTGGCAAAAAGTGGTACAAAATTTGAGAAGATTATTATTCTAAAAGAAGCTAGGAATCCCAAGTTCAGTTTCTTGAATGCTTCGGATCCTTACCATGCCTATTATCAGCACCATTTGGCTGAAGCTCGCATACAGAAACAACCAGCAAATTCAACTATCAAAGAAGCTGCTAAACCTGATGATCTGTCAGCCAAGTTAAGACCTGTCATTAAGGTTGTTGAGCCACCTGAGGTAGAGCAATACACTGTTCGATTCCGTGAAGGGATCACAAGTGAAGAGGTAAATATCATTAAGCTTACTGCACAATTTGTTGCACGAAATGGCAAGTCTTTCTTAACAGGGTTAACAAATAGGGAGATTAATAATCAACTGTTTTATTTCTAAACCCTAATTCTCATAGCAATGCATTCATGTTTTTTGCTTCGATTGTGGATGTGTATTCGGAAGTCCTGATGCCTCGTAAAAACATGACAGATGAATTTCGGAAGAGTGTTGTTGACATGACAACAGTACTGGAGCGATGTTTGCATCGGTTGGAATGGGAGAGGTTACAGGAGATGGCTAAGCAGAAAGATGAAGATGAGATAGAACAGGAGAGGTTGTTGATGGTGATGATTGATTGGCATGATTTTGTTGTTGTTGAGACTATAGATTTTGCTGATGATGAGGATCGGGATTTGCCTCAGCCTATGACTGTTGACGAGGTTATAAGGAGGAGCAAGATGCCTACATCATCGGAGCAAGAAGACTATGTTGAGCCGGTTGAAATGAAGATGGATGATGAAGAGATGCAGCTTGTCGAAGAGGGTATCATGGAAATTCCATAGGAATGGGACCCACTGATGCGGATTGTGAAGGACTGGAAGAGGCCTGAAGAGAGGATCGGGGCAGGAAGGGACCTGATTAAGTATGTTGTCTCTCCTATAAGTGGTGAGTTAATACCTGTTAATGAGATGTCTGAACGTATGAGGATCTCTCTCATTGATCCCAAGTACAAGGAACAGAAGGAGAGGATGTTTGCAAAGATTAGGGAGACAACTCTTGCTCAGGATGATGAGATTTTTAGGAGTATTGTTGGACTTGCACGAACACGTCCGGATATATTTGGTACTACAGAGGAAGAAGTTTCAAATGCTGTCAAGGCTGAGATTGAGAAAAAGAAGGAAGAGCCAAAGCAGGTCATATGGGATGGTCACACAGGTAGCATTGGTCGCACTGCTAACCAGGCAATGTCTCAGAATACTAATACAGATGATCAGAATGCTGCAATAAACCTTCCTGGTCCTCAGGCTCCTTCATCTCTCAAGCCCAGTATTCCATCTGTTAGGACGCTACCTCCATTGCATATTCCTAGGCCTCCAAATACACACCAGTATTCCACTCCCACCAGTGCTGGGGTTGTTGCTCCACCTCTACTTCGACCTTCTATGGTTAACATGATTCCTCAGGTTCGGACCCCAACTCCTCCAATGCCACTGATGCCTGGTCAGCAAACTCTCGCGGTGATTCATCCACCAATGCCTCCATCAATGGCTATGAGTTCACATAATCTTCCTGTTCCGCCACCGCCTGGATCAGAGTTTACGCCTTTGGTAGCACCTAGACCCTTTGTTCCCCTCCCGATGTCCCAGCTCAGAGTGCCTATGGTCCCACCTCCTCCTATGCCCCAAGGAATGCCACCACTACCTCCAGAAGAGGAAGCCCCTCTTCCGGAAGAGCCAGAACTGAAGAGGCAAAAGCTTGATGAGTCTGTTCTCATTCCTGAAGAGCAGTTTTTGGCTCAGCACTCGGGACCTGCAAGGATCAATGTATCTGTGCCAACTACGGATGAAGGAAATCTCAAAGGACAGGTTCTTGAAATCACAGTGGAATCTCTTTCCGAAACCATTGGCAGTCTAAAAGGGAAGATTTCTGGGGAGATCCAGCTTCCTGCAAACAAACAGAAGCTGAGTGGAAAAGCAAAAGCAGGTTTTCTGAAGGACAACTTGTCTCTTGCATATTATAATGTTGCATCTGGAGAAACACTCGCTCTCTCTCTGAGAGAACGGGGTGGGAGAAAGAGATGATTGGAGTTTTCTGGCATGGACTTCAAAGGTTTTTTTTGGAACTGCTAGCATTATGTTATGAATTCATAGGATTCTCCATACTTCGTTCATGTTGTTTTGGAGATTATATAGGTCTAGTACTTCTAGTATTTCTTTCTGCAATTTATTCAACTAATTTATCGTTCAAGAAAAGTATTACTATTACAATTTACTATAGTACTACTTTTCAACTATTTGCTAGCATGTATATATGATTTAGGGCTTTGGGACAATGGCTTTCATTTTTGTGTTCATATTGCCCGACTCTTACGAGACAGGTGAGTACCGCATTTGCAATTTTCTGAACCCTTTTTAAGAGAAGAACTTTCTGAACTTTAAAAAATACCACCTATTTCATCTTAGTTGAATTTGTTATGAAGTTTTAGTGGTAGATTGATTGGAGAGGTTCTTTTCCATTTGGTTATCCTATACTTGTTTGTTCATATATTCTGTGATTATGGATTAGCTTTTGCAGACTAGTCATCCTCATGTAGAATTACATATTATCTGCAATCTGTCTGTAGGCAAGGGCGCATGGTTTTGTGCGGGTTGAATCTTGCAGTTCAGTGAATGTTTCCTTACAATTCCAATTTTGATTTTTGCGCTGATATCATTAGTTCTCTGTACTTTTTTTTTATATGGAAGTATAGATTGTTTGTCAAGTTTAACATTCAACTAGCAATCAACTGGTACCCTCTTCCGGTTGGTTGGGATGGCCTACCTAAAAAGAATTTAGTCAAAACATGCCCATCGTAGACGGAGCAATGGACTCAGTTTATTTGCCCCAAAAATATAAATCCTGTCTATGCATTTTCTATCAGTTGTATTATAGAAATTTGTAATATAATTTCCCTACTGGCAATTTAATCGTGTCTATGGATGTTTTTTTAAACTACCTCTAACCTCTGGCCTCTATAAATGAATGATATTGAGAAATCTAAACTTGTATGTCTGGACAACCTTTTGCTAAACAATATGGTTAGTGTGAATCTGCAACCAAGAACAGTATATTAGTATGTCATGAAGTATTGGAGTTGCAATTGTATCCCTTGTAATATTTAAGTCAATTGCAGTTGGCATTGATCGGCTATGAATTGTCTCTGGCTAAGATTCTGCAGTTGTACCAGTCTTCCTGGGGGAGGGGGGGGGGGGGGGGGGGGGTCAGTCAGGACTGGTGCATTCCATTCAAAAGGAATCTTAATGACAAGGGAGATTGATAGTTACACTAGGGGTGAGCGGATCCGGGTACCCTAACTTTTTTTAACTACCCGGACCTACCCAGTAAAAGATCGGTTCCTAAATTTACTATCCGGACCCTGCGGTTCCGGGTAGGTTCCCGGGTACCCTTCCTCTTTTTTTCCTTTTCAAGCATGGACCTTAACTTACCGAACTGGCTTAGTAAAGTAGAAATCCTTAGCTGTCAACTGACGACTCGATAACAAATCGCTTCTTCCAAAGCGCGCCCCATTCGTTCTGCTCGCAACAATCCAATAAGTTCTCCGGGTGAAAAAACATTAGACATTCCATCTTCTGAAACCAACACTTTGGATGTTATTTGACGTACAATAATTTCTATATGCCTACCCTGTAAAGAAATAACTTCTTAAGATGTCTTCACAGCATACGAATATCGAGAATAGCAATTCCACTCATAGTTCAAACTATATTACATGATTCTACATAACTCACAGCCCTCTAGTTTTATCAACGAACCAATGAACTAAAATTTGAGCATCAGTGCTTTTCTTCAATCAGTGCTTAACATTCTACAGAACATACTAATCAATCACTACATAAACAACTGCCTTACCCTCTGCCCAAGCATCTATCTTGATAATAGACAGTGAAGCTTTTAAAGGATTCTACAACAATACATATAGAATATCATCTTTTAACCGTTATGTTTGATGGTGCCTGAAGAACTCCTATTAAGAATCTTACAAGCTCCTATGAAAGTACGAACTGTCTACCAATATAAAGTGAAAAACTATATCAGTTCTCCTCAAGCCTCAAGGACTTCACTAACTTTTGGACCATCTCGTGTAGGGGAAGGTTTGGAATTAAAAAAGTACAAATATTTAATATTTCATAGGTTCCGGGTAACAGTTCCGGATCCGGGTACCCTGTCTTTATTTGTCGGAACCGGACCCGACATTGATCGGTTCCTAATTTTACTACCCGGAACCTACCCGTTATTATAATATATCTACCCGGAACCTACCCGTTAGTGTCGGTTCCGGTCGGGTATCTGGGTACCCTGTACCGTGCTCACCCCTTACACACAGATGCCCCTAACTCCTTAACAACATTCCACCTTTTTGCGCTTCACTTGATCAGTTTAATTGGAATTTACACTCCTCCCTTATCTGCACTTCATCCTCTCTTACTTATAAGCCTCGGGAAATAATATGGAAGAACAAGGCTCCTCTGTAACAGATGCATACTTTGTGAGGAAGCGGAGGAAAACATTCAACAATCGACAACTTTGGAATCTGTTGTTTAGCATTTTGGGTATCAATTGGTGCACACCAAGATCTTTTTTGGAGTTTCTACTTGCTTGGCGCAGGAGAGCCATCACTACATCCTTCTTGACACTATAATTGAGCTCAATACAAATGTATATGCTTGCTTAAGTTTTGGTGCAACATGCGAGTGGCAAATATGTTAGAGCCGAAAGCCATGCTGGACTTTATCTGTTCATTACATTCTGTGATGCTCTTACCACTTTGATGTAATCTTTTTCCATCCTTTGGCTGGCAAACATTAATAAACTTCATCAAAAAGATGTCATAGCATTTGTGTGACTATTAACTCTTAAAACTTGTGGTTTAAAACATGTCATAACATCTGTGCGGTTTTAAACATTTCTCTTTAGGGGTAAAATAGAAAGCATAAAGTTGATTGTTTCGTGACATTTTTTTGGAACTGTCATATAAACTACCAGTGGCTGGCAGGTGTAAGAGTGCAGTGAATATTGCCACTTGTATTTGTTAAGCGCGCCTTCTTACATGGGAAATAAAGGAAATGAACATTTTTGTTCATCTTCGTATTTTTCAAAGAGTACCAAGCTAAACAACCAAGTTAAACATGTGGTATCAATGCAAATATGTATGGTAAAACACATTGCAATATCACTAATTTTCAGCATCAAACTAGAAATTCAAGAACAATAATGTACAAGTTGGCAAGACTAACTTGTGTTCACAGTTTGCCTTATAATACCATCTGGACGAGACAAACTTTGAGCATCTCCAGTTTTTAGCCTACAATTACCAAGCTCCATTTAAACTTTCCCCATGATCTGTAACTTAATAAATTCACTCTATATAAACAAACAGAAGGGATTAAAGTTTCCCATGGCTCCAGAACAAAGGTTTAGTTATCCAAACAAATTTCCATAAAGCTCTATCCAACCTTGACCAACTTGCCCATCACCCTTGTTGGCTATACACTCACTCTACCGGTGCTATTCAGTCATTCACAGCCTGATGACATTGGGGGGAGGTGCGCGCTAATTGCAAGCAACAGGTCCAGTGAGAAATCTATTTTTTACCCTGCCAAGTTGTGAAGCAACTGAAACTGTACATGATGAACCAAACCTACCGTCTCCTGAAATGGGAATATGAGTTAAATTCCATGCACCAATGATGACATGCAATCTTTAAATCACATTTAAAAATCATAGATTTGCAGTAAATGGTAATGTGGTCATAAAAGCATAGAACTTGGAATTGTATCAACGAAATTGATGCGATGTCTTGATAGCAACAAAATACAAACACGGATGGAAACAGAAAGAGCAAAAATACATGCTTAAATTGAACTAGTGCTAGACTTGATCCTGATTTAGCCATCTACAGCCTCATTATTGTCATGCTTCGCTCAGAAACTATCATTAGATAATAACTGCTGCTGCTATTAAGGCATTAAGCAAAGACCAACATATTTTGCATGTATGATAAAATGTGCTATAGACTTCTCAAATATTTGACAAAATCCGGCTTTCCTAACAAGCATCCAATTTTGTTGTCTTCCAAAGTAATTGCTGTTTTACTTATGATCAATTTTTAAACAAAGATTCTCCCTTCTGGGCTGCTTACGAAGGGAGGGAGCTGCTGAAGAGTGAAGGGGCAGTTTTGAAGAAGAAGAATAAAGAGAATCCAGTCTTGAGTGACAATTGGAGAATCCGTGATCAAAACAAGAAAGAATCCTCAACTTAACCATCTGTAAAAAAAATAAAAAATAAAGGGGGGGGGGGGGGGGGGGGGGGGGGCATCTCTTAAACACACGGGTCAGCAAAATCAAAATGTGTGAAAATAACACGCTGATGATGTGTCAAAGAACGAGTTAAATAAAGATACATGAAGAAAAACACATGTCCACAGAAGGAAACAAATCCAACAACAAAAAAGAAATTCCCCTGCCCACCCCCACCTAACCCCCTCTTTATTCTTCTTCTTCAAAACTGCCCCTTCACTCCTTCAGCAGCCCCCTCCCTTCGTAAGCAGCCCAGAAGGCATAAACGATCCCCCTATTCATCTCAAAATTATGAAGAATAAATTTGCATCATTTGAGCCTTTCTCGGTGAACTAACCTTAATTTTGCATGCTTAACTAAAATACTCTATCAGAAGCCATATACAAGAACGAGTCAACTTCACATAGCAAGAAGAGACCTGGGGTGATTCAGTGAGCAAAAAAGTTGCAGTCAGAAAAAGCTCAAGCAAGATCTGAGCTTCTGGATGTGAAAAAGATGGCGAAAGAGCTACGTCAAAGATAGAAGAGTTAATGCGACTGTAAGAGCACGCAAATTCTGAAAGGTTTCTTCTTCAATATTTATTGGTTTGCTTATTTATATACACGCTAACGTTTAGGTGTAGATGGTGGGATAGAAAGTATTGAGTTTGATCCATTTGAGGTCATTTGGATGGCGAATTTGTATGTGAGGGATGTTCCCTCGACGGACATGGACCGGAAATTCTCTGGCCAACAACAATTACCCACCCCTTGCATTTTCTCTTTTCCCCTTTTATTCCAGACAGTGGACTTAACTATCACCTTCACCTTCACTAAGATAGAGCCTAACCGGGAAAACCCACCATGACTCATCGGATAGCACCTAAGTTGCTCGGACTCGGGTGCGGGTGACCGATACGGGTGTGGATCTAGAGGTAGGATCCTTCATGATCTAAATTTTAAGATTCGGGGATATGGATCCAGGTATGGATACGGGTACGGGGATTCGGCGAAAAATAATTCAAATATCTATAAGTAGAGTTATAAAACCTAAATTATGAGATATTATGTGAAAAAATTGAGAAAATATTGATCAAGAGGAGAATCCCAGAAGGAGATAAAAGGAAAAGGAGTGACATGGAAATTTCTTTATACAAAGTATTTCATTTTCTTCAATTTCACCTTAGCTTTTGTTTTGATTAAAGAAATCAATGAATCTGTCCGGAATTTCTCCGTCGATTTGGTCAAAGTACCCAAAATCGGTTGGTTAGATCGGGTACGGATCCCACACCGACACCCATGTCGTGTCAACACGGGTGCGGCACCGAAAGTGAAGAGTCCGAGAAACATAGGGTAGCACTAGTCTGTCTCCTTTCAGTATTTTATTTTTTTCTTTTCGTTTCTCACCAGAATTTTGGAGAAGGAATGGTGAAATATTTAAACGAAAAAGGAGAGATCATAACTTAAACTTTTCATGCACTCAAATGGAAGTGTAAACCATAATATTTGCTATGTCAGTGTGAGGTGCTCATGTGACACTAACATCAAACAGGGTGTCTATTTGGTCACTAGTTAAGTTGGAGTGTCTAACAAACAAGCCATGCCAAGTTTGAGGGATATCTAGGTATTTGGCCAAAAAAAAAAAGGAATTTTCCCCCTCCAAGCTTGAAATTACTTTCGCATGGTTCAAACATAAGAGTTGCAGAGAACTGATTGATGAATACCAATGACTCTTATTATCTTTGAGCAATCTATAAGGAAATTTACTGAGAAAAATCAAATTAAATAGATAATTCATACTTTCTCTGAACTTGCTTTACATACAAAGTTTTCAACATTTACTAATAGTTGTTAGGTAGATTTTAGTACTGTTTTAGAGTGTGTTTTAGGGAGTCTTTTAGTTGTTTTGTGCAGTATTATGCATGTGTTTTCAAGTTTTAAGCGATTCAGAAAGGAAATAGGCGGTTAATGAGGATAAAAATATATACCTGGCCACAAGAAATAAGTCAAAGAAGTCCTAGGAAGCAATTTAAACGAATTCCGGACGAAGAAGGCTAAAGCGTCGCGGCGCAACAAGATGAAGAGCTGCGGCGCCCCACTGGCAAAAAGGGAGCAACTTTTAGAAGCGAATTAGCGCCGCTCTAATAGCTGAGTCGCGGCGCTCTAATCGTTGAGCCGACGACGTCAGGGCAGCGAAAAACCTAAATTTAGCAAGGGCAAAAAGGTCCATTCGGGGGGTTTTCGTGATATAAGCTGGGGGAGGCGAATTTGAGGGGAGGAGGACACTTTGGAGGCAAGAAACAAGGAGCCATCTATTGTTTAAGTTCTTTTCCCTTCTTTACTTGAATTCAGTTCATGTTGAATATTAAGTTAATTAGTTCTTAACATGACTATGAGCTAATTACTTTTATTGGGGTTTTCCGTTGAATCACTTGAAACTCTATTATGAATTAATGCATTGTTAATGTTCTTCTTCATCTATTAAGATCTTTTCAACTTGCGTTTATTGAATGAAAATTAATTGGCCATTAGTTTTCATTACCTGTATGATTTCAAATCAAGATCTGAAAAGGGAGATTTGAATATGCTATAGTTGATTAGACTAAGTATAATCTTGAACGAGAGTATCACGATTGCTTGTGTAGTTGTTTTGGTTATTGATCTTAATCCTCCTATGTGGTTGAACTTATCCTCCTATAACTTAATCCTTAAGTTCAACCACATAGGAGGATTAAGATCAATAACCAAAACAACTACACAAGCAATCGTGATACTCTCGTTCAAGATTAAACTTAGTCTAATCAACTATAGCATATTCAAATCTCCCTTTTCAGATCTTGATTTGAAATCATATAGGTAATGAAAACTAATGGCCAATTAATTCTCATTCAATAAACGCAAGTTGAAAAGATCTTAATAGATGAAGAAGAACATTAACAATGCATGAATTCATAATAGAGTTTCAAGTGATTCAACAGAAAATCCTAATAAAAGTAATTAGCTTATAGTCATGCTAAGAACTAATTAACTTAATATTCAACATGAACTGAATTCAAGTAAAGAAACGAAAAGAACTTGAACACTAGATGTCTCTAATGGCTCCTTGTTCTCTTGTTTCTTGCCTCCAAAGTGTCCTCTTCACCTCCCTTTTTCAGAAAAACATTTCCCTCAATATATATCACGAAAAACCCCCAAAATGGACCTTTTTGCCCTTGTTAAATTTAGGTTTCTCGCTTCCCTGACGTCGTCGGCGCCGCGGCTCTAATTCACTTTTGAAGATCGTGTGCTTACTGCCAGAGGGGTGCCGCGGCTCTTCAGCTTGTTGCACTGCGGCACTTCAGCCTTCTTCGTCCGGAATTCGTTTAAATTGCTTTCCGAGCTTCCCAGGGATTTTTTGACTTATTTCTTGTGGCCATGTTTACATTTTTATCCTAAATAACTGCCTATTTCCTTTTTGAATCGCTTAAAACCTGAAAACACACGCATAATACTGCACAAAACAACTAAAAGACAAACAAAAGACTCCCTAAAACACACTCTAAAACAGTACTAAAATCTACCTAACAATAGTCAAGGCAATAAGAAATCCAAATAGTATAAACATCAAAATCATCTAGTATATCAACAACTTTAATTTTAGGAAACCAACAACTAATCAACGAAGAGCAGATAAATTACTCAAGGGGTTGAACGTTTTCAAGTCATTATCCAACTACAAAAAGTATACCTACATTCAAGTTGCTCAAACCTCCTGTCCCAAAGATCAAGTTGATCAACGCTGTGTCTGGACCGTTCTCCTCCGCTCATAATCAGGATCATCAGTGGGCAACTCGTGTCGACAAACTGGACAGGTGTTCCTAATCCCAAGCCAAGGCAGAATACAGTCACCATGATACCTATGAGCACATGGTAACTGTCTAGCCTTTTCTCCCAAATTCATCTCATCCTTGCAGATAGCACAAGTAGCATCATTCTTTTCTAAATCCTCTTTACTCACAGCCACAGTTGGAAGGTCCCTAACAACAGTCTTCGAAGCTGGTGGTCTTCCAACTAAACCATTCTCGCCCTCCGCAAACTGTCCAAACAACAGCTCATACTCAGCAGTGTAATTATAATCATCTTGATCAATATGACGACCTAAATTGAATCCCCCATTTCCAATTTCCGGGTCAGGCTCCAAATTATGAACATTCAACAGAAACTCCCACTCCAAATTTTCCAACTCGATCGCTCTTTCCTCCTCCCGGGCAGCAGATGCAAATGCTTCCCCCTCCTCGTCTAATAACATGCTTAAAATCTCTCTTTCATCAACTCTTCCATCAATTTCTTCCCACTCAAAGTCTTCATTCACAGCCCTATGATCCTCCAATTGGAACGAATCCCAACACAGATGAACACTCGGGTCATCACTCTCATTGTCACGAATATTCTCCTCATCTTCATCGTCGTCCACATTGAATAATCTGCCTACAACACAGTTCTCATCAGGATCCGAGTCATCAGATTCAACATCGACAATCCTCAACCCACTGACAATCTGCTCTGGGCCATCACAATCTTCAACATGAAACCCACAACCTAACCCTAGCCCAAAATCCGGGTCTATGTTACTCAAGCCCATAAATTCATTCTCTTCAATCACACCGAAACTGGCCTCCAATTCGGGCTCCGAATGGAGCAAATCAGGGCCCAAAACGACACGTGTCGAAGATTGAGATTGTTCAACGCGTTGCTGAAACATGTCCATAACAAAGTTTACTTCGTTCTCGCGGTCCAAAAGATCCGAATCGGGTTCTGAAACGTCGTCGTTTAAGGCAAAAGAGATTTGGGGGCGGCGAGGGAAATCGAAGAGATCTGGGCCGTCGAGGTTATCGAAATCGTGAGCCCAGTAAGGAGAAGAGTCGAGGTCCTCTACCATAGCGTTTTGATGTTCGATGACGTCGTCCTCGTCGTCGTTGAGGAAACTATGTAGCGAGATTGAGACCTGCGCCATTGCTGGGGAAATACGCTTTTTTTTATATTTATGAAGTACTCCGTTTTTTGGCTTTTGGTTTTCTGGTAGGTGTGTTTGTGTACGGGTAAGCAGTTGATTTTCTTGGTCCCTGTTCCTTTCCACTGTGTTTGAAACTTGGAGTGTTTGGTTAAATGGCGTCTCGAAAAATTAATCCCAACATGAAATATTACTCCCTCGGATTCAAAATAAATAATAAATTATTCGTTCTAATTAAAGTATCTTAACAAAATAGATAAGAAATAAATAAACACTTTAAAATTTTATAGTTCTAAATAAAAAATGAGTGTAGTCATTTAAATCTTGTCATCTAAAATTTCCTAAAACTTACTATATATATTGAAGGAAGTATTCTTTTTGAGACAGACAAAAAAAAAATATAAGACACTTAAATTGAGACGGAGTGAGTAGTAAAGATTAAAGAGTATTCACTTAACCTTTAGAACACCCTTAACAAAATATTAATTCCTAAAAAAAAATCCTTAATTAAAATTTGTATATTACTATTATTAACTTATATTAAGATCTGATCACTTAGCACTTAATAAAGTCAATCATAAAAAATAAAATTATTTTTTTCTTAATCATGTAAGTGGACACTTATTTTGAATCAAAATAAAAAGATTAAATGAACACTCATAAATCAGAGGTAGTATAATATTTAACTACATGAAAAAAATTATAGTTGCATAATTAGTACATCATTTGGTTAATAGTATTAGTTAATATCGCATTAACTTATGCAAAATTTAGGTGTTTTTTATGTGAGAAAAATATATGTATTAACAATACAGGAATTTAGTTATTTAAATCAATGAATGCCCTTTTAAAAAGTAATTTAATCTCTTTATTAATAATCACTGTGTAACAATCTATACACTATTAATTACAGCCTAAATAACAGTTAAAAATACATTTTAATTTGAAAAAATGTAGAAATAGATTAAATTAATCATGTGGTCTTCCGACATGCTAAACAAGTACATTGAAGGACATAATATCACGAAAGTCCCAAATATCTCAAGGAAAGGTCACCCGCACCATTCGATATTTTTAACGTGTAATTCATCATTGTCGACAATGAATAACGGGCAATGGGATGTTACATGGACAACTACTTTTTAACCTGCCAGCAATGAGCAACCTAACGGTGTAAGTGCATACTCATTTTCCGCATTATTGCAGATTATCAGATTCAACTCTCGAGTCTTGTCAATTGTTTCCACATTGTATTGCTTAAATAGATACAAGAACCACCACAAGCCTAATATTATACATAAATTTTCTCTATTACAAGCAACTAGCGGAGAAGGCTTCCACTCATTTCAGTCACAAAGGCAGATGTCTGTCAGCTTTCACCTTTTTCTTTAGGGAATCAAACAAGGATGCATTTTGTTTGTTGTTCGATGACTTTGCAAATGGATTAGAGGGGCGTTGTGCTGTTACCTTGTTGGCTTCTCCATTCTTATCTTGTCCATCTTCAGGTTCATTTGCATTCTCTAATTTTCTTGCATCTTTCACTTCATCAACCTTATCCTTTTCATCCTTCAATTTCTTAGCCTTTTTCATATCAAATGCACTTTTGAACTCCCTTGCCATTTCCAATTTTCTGGCTTTAGCATTTTCTGTCTCTACATTTACATCCTTGATTGGTTCCTCCAGATACCGTTTTTTCGAACCAGAAGGAGCTAACAAATTTAGGGACGGAAAATCCTGTGATTCCAATCTTTTACTGCTTTCAACCGTAACATGGGACTTGGTTAATGCAGCATGAGCATTAAAGGAAGCATCACATTTTAACTCAGCCGATGCAGGAATTGTGCTACCAGTTGTTTCTTTATTTATTCTTTCCTGTAGGAATACAATGTAACAAGAATAAGAAACCCAACAAATATGAAGTAACAAATATGTGATAATCAAATGCTTCTGTAGAGGTCGCCTTCCCTACCTCCAATATGGCGTTAAAGCGCTCTGCCAAATTTGGTAGTTTCAGTGCTGTAACAAGCTTTATAGCACCTTTGACTGATTTTTCCAAAGCCAGAAGTTTTACGAGTTCCGTAGCTCTGACTAGCTTATCACCTGATAAGAGAGGGGAAAGAAGCCGATACCAGAATTAAATAAAACAGAATGGAAAAGTAGGAAACTGAAGCATTCTAAACTTGTTGCGACCAACTTTTTGAAGAAAACTGACCATTGCAGCAGGATGCAATGAGCCTCAGGATGCATCGATCAAGAGCGGCTTCAGTATTAAAAGCCTCATCATCAACCAAACTGGTGTCCTCACCAGCAGCTTCCATTTCTTCAATAGTGCTCTGAATCTGAATGCAAATCCAGCAAACAGCATATTAACATGAATTTCCACTGATTTTTCTGGAAGGTGTAAGGAAATCTTAGCATACACATACCCGGTGGAGATGCATGCTATTCATTATAAATTCATTCTCCAGGTTTTCTGCTCCAAGGTCAGATGAAGCAAGAGGAAATGAAAGACCCAACAGTGAGAGAATAGGTTTAGGAATGGCCTGAAAATACAAGCAGAGAATTAGAAAGGTGTTGTATATATGGAAAGAAAAACTGCAAAAAAGCATCATACTTCTGGAAAGGAGTCGGGAGATTTGCAAATGACACAGAACAACTTGCTTGTGTTTAACCCAACAACCCAATAGGTTTCTTCTGGCTTCTTCAATTTGCTGGCACTGAAATTTCTAATTTGTAAATGAACAAGATTTGTAACATCAATGCAGTCAGTGGACAAATGGGGAGGTTATTATACCTGAACAGTGGAAGCCAACTGCCACCATATTGATTAGTAAAGACCCTTAGCACTCCCTACATTTGCAGTTGTTAAGCAACCGACTTCGATTAAAGCAATCTTAAGAAAAAACAATGGTCTCAGAATTAATGCTTTTCTCACCTTAGAGTCAAAAGAACTAAGATGTCCTTCTTCACTAAAACCAAACCATGACAAACAGGAACCAGGAGTCAATGGAAGTCTTCCTCGGCGAGGTTGTGTTCCAGTACGAATATTGAAGACTCTAAATTCAAGAATCTGTATGGGAATTCAAATAGTTCTATTATCAATAGACCAGTCCACCTCTTTTCCAATCGTCATCAATAGATCAGTCCAAATAATACTTGCATATATTTAAGTTTAACTAGAAAATCCAAGTTCAGTGAAATTGAAGAGAAACAACTATATATTATAGCAAATCATGTGATCTCCAATCAATATGAATGTAGTTATGATCTGCCTTGGTAGTAACTTTGTGGACCCTAAATTATTAGTCTTGAACTCCATTCATTTCAATTAGATGAAATTTATTTTCTTCAAACCAAGTCAAAAACATATGGAAGGAAATGACAAGCTTAGCATGCAAAGTACCAAGTGTTTTTTACTGTGTTCAAGCATTGGGAAGTAATATGCATAAGCCTAGAAAGGTCAGAATTTATTAAATTCTTTGTTTAAGAAAAAAGTATAAATCAACGACACGCCTTTAGTTATCATTCAGACAAGCATGAAAAACAAGGATATTTCAATTAATTAGTTGTAAAAATCTACTGACACAATTTTTGATGGGTAATCTACTGTCACATAACTTAAAAATTGACCTAATATCTCCTTTTATTAAACAGTTCACTGGCCTTATTGACATAATTCTTCATATTCCAATAACTACACAGGGTTTTACAAGGCATATCAACACGTGAAAAAATAGATCTTAACCACATGATATAATAATGAACTATACCTGTTCAGTCGAGGGAAGAGGGGGGGATGCATGTGTGACAACAGCAAGTTCATCCTTAAAGCCTGCCGCAGTAACCACTGGTCCATCAAGGGAAAGAATATGCCTCTTGTATTTCAATCCAAATAAAGAAAAATAACTGTCTCAGTTATCATTTCCAGAATAATCAAAAGATTGGTTTTGACATTTGAAATACTCCATCTATTTCAAGTTGATTGTCATAATTCTATTTTGGGTAATGCTAAAACAATGACCTTTTTCACAAGTTATATTAAATAATCATAAGTATAAATAAATCAAAAACCAATCCATTATACAAACTAGAAACGATTGTCAATAAGTAACACAAATTCAAACTGCACCTCCATGTACTATTACAAGCAAATGTTATTTTCTTAAAATTACATGAAATTAAACAAAACATTTAATTTGGAGATAAGGAAGATTATTATTGACACAAATGGAACCACCTTACGGAAACAATATCTGAATATATATACCTGCAGGCCACCCTCTGTGAAGATGCGAAGAAAATTACAACTTGTAATGGCAGCTACCCAACCAGTTCCTAGTGCAACTGCTCTTACTTCTTCCTCTTCAAATCGCATTGACCACTGATGTTGCATAAGGAAATAAGAGTTAGCCACCAGAAGTAAAGTTTCATAACACTAGATTTCTAAACATTTTGGCATACTCCTGATATATGCATATGGAATAACAGATTAAATCACTAACCTCACTGTTATTAGCCCAGGTACTGAAAGGTCGATACATGAGTGTACTCATATTCTTTTCACCCTTGCACGGATTTGCAAATACACTTCCATTTTCATTTAATGAAGCCATTGTGAAACCAAAATAATCAGTCATTGCAGGTACTCTGGGACCACTGCTTGTGTCATGAAAATCAATCTGCATTGAAGTTATCATGTTAGCTGAATAACTCATGCATATGTAGGTCTATGGTAAAACATAATCCAAATTGCCCTCTCAACATTGCATGCACCAGTTATTGGTAGCTGTTTTCCATTTGTTAGTTTTGTGAACAATTCGATGATCACAGTTTCTATCCATGAACAGTTAAAAGTTAATCACTTGAGATTGAAGATGGTAGTGGAAGCAAGCACACAGTTCAATTTTGTATAATAATAAAAATAATTAATGTGAATAAAGTTTTGGAATAGAAATAAAGAGACACACAAACACAAATAAGTAAACAAGCTGCAATACCTCTATGTGAGAGTATCCATCAAGCTCCATGGTGGTTATACTGCCAAGCATGCTGTAACATAGAAAACGTCTTTTGCCAGGCTGCTGTGGAGTCGCGCCTGGCTGAATAGCTTCTTGCATTTTTGGCCCTGCAGAAATTGGCACATTCTTGAGCTCATTTCTTTTATTATCTGAACGATCCCTGTGACCATGAGGAGCCTTCTTACGAGGTTCAACTTTTGGAAATAACTCCAACTCTTCATTAGTGTCTTCTTCCCAATCGTCAGGATAACTATGCTGTTTGTGTAATCTTTTTCTGCTAAATGGTTCAGATTCACCGTGACTATCTTCTCCAAGATCACTTAAACTACCAGATACACTTGGATTTTCTTCCTCTTCATCATAGAAAAGAAGACCATGACCATTTTTAGAACTTAAACCAGGAATGTCTTCCGTGGGAGATTTCATTGAAGAGGGTACAGCTGGTTCCCAGGCACCATACTTTCCCATGATGTCAATTATTGACAATGCATTGCCAATTGGTTTCCACGCCATACAAGTTACCCTGTTCTCGAACTTTTGCCGATCAATATCCTGTTTCTTATCAACATCCCATATCAAAATCTGTCTATCTAGTCCAGAAGTAGCCATGTACTTTCCATTCGGTGACCAAGACAAAAAGCAAATGGGCTGTACATGATCACCTCTAAGAGAAAACAGTTTTTCTGCAGTGTCTCTGTCATACATCACCACATCATTTTTCAAGCCAGGAACAGCTAATAGCTCCCCATCAGGACTCCAGCTAACTATATTCATAGAAGAAAAATCAGAACCAATGACAGGAGCTATTCCTTTTAAGATGTGAATTGTTTTCCCTGACTGGAGTTCCCAGATCATGACAGTCCCTATTGAATCAGCTGAAGCCAGGTATTCACTTTTGGGATCAAAAGCTATGCCAGTGATGGACCCTCTATGTCCTTTAAGAACTCTTGCGATTGAGCCATCAATGGTATTTATAAGTTTGATGCCATCATCATCTCCAGCAGCTGCCAGCATAGTTCCGGATCTATTGAACGCAAGCGCCCGTATAGGCAATGTAAATCTAGTAATATTTGTCTCGAACTCCCCAGCTGATGCAAAAATCAAAGCAACAAACAGATCAAATGACAATCGCAATCAGCAAATTTATGGACTAACAAATCACTTATTCCAAATTTGGCATAAATAGTCAAGTATATGCCTCCATTTCAATTTATATGAGTCTTCTCATTTTGAGACATTTCGAACTGTTTGATATCATTCCATATTTATTCTAATTTCGCAACTTTCAAGAATTCAACTCCATTTAACTTTTAAACCTTGATGTGATGTGTTCTCAGTCAAACTAACTTTTCGACCATTACTTTATTGTTTTTCTTCCACTATCACTAATATGATAAATAAGTCAAATCAACATCTTAAACACCATGCCAATTCAAAGTTTAGATATAAATTAAGATGGTGTTAGTAATTGTTATGGCATTTAAAGAACTATATATCCAGATCAGTTCTGTTAATTAACTAGCAATGATGTCTCGAGCAGTTAGATACACAGAAGCATAAAAGAAACAAATCAAGGAGAAGACTTCAAAAAGTAAAACGAGATGATCAGGAAGATCTTAAAAGGTTGAGTTATATTTCTACTATTTTCTTTTTCTTTATCTTTCTCCTATTATGTAGGGGCAGTGTGGAGGAGGTCTGAATGCGCAAGGATATGGGGACAACCTTTTCACTTCAAGCAGTACAAGAAAGGTTGCTGGGAGCCTTCCAATCTCACAGAACTTAATTCGGGAATTAGCAGAGTTTGATTGGAGTATTCAGCCCTTAAAATTGTGGTCAAGAAAAAAAAAGTTTAAAAGGACAAACATTTATGTGCCAACTGAATTAAGACCAAATGCACCTTTAATTTCTCTTCATATCATATTATGTTAAAATACTACATCACACTTAGCAGCTGCTAATGTTGGAAAGTAAAACAACTGAGCAAGCAAGACCAGCTCAGCTTCTCAAACTAACCCCGTAGTCCTGTCCCGATGTTGACCACTAACAAATAAGGTGGTCCCAACTCCCAAGTAGATCATGAATTGAAAAGGTGTCTTTACTAAATTATAGTTGAAGATCCATACTTCAGAGAGAAAAGCAAGTAATTATCACAACTTACAAACACTATTGCATGGTTAGTGGTTTCATGAAACAGGGGTCACACAAGATTTGTATGAAGGGACCAACTTATACGTGAAAAGATTGACAATGTTTTAGTTAGAATGACCATGGGACAACAATACAATATCTCAATGTAAGTAATTCAATATTTTGAAAAGTTTGGATAACAGCAAATCCCATTCCCAAAAATCTGTCTGTTCAAACAAAACAACTTAAATTATTACCACAATTAATCACTCGTCCAGAACATTCTTGTTTTGGAAATAAAGCATGAAAAAACAACACAAGATTCGGGTGTATATATATATGATACAAAAAACATAACAAATTACAAAAATTAACAGAAATATTATGCACGCTGTTGAAGTAGTTCACTCTAAGTTAGTAACAAATAATTCAGACAAATTCCATTTTCTGTCTTCAAAAGTGCTTTAATCAGTCAAATTAAAGCTTTACTAATCCTTTTGCCTCCAACAGGAACCCGACAAGCAAACACTAAATGAAATAAAACGACCTCCTTATTCCTAAAACAAAATCACTCTACTTTCCATTTCGATGATGAACGTAAACTACTTGAGATGAGATAAAAGTGAGCATATACCAGGAAATTTGTAGAGTTTGACGGAATGGTCAATAGATCCGGAGGCCAGACAGGTATTATTAGGGCTGAGAGCCAAAGCGGTAACGCCATCTCTATGATGTCGAACAACTTTAGGAGGATTAGCTGGTAAAATAGCATCATGGATGCAAATTGAAGAATCAGAAGAAGATGCAGTGACAATGTGTTCGCCCTGTTTATCCCATAAAACCGAGCAGAACGAACCAACGCCATTACTGCACTTGTGAGCTTCTCGTAGCTTAATGGATCTGATCTTCATTGTCGATTAAGGTATTTTGTCTTTCTTTCTCTGATTTAGATCTTACTTTTAGTTTTGGTCTCGAGTGTTAGGGTTTTGGATATGGCGGGAAATGGGACAAATTTCGAAGTCTATTTGATTTTTGCGCCATTTTACTGGGCCAAACCCTCGCACAAGTCAATAACTCGGTTTAGCTGTTACTGGGCCTTACCTAGATTAGGCTCTATAAATTACCGGGTCAGTTATTTATTGTGTACAATAAACACAGTTCAATTGAATAAAATAAGATAAAATTCTTTATACTAAACATAAATGAACAAATCTGAAAACTATTAGATAGATTTTTTTTAAATAAAATATCTATGGAATTACTAAATTAATGTTTGCATCATGTACTCCCTCCATTTCAAACTATTTATCATTATTTCTAAAAATATTTTTTCAAATTATTTGTTATTTTAGAAGTTCAAGAAAAAAAATTATTTTCTTTCCATTTTATACTTATTATTGGAGTCAAAAGTACCTCTTAATTAATATTTTCTTGTGTAAAAGATAAATACGACAGATAATTTAAGAACGAGAGAGTAATTTGAAGTCTTCAGATTTAAAATACTTCTCACAATTGACATTTGCACCTTCTCGATTAGCAAAATGCAAGTTTACAAACGGGTAATGAGGTCAAAAACTTTGTCATGGCATGAAGTTAAGTCCCAATATCGAGAAATCAGTGACACCCACAGCGGTCATGTCAATTGCTCTCATGTGCCCGTGTCTTGAAAAGCCAAACACATATTTCCCTTTTCCCAAATCCCAGAGTTTGAATCACCAAAAATTTCACAGTCCAAACAAACCTAGTTGGACCCCTAACCAAGACTCTAATTCCTAATTCCTAAGCAGGATGCTAAAAACCTACACAGCTTCATTTTCCGTACATTCCGGGGTACAATTCCTGAGATGCAGAGCCGATGATACATGTTCAAGAGCTAATAAAATCCATAGCGTCGGGCTCAAATGTTAAGTAAAATCCATAGCCTCGGGATCAAATGTTAAGCTATATGTAACGTCCCGTAGTAAATAAAAAGAAAAAAATATATATATTTTTAATATAAGGGAAGGTTGCACGTTTAATTTCCTTAAAAATCTCAACCAAATTCCCACCCCCTTCTTTTTACACCAATTCTAATAACTTTCAAACCCCTCATCCCTTAAGACTCCTAACCAAAGTCTATCAACTCTTTTTCCCACTCCTTCACATACACACACATCACAACATGTTTATATGCACACGTTATATGCATATTTTCTGGAGAGAAGAGAACGCAGAAAAAAAAATGGGGGAGAAAACCAGAAATTTCAGAGAAACCAAGATTAACTTTAGCAATTAAGGGGTTCCGAAAAGGTTTGGTTGGAGTTTGAAAGTTCATTCGCGGTTACGAAGCAATAAATGTGAGTTCTGGATTTGGTGATGGTCTTTCTTGATTAAGTAGGTTGAAGAATTAGGTTTCGTTATCTCGGGGAATGCCCACATGATATTGTTTTCTTTTAAGATTCATATGTTTTTATCCTGTATTTGAACTTCCATCGAGTCTAGAAAATTGGTGGATGCACGAGTATGGGCTCGTACTTTCATTAAAGAAGTACATGTTTCTACTATTTCCGCACCTAGATACATGTTTAATTTAGGAAGAAAATAAGTTAATGGTTCACATGGGAAGGGATAGTTGCCCACGTGTCATCACGCCGTAAGGGAAGACTTGAAAAAAGTCAAAACGTGACAAGTTGGTATCAGAGTTAAACCAGGTTAGGAGATTTTAGAAAATTTCTTTGAGTTGGGTGTTTGAACGGTTACTTACTGCGATGGTGTGCGTGCCACCTTAGTAATAAGTGAACGGAATAACATCCTAAACAATTCCACTTATTTCATACTCTTCTCGTGCCTATCTTGAGTCTTGTCAAAGACTTGGTTCTCGTACTACCTACTTCTAAGGATTGTGGAAGGGGATTGTCCAACAGTAAACTGACTAACAGTTATTTTTGTAGATATGGTTACAATATGTGTGTGTGTGTATAAGTTCAGCCATACAGTCGAGATGATAGAAATCTTGGTAATGTAAATAGTTTTGCTATCACCTACGGGGCTATAACATTACACATTTCTTGCCTTCGGGGCTATTCACATACACCTGCCTTCGGGCTATTCACATACACCTGCCTTCGGGGCTATTCAAACGCACTTGCCTTCGGGGCTATAATTGAAATGCATTGGATCGGGTTGTACGCACCACAATAAATATATCATATGTTATATGGGATGAAACATGTGTACTAGTTAACTAAGTATTTCCTTAGGACGATTTGGGAGGAGATTTGGTGTGTGAATATCTACTGGCTTGTACACTGAAAGTGCTGAAGTCTGTTTTCATGACATGTTTATTATGTTCATAATATGATTGTACTTAGAATATTGTGAGGTTACTTTGAATTGTAGGGCGAGGTTCTCACTCAGCCCCGGATGGTAGGGCTGACTCTTTTATCTAACATGTTTCAGGAAAGCGTGATAAGGAGAAAGCTCCGCAACATGGCTAGTGATCGCCCCGCAACCTCACAGTTCCACCAATCCATTGCTCCGGATTTGGTGACGATTTTTCTTGATTAAGTAGGTTGAAGAATTAGGTTTCGTTATCTCGGATAATTGCCCCACATGAGACTGTTTTCTTTTAAGATTCAGATGTTTTTATCCTGTATTTGAACTTCCATCGAGTCTAGAAAATTGGTGGATGCATGAGTATAGGCTCGTTCTTTCATTAAAGAAGTACATGATTCTACTATTTCCGCACCTAGATACATGTTTAATTTAGGAAGAAAATAAGTTAATGATTTGTCTGGAAAGGAATAGTTGCCCGGGTGCCATCATGCCCTAAGGGAAGACTTGAGAAAAGTCGGGGCGTGACAATATAGAATCAAGTATGTTTGAAAAAACAAGATTAAGTGGACAGTGATGCGATCAAATCAAAGTAGTTTTTTTAGTATAGTATAATCAAAAGGAGAGGCTGTGAGAAGTTAGATTGCTTGGTATATTAGTGGCGCGATTATGGATTTTAGTGAGTAGTTTAAAATTTTCAAACTTGTGACCTAATGTAAGTCGAGCAGATTCAAAAATTTATGCATATAATTTTTTTATTTCCTTCCTATTGGCGTAGTATGAGCTTCGTACGTATGGGGTTCTCTTGAATCCATTTCCTTGGAGCCATTGCTTTGTATTTCTAGTTTTAGAGAAAGAAAAATTTAATCTTAGAACAAATTTAAAAGCTTTTGTTTTGAGTAAATTAAGCTAAATCTTCATGTAATATAACTCAACTCCAGATACATCTCCTATATCTTAAAATTGTAAACCTAACCATCCTTATACATGCAAATTTTACACAAATATTATATATATTGAGATTAATTAATTATTCATTACAGCTATTAGTTTTCAATTAGGAGTTAGTTAGTTAGCCTTTCATAAAGTAGGTGGTTATTTTTCCAATTTGTATCCAGTTGTAACACGGCTCTAGTCGGTTAGTTTACGTGATTAGGATTAGATATTGTGTAAATAGAAACTCGTCTATTCATTTTACTCACTTTGCTCATAATCCCATCATCTCTAGGACGTCTGGGTAATACCAGTGAAGTAGTCAGGCGCAAGCTTGGAAACCTGGATTATCAAAAAATAAATAAAAAATGCTCAATTTGATGCGCACACAGTACTTCTTTCTCTTTCTCGAATATTCCACTTCTGATGCAGAGTTCACCATGGAAGGTGACTCCATTCATTGATGAAGCTGATGCTTGAGCTTGACGTGGTAGCCGAGCAGACCAAAGGTCTTGAGATTAAATTTCGCCGACACCCATTATAAAAAAAATTTAACGTGCTTAAGACTATGAAAAAAATTAGGTCAACACGTGTGGAGCGTGTTGAGAATATAATCAAATATTAAAAGTGTGTTCTCTCTGACAACTTAAGCTTTTAGATGAGATGGTCACACACTTCAAAATGGTATTAGAGTGAATGTTAGCTCTTCGATCAAGGAATCTATACACCAGGCAAAACAAGATAGGAGACTCATTCAGTTCCTAACTTCCTAATGGGACTGAATGAGGTATACTATGATTAGGGAAAGCATCTTAATGATGAATCCCTTACCTTCTATGGGACAAGCATTTGCTTTGTTAGTACAAGAAGAGAAGCAAAGAGAAATCAAATCAAACAATCAGCTGTTCAGTGAATCTGTATCCTTGAATGCAAGTACTACAGGAGGAAGACATTTTAAGACCAACTACTCTGCCAATACAAATTTTCAAAACAATGGTTCTGATTCTAGATTGTTTTGTGATTACTGTAAAAAATCTGGCCATACTAAGGACAAGTGATAAGCTTCATAAATATCTAATCAAAACTACAATGCTCCAAACCAAAGGAACCATAGGTATCAAGGGTACAACCAGAATCAAAATTATAACTACAACAGAGAAAAAATAACTATGGTGAATGCAGCTCATAGGACACCACCTGCTTTGCCACAAGACAACAAAAGAGACAGTTCTGTAACACAAAATGAGGTTCAAAACTTTGGGTTATCAAAGGAACAATATGAACAGATAGCAAGTTTATTGTAACATTTTCAGTTGAGCAACTCAAGAGAGGGCCTTGACAATGTCAGTGGAGCTGTCAACTTTGCAGGTATTGTAGTATGCAGTTCCTCTATTGATTTTGTCAAATTATCATGTAGATGCTTTAAAGATAGAACTGATACGTGAATTCTAGACTCAGGTGCTTCACACCATATGACAAAAATCACCTTTTAAATGTATTGACCTTACCCTATCCCCTATTGGTTAGACTGCCAAATGGTTATAAAGTCAAGATGACTGAAATTGGAATTGTGATACTTACACCTAAGATTACTTTGTACAGAGTTCTTTTCATTCCTTCTTTCAAGTATAACCTCATTTCCATCAATTCATTAGCCACTCACCTCAAGTGCATCGCATCTTTCTCTGACACTTCTTTTCTACTGCAGGCCTTTTCACTGAAGAGGCCTCTGGAGATTGGTAAAGTCTATGATGGGCTCTACTTTCTTTATTCAGACTGCCTGAAAAAGAGCACATCAATTACTGCAAAGAAGAGTTCTTTCACTTACCATGCTGGTAGTTTTAATTCTTATTTACCTGCTTCTAATGAAGTTGTTGATAGTTTCTACTGTTAGTGGCTTTCCCATTACCCTCATGTAAATAGTGTATCTTCTAGAAATAAAGACAGTGTTATTAAAGAGAATTCTTGTCTGTCTCATAGAAGCAATGTTGATCTCTTATGGCACTGCAAACTTGGACATGTATATTTTGTTAAGATGAAAGGATTATCCTCTATCCCTTTTAATTTCTCTCCCAAATAGCTTGTTTTTTTGCTTAATTTCCCCTATGGCTACACAGATCAGATTGCATTTTCCTACTAAAACCAAAGATACTAAAGCCAATTTGATTTGCTCCATGTTGAACTATGTGGGACCCTATCATATGGCAACACATGATAAGTATAGGTATTTCCTCACAATGATAGATGATCATAGTAGATGTACTTGGACACACCTGTTGAGTTGTAAAAGTAATGTTGTGCAAATCATAAAAGCTTTTATATCCATGGTTGAAATTCAATTCGAAACTACTATAAAAATCATAAGATAAGACAATGGTTTTGAATTTACCAATACTGAGATCACCACTTTCTTCTTGTCTAAGGGAATACTCCATCAGAAAAGTTGTCCATACACACCACAACAAAATGGTGTGGTGGAAAGAAAACATAAATATCTACTTGAAATAGCCAGGGCACTTTTTTTTCAATCCGAACTGCCTTTGCAATATTGGGGAGAATGTGTGCTAACATCCACATATCTCATCAATAGGCTTCCCCCAACAATACTTGAAAACAAAACTCCATTTGAAATCTTGTATAACCAAAAACCAAACTATTCACACCTAAAGAGCTTTGGTTGTTTATGTTACCCTACAATACCTAAAGTTCACAGAACTAAACTTGACCCCAAAGTACTACCTCATGTTTTTATATGGTATCCTTTTGGAACCAAAGGGTACAAGGTTCTAAGTCTGGCCACTAAGAAGATCCTCATTTCAAGGGATGTATGTTTTACGAGAAATTTTTTCCTTTTTCTGCTGTATAACCTGAAAATCAGTTTTCTTCTCTTTTTGATAATTTTCAGCACGTTTCTGCTTCTTCGGAAAGTTCTCCTCCTTCTGTAACTCAATGCACTAATCCTATACAAACTAATCAAGGGTGTACCCGTAACTCAGACACCATTTCACCACATATACTAATACCTTTGTCAGTCTCACATGATAGTATTGTTTCATAACCTGAACCTACTTCTTTGTCTGCCTCGCCAGATTGCACCCATAGTGTTCCCATTGATCATCTCACAAATCAACATGCTCCACCATAGACTGTTTGTGATGCATTGAGTCCTCCAGCACAAAATCCATCACCTAGGAAATCCTTTAGAACTCCCAGACAACCTACATACCTGCATGATTATATCTGCAGTATACCAAACTCCTTTCTACAATATCCCAGTCAACATAAATATTCCTCTTCTATCCTACATGCATCATTTTCTCATAAACACCACATTGCTCCTGATGTACTGGATCCTACTTGTCAGCTTCTTGTAATGAATGTATCTCTTGATAGTGAGCCAAACTCATATGAGGAGGCAACTATCAATCCAGCTTAGCAAACAGTTATGACACAGAAATTTCAAGCCTTATATGATAATCACACTTGGGATCTTGTCCCTTTACCTCCTATCAAGAAAGCCATTAGATGTAGGTGGGTATATAAAATAAAACATAAGCCAGATGGGAGTATTGGGAGGTCTAAGGCTAGGTTAGTTATAAAAGGATAACTCAACACGCTGGAATAGACTATAAATGGACTTTTTCTACAGTTGTTAAGATGACAACTATGAGATCTTTGATTGCTACTGTTTCTAAGAAACAATGGAACATATACCAGTTAGACGTTAATTATGCTTTTCTCCATGGAGACTTGCACGAGGAGGTATACATGGCTTTGCCTCCAGGTTTAGAGTCACCTACTATAGGATTAGTTTGTAAACTGAACAAGTCACTTTATGGTTTAAAGCATGCTAGTAGGCTGTCACACCCCAACATTGGGGTGAGCACCCGACGCCTAGACAACCCGAGCGAACCACCTGAATGACCCCAAAAGAATAACCGTAACATGATATGACACCAATTTCTGCAAACAGAAGAATCCAACCTAGGCACGTGTACATACCAAGGCCGACAAGACCAACATAATCTCTTACCAATATCCGGGCCTACAAGGCGGTATCGAACAAATGATACAATACATGACTCATCTACACAGACTCTAGGAAAATGTTAACACAAAATATAAGTCGAGACAAGGCTATCGACATACCCAAAGTACCAAAAGAATATAACATACTCCTGACTCGGCAATACTCGAGGAAAAAATGGAGCTCCCAACCAAAGCTGATATCTGCACATGAACTACTGGGGAGGATCCTCTCCTCGCCTACCTGAATCTGTGCGGCATGAAACACAATGTCCCAGGCAAAGGGACATCAGTACAAATAATGTACTGAATATATAAGGCAAAAATAAAACACAATATTGCATAATCATAAAAGAGAGAAGGATACGAGTCAATCTGAACCTTTGAGATGCCCCACTACAATATTAACGTTGTAACCTTAACCATTCACAATGATCATGCTTATCCTATGACTTTACTTATAACGTAGTATCAACATCGTAAATCTATCTATTCGACTGCCCAGCCGGTCAAGGCCCAGTGGTGAGTACATACCTGCCCAACTGGTGGTAAATGACGGTACATAACTTGCCATCTGGTGGTAGATAACGTGTCTGCCCAACCAGTGGTAACCAATGATAATAAATGTCCGCATAAACTAGCACCCCGCACCACCCCATGTGTCTTCTTAGGTTTTCCGTCCAA
Source organism: Anisodus tanguticus (assembly GCA_034509755.1). NCBI lineage: Eukaryota > Viridiplantae > Streptophyta > Magnoliopsida > Solanales > Solanaceae > Anisodus > Anisodus tanguticus. The sequence goes on along the minus strand of CM067547.1, from coordinate 9,253,964 downwards.
TCATAGGGGGTATTTGTGTTATGACTTGTCTTCACATAAGATCTTCGTGTCTCGCTATGTCATGTTTAATGAAGCAATCTTCTCGTTTGCAAACATCTAAAAATTTTGAAACATGGATTACACGTTTCTAGACGAGTCTAAAGCCTCCCCCATCATCCACACCATACTCTGCCATGACGCTACTGTTCCGTCACGGCCGATCCCCACTGCTTTGTCACAATCAGATTCCGCCGCTGCCATCCATGTCCCGTCGACTTTCCCATCACCGGCACCAACCCAGTCTGCCACTGCCTCCCCCACTCACTGTCCAGCCAACCCAACACATCCCCCGACTCCAACAACCCACACCCACCGTCCCGACACTAATCTCAGCCCAAACCCAGACCCACTGATTACTTCCTGTCGAAACCCCATCCCAACACCACTCCCCGTCGACACCCCACCCCGACACCAGTCACCGACGTCGCACCCTCCCCCCAATCCGATAAACCAGTCCCTACCGTCACCCGAGACACCACCAACCCGAGACAACCCCGCCCTGCACCCCACCCCTCTGCCAAACAGCCCACATCCCCACGCATAAAATGGAGACCCGTGCTCAACACAGGATTTTCAAACCCAAAGTTCATTTTAATCTCTCCACTTAAATTGTATCCCTAAACCCTAAAAACTCAAAATTAGCCAAACTTGACCCGAATTGAAATGCGGCCATGCGTGAGGAATTTAATACTTTAACGAAACAGCACACTTGAGATTTGGTTCCGAAGCCGGATGGGGCTAATGTGATTAGGTGTATGTGGCTTTTCTGTCACAAATTCAGAAACAATGGAGACCTTGATCGATATAAGTCGAGACTTGTGGCTAATGGCACAGGGTAGCAGGAGGGTATATTGATTGTGGTAAGACTTTTAGTCCGGTAGTTAAATCGGCTACCATTCCCACAGTTCTGAGCATAGCTATGGGTAAGCATTGACCGATTCATCAGCTTGATGTGAAGAATGCGTTCTTACATGGGGACTTGAAAAAAATGGTTTACATGCACCAGCCGCCAGGTTTTGTACATCTGGAGGCTCCTCGTTATGTATGCAGTCTCTGTAAGTCACTGTATGGTTTGAAACAGGTCCCCCAGGGCGTGGTATGAGCGTTTTGCTACTTACATTATGCAAATTGAGTACGTATGCAGCAAGTGTGATCATTCTCTATTTATTTTTCATCGAGGTAGTAACATTGCATACTTGTTATTATATGTGGATGATATTGTTCTGACTGCCTCCTCTGATATGTTGAAAGACGAGATCATTGCTCTGCTCAAATCCGAATTTGCTATGACAGACTTGTGAAAGTTGAGTTACTTCTTGGGGATTTCTGTGACTAGATCTACATATACTATGTTCCTGTGTCAGCGTAAGTATGCGGAAGAGATTGTGTACAGGGCTAAAATGGTGAACTGCAAGATCATGCCTGCTCCGGTCAACTCGAAGTCGAAACTCAGTGTTGTTGATGGTGATCCAGTGTCTGATCCCACCCTTTATAGGAGCCTCGCAGGTGCGCTTCAGTATCTCACATTCACCAGGCCTGACATTACTTATGTTGTTCAGCATGTGTGTCTGTTCATGCATGCCCTCATGGAGCCTCACTTTAAAGCTCTTAAACGTATCATTCGATACGTTAAGGGCACTCTTGATTATGGATTGCATCTCTACCCCTCTGCACCGACCAGGTTAATATCATATACATATGCTGATTAGGCAGGCTGTCCGGACACACACCGTTCCACCTCCGGCTACTGTGTGTTCTTAGGAGATAATTTCATTTCGTGGTCTGCCAAGAAACAAGCCACCCTATCCCGATCGAGTGCAGAAGCAGAATATAAAGGCGTTGCAAATGTTGTTGCTGAGATCCGCTGGCTCCGAAACCTTCTATTGGAGCTTCATTGTCCCTTGCGTGAGGCATCTATGGTTTACTGTGATAACATATCTGCGATCTACTTATCTCATAACCCGGTTCAACATCAGCGAACCAAGCACATTGAGATGGATATACATTTTGTTCGTGAAAAGGTTGCTATAGGTCATGTTAAGGTGTTGCATGTGTCTTCTTCATATCAGTATGTAGATATCTTCAGTAAATGACTTCCTAGACAGCTATTCCTAGACTTCAGATCCAGTCTCAGCGTCCGGTCTCCTCCCGCTACGAGTCTACGACTGATTACATTTTAGTTGACGGTCTACATCACAAGGCCCAGAAACACTTTCTCATCATACACATCAACTCTTATTGTAATCAACACTTATTTATAAGATCAATCTCATTAAGGTGCTTTTCAACCCTTGACACTTATCAGTAGCAGGCTATGTCATTAGATATATCTAATGGATAATATATGCATACATATTGGTATAGTACTCAAAGATGACTCCAACAATGGATTCCAGTGGTGGGTTGTGCAGCGTCAAACTTCTTGGATTTTTTCGTGGCCTGTCGACATCACAATGCCGAAACCTATGTTTTACCCTTTGATTTTTATAGCCTCCTCCCTTAAATGTTCTACGAACGCTGCCAAATCATTGAATGAGTTCCCACCTTCTTTAATGCCATTCAATGCAGCTTTTTGTAGCTCCAATGCACGAGCCCTTCGCTCTTCTACGTCCCCTTGCACAGCTTCCGCTAGTAACTTAGCCAACTCGTCCGATTTCGGTATCGTTTTCGCACCTTCACAAGCTCTAATTGCCACCTTATGCTCATCAACTAAAATGTTCGCATTGGCAAATTGGTCCGCACCCATTGGCCACGTCAACGTCAGCACTCCAGCCACTAGACTTTCAAGAGTAGAATTCCAACCACAGTGAGTTAAAAATGCACACACCGCTCGGTGCTTTAAGATCAACACTTGCGGGGCCCAATCTCTAACCACCAATCCCCTTCCAGCCACTTTTTCCTCGAACCAAGACGGAATCACGCCGTAATCAGTCGACACGTGTCCTTTTGTGGCCCTTTTAGCTGACAAAATGAATTTAACACCACTTTTCTCCAACGCTATGGCTAACGCCTCCATTTGTTTGTTTGTTAACACAGCTTGACTACCGAAACAAATGTACACCACCGAGTGATCTTCACACGTGTCGAGCCGTGATAATATTTCACTAGCCAAAACTGAACTTGAACCACCTCTGTTTAACGAACCACAGTTATTATTTTCCTGGTCGGGAGGCAGTACTGGTCCAACAGACCAAACCCTATCATGACCCAAATCTTTCATTAAAGAATCCAAATAAACATTTTCCAACTCAGTAAACGTGTTGAAAACGACGCCGTAACTCGCTATATCAGAAAGATAACATTCTCTAATAAATTCCGAAGTTGAGTCTCCTTTAATATAACTCCGGAAAATAGGAGAAAGCTGCCACCAAGGGTATTTCGGGCATTTCGGGATATTGGATAACTCAAAAATCTCGTTATCATTGTTTGTGTCTTTCCTTTCAGGCATTTCACGCCAAAGTGAATAAACAACTGACAAGGCCAACGCGCCGGACGTGGAGAACACGTACCGGCGAATACCGAGTTGGGTGGCGATTTCGTGAGTAAACCCTAAAAACATATCGGAAATTATGGCTGACGGCGGTGAAGGGTGGTTGTTGAACCAGTCCAATATGGGATCTCGAAGTTTGCGAAGGGTATACATCATAGAACGGAACCCACCGGCGGGGAGATCCTTGACGTTTTCTACGCCGGCGGGGATTGAAGGGTGTGAAGGGAAAGGTAAAATAAGAGTATTAATTGATGGGTGCTTAGAGAGAAGGGGGTTTAATATAGGGAGGTTCTTGGGTGTTACTAATATAGTGATGGATATGTTATTGAGGACTAGCTGATTAGTGAAGTCGAGAAGGGGTAGCATATGGCCTTGTGCTGGATAAGGGAAGATGAGAACATGAGGGCGATTTTCAGACATTTTTGACAGTTGGTGATGGCCGTCGGGCCGGTGTTTGGGTGGTGGAAACTGGGAGAAGGAAAAGGGGAAAGTTCAAGAACAAATGTGTGATTTTTGTCTACTTTTGTAAGAGAGAAATGAAGATTTTTTTTATTTGACTTGATAACTCATATTAGTTGACCCACCAGATTAAGTTCAACTAATTGTTATCTTGACTGTTGACTACTGTATTTTCTAAATCTGTTGAGATAATCTTTTTTTATATATAAAGGAAATGAATTAATATATGATTTAGAATGGAAAATTACTAAGTACAGTACATTTCATAAAAATTTCTCACCATTATAATCGACATGCTAGATTACAGATATATTTCATGACTATCTTTAGAGGAGAATCAAATTAGTTAAAGCAATCTTTCATGTGTGTCAATCTGACGTGTCTTTTGTATTTTTTACATTTGAGGAGTTACGGACTTTTACAGACTTTAAAGCTTATTGCCCTAAATTTAAAATGATGAAAGAATCTATGACTAAAATTTTTGTTTGGTAGAATTAAGTGTAAATAGAAGTGTCTCGAAAATACTTTAAATAGTAATGCATATTAAGAAAGTTGTTTGCTTAAACATCAAAAATAAATTCGACAAAATCTACCTTAATCTACGAAATGATCAAATTTGAAGATCATTTCAATTTTAATAATGTAAATATTTTATTCAAATTTATATTTCCATTACCAGTCAATCATAATACATTTTTGTTTCCACATAGACGTATGTTATGGTTTAATGTTCTTTAGAGGGTGTTTGAATTGACTTATTTTAAGTGTTTTTTTTCTTTTAAGCTTTTTTTTAAAATTTTTGATGTGTTTGAATGCGATAAAATGTGATTTAAGTATTTATTTTTAAGCTAAAAAGGTATAAAAATAAGCCAAACGCCAAAAATTGAGTAAGACCAACTTATGACTTTTAGCTTACGAGCGACTTTTGAAAAGTTAATTCAAACACCCTCGGAGTAATCTTACAAATCTACTAATAACTTTTGTTACTTTCAAGTTCATCGTCAAGAAAAAGTAAAATAAGGCAAAAACAAAATCATACTTCCTCCGTTATATATTACTTGACCACATTTTCTTTTACACGTTATTTTAAAAAATCATAAATAAAAAGAGTATTTTTATTACATTACTTTTATATCTCTTCAATTAATTACACTCTAATCAATTAATGTTAAGGACAAAGTAAAAAAAATTAATTAATTATATCTTATTTTTAGAAAGTAATCAAGTAATTTGGGATGAATAATTTTAATAATGTGACCAAATAATATGGGACCTAGGAAATATAACATTAGTGGTAGTAGCACATTATTGGTCACATCTTGTCACTATCGAGTTTTATTTTCAATGCTCGACTCAAAATTTTCTTCATATTTCTTTTTTAATTGTGGTGAATTTCAATATCTAATTATGTAGATCCAAACAAATTCACATTAACCATCAATCACAGCGCTACGCTAGATTTCCCTCTCAGTCAACCGGATGCTTTTCACGGGAAACAATAATGAAGTTTCTTCTTAATATGTAAACAAGAGAAAACAAAGGAGAAGGAGCAAAACTTATTTGAGCCATAACTTTTCTTTAAAAATCAAACTTTCGTCTCAACTTTAAATATTTTCTCCCCTTTATCCTATGCAATATATATATATATATTCCATCCTTGTTATTTTTAATACTTAATTTATATAATACGATTTTATATTATATATAATATTTATTTTTTAACATAGGTATTTATAGATTTTTATTTAAGTTCATTAAATATTATAAGTAGAATAATACTTTTATAAATTTGTCACAAAATCTAATGTTATTTTTAAGATTGTTATTTTAATATTATATGCATTGAGTATGTATATGCATTGAGTATGTAGTATGTACATTGTGAGTTATTCTTTTTCTTTTGTTTTATACATTTGAAATGCCAAATAGTAGTACTGTAATGGTATTATAGTACACCGTGAGTACTGTAATGGTATTATAGTACAAAAATCTTTCTTTTTATTTTTGTAGTTTTTTTTGGTTCATTTATTTATTCTAATTCCAAACCTAATTTGGCTCTTTTCTGTTTTTTTTTTTCATTTTTCTCATTGTATTTATTTCTATTTTTTTTACCAATTTCATTTGATTCTTTATTTCCTCTTATATTTCTCCGTAATCTGATTTCATTAACTTTTTTTGCTCCTTTTATTTATTCTTTTTTCCTATACAAGCAAAAAAGAAAATTAATATAGTAAATATTCATTCACCATTTTTTATTATAATTTTTGTCTTTTTTTTCATTTTCCCGCTAAATCAGTCATCAGATACATTATGTGTTGGGAGAAGGGGGTTTACTAATGGGGTTAGTATGTGGAATAACAAAACTAACCACTGTAATAGTAAGAGTATTCTTCTTTAAATTATAATTTAAATTATACATCGTTTATAAAATTGTGATATATTAATGATTCAATAAAAGAATTCTACACTACAATTCATCTATAATTTTTATCTCTACATTATAATTACTGCATAACTAATCACAATATTAATAGTTACTGCCTTACTAATCTCCACATTGTTACTTCCTCCGTCTCAAATTATTTGTCATTTTTTTTGTTTGCACGCCCTATAAAAATATTAATTAAAAGATGCATTTGACCTACTTTACCCTTATTTATGTTTAAGTTATAATCTCTCTTAATTAAATATTTTCTCCGGATCAAAAAGAGTGTCTACTTAACCTTTTTTTCTTGAGTAAAAAAAAGTGTCCACTTATCAAATCAAGAAAGAATTAATCTTATTTTTTGAAATTTTCCCCTATTAAGTTTTATAATTTAAAATTTCAATACCTATTTAATTAGGGGCAGTTCAATCAAATTACCTGTTTTTGTTTAGGAATTAGTATTTTCTTAAGGGATGTGCAAATGACTAAGTGAATACTCTTTTTTATCCGGAGGGAGTACTTAATTCATTAATGATAAAGGATAAAATATTAATTATTCATTGAATTCCAAAAGTGACAAATAATTTGAGAGAATTAATTTTAATAATCACGAAAAATAATTTGAGAGGGAGGAATTAATATTGACATTACTAATACCCGTATATGAATCTCTGCATTCCCGATATAAATTGAGTTTCAACCAAACGACCCCTAGTGTGGGAATACTAAACGAAGTGTGAGCTTTGTCTACTTTACCCTTGGAAACAAAAAGCTGGTAGTGGGCGAAATGAAGAGGAAAATCATGGACCGAACTAGTGATTTGCCCGATTTCTTTTTTTTTTTTTTTTTTGATAATCCAGGTTTCAGCGCATGCCTCGACTACTTCACCCAGTATTACCCGTACGACGTCCGGAGATGATGGGACCGGTCCTTCAAAGACCCCACCACCAGGTAAATCGCGGGATGTGCACACATGGTCGGTGTCATTACTTGCGTCCAACGGATCAATGCTACAAGGTTGACCCCCCCACGTGCCCCATCCACAAGGCTTGGCGGAGACCGAACCCACATCGCAACACGCCCGCGCGCTTTTAGCGCCTGCGCTTTACCATACGTATGCGCTTTGGGAGGACGATATCCGGAGGGGAGAATCAAACTTGCGACCCTAAGGCCGCAAAGCTGACTCCCTGCCAGCAAGCTGCTTGACTCCTCTAGATGATTTGCCCGATTTCTCTCTTTGTTAGAGAATATGAAAGAAGTTGTACGAATCAGTGTGGTATCCACACGATGGTGCTTTCTTTGGAAGTCCGTACCACTATCACTCCGTTTCTCACTTGACGATTCTAATTTTAGAGGACCCCGTGATATTGCTGATTTCGTCGCATGCGTCAATAGATAACTTTTACTTTCCAGGTCTTTCTAGAAAATACTTCATCCGTCTCATATTACTTGATCATTTTTCCCCTTTTATCCACTCTAAAAAATTAAAGGTTTTTTTACTAAATTATTTTTATTTTTTCAATTAATTACATTCTAATTAATATTAATTACTTTAGAAAAATAATTAATGTGAACGATAAAGTAGAAAAAAATTAATTAATTCTATCTTATTTTTAGAAAGTGACCAAGTAATTTAGATAAATATTTTTAATAATATGGTCAAGTAATATGAGACGGGGAGTAGGAAAACTCAGTGTGAAATTCAGGTATGATAACGATAAGGGTTGCGGACGAGATAATGATATCTGGGTACATTTTGCTACTCAAGGTGCTAATGTTGAACATTTTACACTTATATTATACTATATTATTAATTATGGTTATGAATTTCCTCAATTTGCATATAAGAATTCTTCCTTAAAGAATATGGTTTTACATAATTGCCAATTGAACCCTTCTGGTAGTATTAGTTGGAGTTGTCTCGTTTGTCTTTCAATTGGGGACTTGAAATTGACATATGAGGTTATGGCAAAGGTACTATCTGGTTGTCCTAACTTGGAGTCCCTAAAAATAGATAAATTCTCGAACTTTAATCGCTTGGAAATCAGCTCTCTGAAGCTTAGAAGGTTGATCATTGGGAGCAACAAAATGTAAGGGACAAAAGATGTCCATCTGGTTGAATTTTTTGCCCCGTATGTTCAAAAGTGTGAAGTTATTGCAGCGTTTGTAGAGTAGAGGAATTGGTCAAATGGCAGTGATTTCCATTGAAGAGAAAACAGAGAAAGCAGAGAAGAAGCTGTGCTCGAATTGACCTAAAATATCTTATTTCTCAATAATAGAAGAGAGATACAATGTTGGTGTATATATACATCTTGTTAAAACAACCTATTAATTACACTGAACTACTTTGTAACTAACTAACTAAAACATAACAAACTTGTAGCTAACTCAATTAACTCACTAAATAATAAATCTTTCATGTGCTATACCTCATGGTACTGTTGTGCACTTGCCTATTTCTTTCACACCCCCTCAAGCTAGGAGATATGAAGATGTTCTTCATGTCTAGCTTGGACATCAAATGAGCATGTTGCATTCTGCTGAGAGCCTTGGTGAGCAAGTCTGCAGGTTGATCGGTAGAAGACAAATATGCAGTGTAGATGAGACATTCTTGAATCCTTTCCCTTATGAAATGACAATCTATGTCAATGTGTTTTGTACGCTCAAGAAAAACTGGATTAGCAGCAATTTGAAGAGCAGATTTACTGTCAGTAAACACAAAAATTGGTAATTGAACATCAATTCCAAGATTAAGGATTTCAACAATCTGCAAAGTTGTTCCTGGCCACCTATGATATCAAAACCTTCTGGAACTGTCATATACACTTCTTCATAGAGATCTCCTTGTAAGAAAGCATTGTAGACATCCATTTGATGAATTGTCCATTGCTTAGCAGCTGCAATAGATATAACTGATCTTACAGTAGACATTTTGACTACTGGTGAAAAAGTCTCTTGGCAGTCAAAACCTTCTTTCTGATTATACCCTTTTGCTACCAGCCTGGCTTTGAATCTTTCCTCTTGTTGCTTTATATTTAATCTTGTATTTTATATTAGGTAAATTTATATTCCAATTGTAATTAAGAAGATTAAGTTACCTAGTTTGTAGCCATGTAACACTATATATATTGTACATAATAATCAATGAAAGGCAAGAAACATATTCCTACCTGATATTAGAAGTCAAACCCTAATTTCTTTTCTCCCCAAGCCGTCACCCAATCTCTCGGCCGACCTCCATCCGCCGTCCTCCCCCCATTTTTTCTTCCAATTCTCAAAAATTCTCCTCCCCTCTTCTTTTCCAATTTTCAATTGCTGAACAACCTAAATTCCATCATGCTCTTGCAGTCAACAATATAAAGAATTTCATTCCCATACAAAGTCATCGATCACATCATCCCTCCAAAATCCAAGCCCACTGCCGAACCCTTGGAGAGACATAATGACGAACTTTGGTCACGTTTAGATGTTGTTGTTCTACAATAGATTTACGACACAAACTCAAATGATCTATTGCATACAATCATTGAAACCGACGCTACTGCACAACAAACTTGGGAGCGGTTGGAAAGTATCTTTCACGATAACAAGACACAACGTGCCTTGTATTTGGAAAATCAATTCAAGGATATTCAGCAGGATGATTTTTCCAATGCGTCAGCCTATTTCCAAGAGCTTAAGATGATTGCTGATCAACTCTCCAACGTCGGTGCACTGGTCACCAATCAACGATTGGTGATGCAACTTATTTCGGGTTTGAATGAATCATATGACGGTGTCGCTACCATCCTCCAACAAAGCACGCCATTGCCTCCATTCTATGAGGCACGTTCGAGACTCATCCTTGAAGAAACACGGAAACCCAAGCAGGCCACGACCAACACAATTACCGTCGACGCCGCCCTCGTGACCACCGACTGCCTAATTTACGACCCGAGGGGCTCGGCCTCAGCCCCGCCACACCGACAAGCCAACGATCCAAAATGTGGCTCACATTCTCGGACCAACAAGAAAGGGCAAAATTCTGGCCGAAGTCGCGGTGGCCGAATCGAAAATAGTGGCAGCGGCAGTAGAGGGCAGCCCTCGCCAGCCGACAGCCACCCGCCGCGGCAACAGCAGTGCCAGCAACCCTCGTCGTGGGCTGCCTACCTATCATAGGATGTGTGGGCCCCATCGACTTGGGCTGCTCCACTGTGTCCCTATCCGACATTGTCTTGGGCCCCACCTTCGGTCTGATAACCCCGGTCAGACATCATCGGCACATGTTCGCAGTAGGCACACAATGCACATGTCTCTCCTCATTCAACCTACGCATCGACGAATATTGAGGCGACTATGAACACGATGTCTCTCAATGCACCAAACAACGGTTGGTACATGGATATTGGCGCCACATCTCATATGACGGCACCCCATTGCACTCTCTCGTCTTATTTCAATATGAACAATTTAAATCAAAATATTATTTTTGGTAGTGGACAAGGCATTCCTATTCGAGGTTATGGACAATCATCCCTTTCCCCCACCACATCTACTGTTAGTCTTAAACAATGTCCTACATGCCCCAAAACTCATCAAAAATCTAATCTATGTGCGTCGTTTCACAGCCGACAATAATATTTCCCTTGAATTTGATCCTTTTAGTTTTTTTTGTGAAGGACCTTATGACAGGGACGTGAATAATGAGATGTGACAGCACCGAGGACCTTTATCCTATCACCACCACCGTAGGCCATCTAGCCTCCTCTCCATCAACCTTTGCAGCTCTTTCGTCTTCTTTATGGCATAATAGATTAGGACATCCGGGATATTCTGTTTTATGCTCCCTTAGCAAAAATAAATTTATTTAGTGCAAACATGTATCTACTACTTCTGTCTGTGAATCTTGCATTTTTGGAAAATATGTCAAATTGCCATTTTATTCTTCATCCACCTGTACTTTAATGCCATTTGATATAATACATAGTGATTTATGGACTTCTCTTATTTTAAGCACGGCCGGGCATATATATTATGTGTTATTTTTGGATAATTATTCTAACTTTTTGTGGACTTTTCCCATTGGTAATAAGTACCAATTCTATTCTGTTTTTTCATCATTTAGTGCTTTCATAAAGACACAATTAGAAAAGAATATCAAATGTTTCAATGTGACAATGGAAGAGAATTCAATAATCAACAATTTAAAATGTTCTGCTCCAAACACAACCTTATTTTTTATTTTTCCTGTCCACACACCTCTCAACAAAATGGAAAAGCCTAACAGAAAATTAGAACCATAAACAACTTAATTCGTGTCCTCCTTGCCCATGCCTTTATCCCTCATATTTTTGGCACTACGCACTCTCAATGACAACCTATCTCTTGAACATTCTCCCAAACAAGTCTCTCAAACACATGTCACCCACTCAAGTTCTCTATCTCCGGGATCCTTCCTATAAGCATTTATGAACTTTCGGATGTCTATGCTACCCCCTCCATTTTGTCCACTCAAATTAACAAGTTGCAACATTGGTCATCCCTGTGTGTCTTTCTTGGTTACCCTCCAATTATAGAGGTTACAATTGTTACGACTTGTCAAGCCGAAAATAATCATTTCTAGGCATGTCATATTCGATGAGTCCCAATTCCCATTTGTCAAACTCAATTCTCCACCTCCAAATTCATATGACTTCCTAAATGATGGTTTAAATCCCCTTCTAATCCATCACTTGCAAAATCAATCGTCACCATCACCGGGAATCAACCTCACCACTACTATCTCGAGGCGGGCAGTCTACCCAGCCCCGCAACGAGAACCTCATACCAGCCCGTCACGGCCTTCTATCTCGGCTTTCTCTCGGCCAGCCGAGCCTCGGAACAACTCGTCACGACCTTCCGTCTCGGCTGCCTCTCGGCCAGCCACCACTCTTCCCGACACCACTGCCCCATCTCGGCAACACCCTCCACTCCCGGTCCTATTCCCAGTCCTACTGTCACGTCTCAAACATCACCTCCCAATCCCGTTCAACCTCCATCGGCACCCCGATGGACAATGAAAACACATGCTATGCACGATATTTCCAAATCCAAATGACTATTTAACTTATCCACTTTGGTTGCCCCTTCCCATGTTCCTCATAATCCGAAAGATGCATTGTCCGATCCTAATTGGAAAAATGCAATGATTGACGAATATAATGCTCTTATTGAAAATAAGACGTGAGATCTAGTACCTCGTCATCCTGATGCTAATATTATTCATTCTATGTGGATTTTTGACATAAAAAGTAATCTGATGGTTCTTTGAGAGGCACAAGGCCTATCTTTTAGGTGATGGCAGGTCTCAACAGGTGAGAGTGGATTATGCTGAAACTTTCAGCCCAGTAGTGAAACCGGCGACTATTCAGACCGTTCTTAGTATTGCTTTGTCCAAATCTTGGCTCATTCATCAGTTTGACATCAAAAATGCTTTCTTGCATGGGGACCTTAATGAAAACATACATATGCATCAACCTATGGGATTCAGTTCATCCAGATTATGTGCGTCTTTTGAAGAAATCACTTTATAGACTGAAACATGCTCCTCGTGCATGGTACCAACGATTTGCTGACTTTGTATCCTCTATCATTTTTTCACATAGCAGATCTGATCATTCATTGTTCATCTATAGCAAGGGTAATGACATGACATACATCCTACTATATGTTGATGATGTCATCCTCACTACATCTTCTGATACACTTCGTCGATCCATCATGTCACTCATTGCCTCTGAGTTTTCTATGAAGGATTTGGGCCCCCTAAGCTATTTTTTGGGCATTGCTATTACGAGACATGCAAGTGGCTTATTTCTTTATCAAAGGAAGTATGCCGAAGAAATCCTGGACATAGTAGGCATGACGTCTTGCAAACTGGACCACACGCCGGTGGACATTAATTCCAAACTTAGTTCATCTTCGGGTTCCTTGTATGTCGACCCGACTCACTATCGCAGTTTAGCATGAGCATTATAGTATCTCACTTTCACGAGATCAGATATATCATATGCTATGCAATAAATATGTTTACATATGCACAGCCCGACGGATGCACATATGAATGCGCGCAAGCGTATTCTTATGCTATGTACAAGGTACTCTTCACTTCGGCCTCCATATGTCCAAGTCCACACTCTCTGGTCTCACCTCTTATTCTGACGCTGACTGGGGTGGCTGTCCGAACACTCGTCGCTCCACATCAGGTTACTGTGTCTTCCTCGGAGATAATTTGCTTTCTTGGTCTTCTAAAAGACAACCTACTTTGTCTCGATCTAGTGCCGAAGCCGAGTAAAGAAGAGTTGCGAATGTTGTCTCTGAGTCATGTTGGATACGCAACCTTCTGTTGGAACTTCACTGCCAATCCGAAAGGCTACATTGGTCTACTATGGTAATGTCAGTGCTATATATCTCTACGGAAATTCCGTTCAACATCAGCGCATTGAACACATTGAGATGAATATTCACTTTGTACGTGAAAAAGTGGCTCGTGACCAAGTTCGTGTCCTTCATGTTCCTTCCAGGTATCATATTGCTGATATATTCACAAAAAGACTTCCTCGCATTCTTTTTGATGATTTTCGAGTCAGTCTCAGAGAACGGGAGCATCGCGCTTCAACTGCGGGGGTGTGATAGAATATTTTCATATATTGTGTATTACCATTGCTAGAATATAACCATATTTTGTATATCTTTTATATTATGTAAATTTATATTTCAATTGTAATTTAGAAGATTTAGTTACCTAATTTGTAGTCATGTAACACTATATATATTGTATATAATAATCAATAAAAATAAAGGAATATATTCCTACACTACCCTTCAAACTATGATCTATTCACCCAGAACTGCACAAGCTATTCAAAGGTTAGTATTTTTTAATTATTTTTTGTTGCTACCCCAAAGGAGTAATATTTTTTTATACTTGCTTTCTTTATGTTTATTGTTTATTGTATTCAGAAGGGTAATTAGTGAGGCAGAACTAGCACATCTGAACGAACCATAACGACTTCACTAAAATCCGTAGCAAGTTAACGCCACACTAACGTCGTTCCGTTGAAAAGAAAATAGGTGGTCCCCATCGTACGCGAGCTGTGAAGCACGGCAGGGGATGGGCGCACGTGAGCCGCTGGACACACTTTCAGAGTGCACTTTCTCGTTGAGAATTCCTCATTCTCCGACGGCGAATTCAAAACTTGTGGGGCCCTATCTATTCCATCTCTCGAGCCCCGAAGAAAACCCCCTACCTTTCGGACTCTATTTATCTTTTGACTCTATATATGTGCGCACCTGATATCTATGAGGGTTCACCCACCCCGGTTACAACATTCCTTTCTATTCCGCTTAAGATTTCTATTTCTGCTAATATTTCACGTGTTTCTATTTATGATTCTTACGGAGCTACACTTGCGATATTTTCACTCTTCCACGTATTCCCTTTTAATTCTACATCACAATTTCGGCCCTTCCGTTTTTTGAACTGTGCCCCTTTCATTTTTATGGGCCCATCCCCTCAAGTCCAGTCATAATTAGTGTGTCCAACATAAGTCTATTTCCTTGCTACCTTTTCTATCTCCATCTCATTAATCATCCGATTCAATCCATATCCAA
The DNA here is from genome assembly GCA_034509755.1 of Anisodus tanguticus. NCBI lineage: Eukaryota > Viridiplantae > Streptophyta > Magnoliopsida > Solanales > Solanaceae > Anisodus > Anisodus tanguticus. Next base: position 9,238,920 of record CM067547.1, on the reverse strand, counting down.
ATTAATCTGAAGAAAAGTCATTTACATCTGAAGAAAATGTTACGATTTGTTTTCTTATTTTTGTTATACAAAATGTATTTTTCCCACGTTAAAAGTTGGCTAGAAATAATCTAAGCATGTATAGTATATATTTACATTTTGAGTCTTTTTTTAGCCCTTGAGTTTATTAAGTAAGTAAATATAAATTGAGCCATCATATGAAAAAGAAGTTAGGTCGACCATGCCAAGTAGTATAACAATATAATTTCTGTCTTTAGAAGGTTAAGTGTGTAAGAAAATGAGCTTACATTATTAAAAACAATGTAATTATATTTTAAATATTTGTGTGTCAGGTTAGTTCATAAACGTAGGCCTAATAATTAGTGTGAGAATAGGCGTGTGTACTTCATGTGCTTAGTTGGTCTAGTATATATGACAGTGAGTGTATACCGAGCTCAATGAGGCCTGTGAGGGGCCAATGGCCATCAAAAACAACATATTCAGTGTAGTTCCACAAGTAAAGTATGAAGATGGTAGAATGTAAGCACATTTGAAATTACAATTATTTTATAATATTTGTATTGTATGATAGTTGTCCTCCACCTCATTGTGAAAGAGTAATAGAGAGAAAGATCTAGTCGTTCATTAATATAAGCTATGCTCTAACAGAAATATGTACACAAATATCCCTTCTAATCTAATTTGTTTATGTCCTAATATCATTCTATTTGATCCTGATTATAATGCTAATATTCTTACAAGGTAATCAAAAAAAAAATTCTCTTTCTAGCAAAAAGTAAAGCCATACGTTGTGACAACATATTTTACCCGACCATCGATGGCATGCGTTTGTTTTAAGTTCTGTTAATCTTGTCAAGTAGAGTTTAAAATTTTAATTCTAGCCAAAAGAAAAAATTGTATTTGTTCACAATTTTTTTTATTGTTTCTATCATACTGTCTCGATTTATATGACTGAGTTTTTAATTTATTATAAAAATATATATATATTTATATTTATATTTAAAAATAGTTAATTCTAATTTATTAATTTTATTCTTAAAAGGGATAATTTATAAACATATAGTAAATATATAAGGTTTGTTTTAGATTATAGATTTCATTTTCTTTTAACTTTATATTTGTATTGGTCAAAATGTAACGAGCATTTAGATGGACACACGTCGCGTTAGAGGATCAGATCGGTACAGGTCTGCGGACTGCATCTGGAAAGTCAAAATGGTGTGCGAACGAGTTCTCGGTCACTCAAGCCTCGGGTCTCCCTCCGAAAATACGATGCATACACTTGATGATCGGTAGTTAGAGATAACTATGCATCCCGATATTCGGGGATCACGACTTATCCCATTTCAGAATGTGTGATCTTCACGGTTAGGTGTGTTCCACGGTTTGGTTAAAAATAGATTCGAACCGAAAACCAAACACCGATTAAATAAATCAATATTTATTTCGGTTTGGTTTTAAACTTTTAAAATCCGATAACATTTGGTTTGGTTTGGTTTGATTTTATTAAAAATAAACCGAAGAAAAAACCGAACCAAGCCGACAAATTTTATATCCAAATTAAATATTTATAATTATATATACAATACATTAACTTTTACAAATAATTTTAAATACTTTGTACATTTTTTCATTAAAATTTTATTTATCTCTAATAGGCTAATGAACTTTACACCTTAAGCTCATTCTTAAAAGAAAGCCATGAATGCAGACTCATTTATTCAAAGAAACGCCTATGAGATTTACCTAAAATTCATTTATATGTCTTATAAACTTTATCCATTTGATTAAAGCTTATAGATATTAAAATATTTTTTTTATAATGCAAGAAAATTATAGCCACCACAATAGAAGGGTTTTAACGAATTATAAGTTGGAAAAGGATAAAAAATTATTTCCTAATTAAAGAGAAAAACTAAAAAAGAAAAATATCATTAAATTTCTTTAAAAAATTTGAAAAACCGAACCAACCCGAACCAAACCGATAGTTGGGTATTATATTTGGTTTGGTTTGGTTCTAATAATTTAAAAATCGACTAAATTAATTTGGTTTTAGTTTTAACCAAAAACCGACTCAAATCGAATCATGAACACCCCTACTCACGACATCAACAACTATGATGTGCATAGCGTTAGGAGAGTTAGTTAGATAAGTCAAATCTATATGTACCCCTCAATGCCTGAATTGCACCCTCATCCGAACTCTCAGTAATACAATTTGACTGACTTGCGTTAATTGCGATTTGACAACTATTTATGTGCATTTACTTTGATCACCCGAAGAATTGTATTTACCAATCTAGGAGATTGAAAAATATTTTCTCTCCTTTCACTCATTCATTTCGTTTATTTATTATTGTTTCACTTAGTTTTATTTCTTCTTTGTTGCTTCAAATCTCTTGTCAAAGATTATCAGATCTAACTTAAATTAATTTCATTGCTAGAGACCTCATCCAAATAAATTTAACTGCTTTTTTCTAATAATCGGATTTCAACAATATCCAATCAAATAATACCTTGTAAATTGGGAGGAGAAAGTAGTTAAGTAGATCAATCTTGTACTTGTATTAAACTCTACTACACTATAGTATCAAACTCATTGTTCTCCCACACTTACCTGATTACTAGAGAGTCTCTCTGACTTCTCTCTAGCACTCACCGTAAAAATATATCCCAATTAATCAACTGCGTCTCAGCCTTCCTAACTTAATATAGAACCCTTACTTCTGATTCCATCAGAACCATCGAATCCGGACACTCCGAATATGGAAGTAGACGCAACTAAAAATCCTTCTTACAAGAATATTGTATTAGAAAAAATTTCTCATACAGAAGAGGTATTTTCACCCCTCTATAATGTTCAAAGCAGTAAGACTCAAATTCTGAAACCTCCGAAAGACCTTGATGCAATCACTCTATCTCTAGAAGAAAAGAATAGAATCTACATACCGTGGAGATTATCAGTCATCATTAAACTACTAGACAAGAGATTGAATCATCAATATCTCAAAGAAAAACTACTTGACTTGTGAAAATTTGAAGAACCATTAAATCTCATTGACCTGGGTTCCGATTTCTATGTGGTCAAGTTCAAGCGAGATGACAGTTTAGACAAAGTCATGCAAGAGGGGACATGGTTTGTTGCCGATCACTTTCTCTCTAACAGAATATGAGTACCAAATTTATTCCCTGAAGATTCTAAGATTAACTCCACATCAATTTGGGTTCGTCTCCCACAACTATCAACGGAGTTATATGATCGAGGCATCCTACAAAGGATTGGAAGAAGAATAGTCATGCTAGTCAAAATAGACGCTTGCACTTCTTCCACCTCGAGAGGAAGATATGCGCATATATGTGTGGAAGTGAATATGAGAACGTTGATTAAATCGACGATCACCATAGGAAACCACAAACAACATCTCTTCTATGAAGGAGAATGAATTCTATGTACTAGTTGTGGAAGACTAGGACATATATCTATTTATTGCACCTTTGTATCTAAGCAAGCTACCGATACTCCACCTATGACAGAAACTACATCAGACTCTCCAAAGGTCACTCCGGCACTGGTCATGTCAGAATGGCATACAGTCTTTTTTGGGCGAAGAAAACAACAAAGTCTAACGAAGAAGGATAATTCAAGAGGCAATCCAACATCAACAAATGCAAATGACCCTATAATGAAGGTAAAACAATTCGATAAGAAACCAAATAAGTTTATTGATCACAGGACTAGTCGGAATCTCACCGGCAAAAGAAAAGCGGTGACGGAAGAACCTAGGTTAAAACATGTGGGCCGATTTTTCAGTAGGCCAGCTGATTTGGGCCAAAGTGGTATTTCGTTAGAGAGACCCAAAATTAGTGGTTTAAAAAAATGAGTTATCAGAAACAGCCCATGGCAAATTTAGCAGCCCACCAAAAACAATCCTTAGTTGACATTTCTAAGTCAACTGATTTTAAATTTGAAATGAGACCCTATACGGACCCATTTGTGACCAAGGTTCAGATTACACATTTTAAAAAATAAAAGGTCAAAAAAGGGACCACACTGAACTCTCTAATCAAGATAAAATAATCTTTTGAAATCTTCTAATCTAGACACTAGCTACTTGTCCAATAAAGGAAAAAATGAGGTTGCGAAGAATATTTTAAATATTTTTAGTACTTCTCGTTCTTTTAACTCTCACTCTAATAGTGTATCTAACAAAATGGATACTACTCCCTCCAAAACTACTCTTATGTATTCTACTAAGGGCAATGATTATAACAATGTAGACGTGTAAAGCTTCGGCAAGACCGAAGCGTTTGCATTTAATGCCTCTACCTCTATTTCTCCTTATGAGCTCTCTCACTGTAACAAACTCACTCCTACTAGATATACCTCTACCAACCCCTCTACCATTCTTTCCTCTTATCCATCTCTTCCATCGTTTGAAAATGGCGGTCAATTCCCAAGAACTGACCAATGGGTTGATCTTTGTAAAAACTCCACCACCCTCGACTATACGTCAACGTCATGGTTGGAGTGGGGTCTCCAAGGTCAGTCCTTTTTGCTGAGCCTAGAGGTGGATGGACACCATATCCAAATAATAGTGCAGGATGCATCTTTCTTAGCCCATCTAGTGACGTCGGGCCTTAACCAACGGCTAACGAACTATGTCCACCAAGTATGGCTACAAACCTATTTCAGGAAATAAACAAGGATCTAGTGCAGCCTATCACACCCTAAGCCCTGACATTTGTTATGGGGAGGTGACCAAGAACATCCCATTCTTCCCCACTCTCATCCCAAAAATTCTCCCTTTCAATCCCTAGCTAGTCTAATGGATTGCTCCACCACCACAAAATCTCATGCAATAGAGTCTATCATAGTGTCAACCATCCCAAGCCCTATGGAGGGTCAAACCTTGGAAGATCCAACTCCGGAGGTTCTGAGATCCAGCAACAAAGAACTGGAAGCAATGTTGACTTCCATGAAGGTCCCAAAATCAGATGCAATAACTTTAGACAGCCTGAGGTTGGTAGGGTTCTATGGCCCGAAGAGCAAGATGCTCATAGTGCTTTGTCCCAAAATTCTAACCAAATATGCTTTAGGTATCAAGTTTCCAGTGGACCCATCCACAAGGAACTTTGCAGCAGTGTTGAACCCAACACTGAGCAGACCATCAGCCCAACCCTTAACCCATGCAAACATGAAAGGAAAAGGGAAGTGGGTAAGGAAGGAGCAGGTAAACCACCGGAAGATGTTACTAATGAACTTCATAATATGGAATTTTAGGGGTGCGAACAACATGGAGTTCAAAAGACACTGCACTATCATGATAGTTTTCCATAAACCTGTTATGCTTTGCTTACTAGAAACTAATATGCATGAGCACATGCACATTGCTTAAAATCTTAGCTTTAACTCCCATCTTCAATGTCCTACTGAGGGTAACTCTGGTGGTTTTGTGGTCATGTGGAAAAATGATCTATTAAAAGTAGAAGAGTTCACCATCTCTAGACAAGGTATTTATACTCTTGTCAAGGTAATAAACTCTTCTTACACTTAGGTATTATCTACTATCTATGCCAGTAACAATTCTGCTGATAGAAAAAATCTTTGGGATTAATTGTGTTCCATTGTTGACCACACTTCTGATAGTTGGCTGGTGGGAGGTGACTTTAATGAAATTCTTAAAGCCTTTAAAAGGTTTGGTGGTAATCACGTTAACAATTCTAGAGCTAAATGCTTTTGGAATTGTATCAACCATTATGGCCTAGTTGAATTAGGTTTCAAAGGCAGTAGGTTCACTTGGATCAACAAAAGATATAGAAATATGCAGAACATTATCCTAAAAAGACTAGACATGTGTTTTGCAAATGACAGATGACTTAATATGTATCTTAATGCAATTGTCTCTCATCTTCTTAGAACTCACTTTGATCATTGCCCCTTGTTAATTAAGAGCTTTCCTAATTATTAATTCAGTAGCTTCCTTTAGAACTTTGAGCAATCCCTTCTCTTCTAGAGGATTATAGCGAAGTCCTTAAACAAGAAGGTGAATTTTGGAAATTCAAATCTAGAATTAACTAGTTGACTGAGGTTTTGGCTTGCCCCTTTCTATCTTATTAGTCAAACCTAAACGTCTTTATTTCAAAAAACAAGGGTGACTTTAACACTAGATTCTTTCATAACTCTACTCTGAACAAAAGAAGAAGAAATAGAATTAGCCCTCAAGAACGAAGTAGACAACTGGACTCATGATCATAGAGCCATTAAGAATATGATCTTAGGTTATTATCATAACCTTTACACCACTGAACACACCCAAGCTAACCTTACTACTATCCATAATCCTTTCAACTGGTACTCTTAGTGAGGGAGAAAAAATTAAGTTAGGTGCTTTCTTAACCTATGGAGTAATTAAGAAGGTTGTTTACTCTTTCAAAGCCATGAAATCCCCTGGACTTGATGGAATCCATCATTTCTTCTACCAAAAGTATTGAAACACTATCCAAGAATCCCTAGTCCACTTTTGTAGGAATGTGTTTAGTACTTAATTCATGGAGGAAGTTGTGAATAACACCTGCATATGCCTTATTCCTAAGTGTACCAAAGTTGTCACTCTAAAAAATTCAGACCTATAGGGATTTGTAACACTCAATATAAAATCATTACCAAAATTATTGTTCATAGGATGAAGTCTATCCACCAGAATATTATTGGTCCAACTCAAACTAGTTTCCTTGTTGGAAGAAAGGCCTCTGATAATGATATCATTTTTCAAGAGTATCTGAATCCTTTTATTACCCTTAAAGGAAAAAAATTTAACATGATTCTCAAAATTGACTTGGAAAAAGCTTTTGATAGGCTAGAATGAGACTTCATATGAGAAAATCTTAGTTTACTTCAACTTTCCAGTCAACATCATTAAGCTTATCCTTTCATTTGTCTCTACTTCTTCAATTTCTGTTCTTGTCAATGTAGGTAAGACTGATTTCTTTAAACATACAAGGAGAACGGACAGGGGGATCATATGTCTCCATATCTGTTTATTCTATACATGGAGAGATTATCTAAAAATATCAACCATGAAGTGTACCTTCTTAATTGGTTTCCAATAGCTATTACTAGAGATGACCCTAAGATTTCCCACATGTTCTTTGCAGATGACCTAACCTTATTTGTCAGGGCTAACATTAAGAACTGCTATACGATCATTAATACCCTCACCCCTTTTAACATTAGATCTGGACAAAAAATCAACTTCACCAAGTCTAAGGTCATTTTCTCTAGTAACTATAAGTCTGAGGACAAAGTTACTTTCTCAATATGCCTTACTATCTAACCCAAAGACTCCTTTAAAAAACACCTAGGGTTCTCTATGTTCTAAAAGAGTCCCGAGAGAAGTGATTTGCAGTTTATTATTGATAACTTAAATACTAAGTTGGTTGGGTGAAAAACAAAGTTCCTTAACATTGTTGGCAGAACCACCCTTTTTAAAGCTTCTCTAAATAGTATCCCTAACCATTTAATGCAGTGCATTAAGCTCCTCAGTAAGATTGGTAAACTGATTAATAGGGTCCAAATAAACTTTATTTTGGAAACCACTGTTGAGAAGAAAAGAATGCACCTAGTAGGATGTGATACCATCACCAAACCTAATAAAGAAGGGGGGATGTACATCCATAGAGTTGTTGTTAAGAACAAGACCATGTTAACCTCTCTAGCTTGGAGAATGCTTAAGAATCCCAACTCCTTATGTGACTCTATGCTCATTGTGAAAAACTGTAGGAACTCACCTACTAGGAATCATTGTAGGACATGGAACAACATCTTAGAGAGGTACAAAATCTGTAGGAATGGTACCCAATGAGTTTCCAATAAAGAAAACCTTATCTCCTTCTAGTATGATAACTGGATCCTCAACACTTCTACCCTTAGAGAATCCATTCAGGGACCCCTAAACCTAGGAGAGTATAACCTTAAAGTCAAGGACATTAGGGATAACCCTGAAAATATCTTCTTTGTTTTTCCTCCTAGAATTAAGCAGTTCATCACCAACACCTCTACTCCCCTAAATTTAATCAATGAGGAAGACTATAACTACTGGAAGCTCACTGGTAATGGTGAATTCACTTCTAAGATACCTATTATCTTATCAGTCATACCATAACGGAGAGGAGGTTGACATAACTCTGAACTATAATTGAAATTGAAATCTTAAAGGCCCTAATAAAATTAAATTTTTTATTTGGCTGATGAACCATAATAGGCTTCCCACATACTCTTACCTTCACTCTATAGGCATAAATATCAACACTCAGTGCAAGTTCTGCATCAACTCTTCAGAAATTATTAACCATATTTTCTTTGAATGCAATGCTGCTAACAATCTCTGGAGTGAAGTACTCATCCATTGTACCACTACAGATCCCATAACCCTCAACCTTAGCATGTTCAACACCTCTAGTGCTTTCTTAAGCACTTGGAGTACTCTGAAATCTGTGAACTATAATCACTTATTAGATTGGGCAACCTTACTTCCTTTCTACCTTTGAGAATATAGGAATCAAAACATCTTTAACAATAAGAATGACCAGTCATGCTTCCAAAATGCTTATGGAAAAGTTATTGAATTTAGCAGCCTCACAAGTCACCATCAAAGAGCCAACAGGAGAATAAACATTTCTCTAAAATGGGAACCTCCTAAAAGAGGAACCTTTAAGCTTAACACTGATGGCTCCAGCTTTGAGAATCTAGGGATATGTGACATTGGTGAAGTTATTAGGAACAATAGAGGGGACTGGGTAGTAGGATTTAGCAAAGGATTACCTAATATCACTAATATCTATGCTGAACTAATAACTATTATACAGGGACTATAGTTAGCTCATGAACAGAATCTGATGCCTTTGGAAATCAACTGTGATTCTAAGGAGGTAATCACAATGATCAAACAATGACATTTACCTTATATGCCTATTGACTCTTAATGCAGGTCATTGATGCACAAGCTGGGTCATCCGAAACTAAAGGAATATTTTGATGGTGTAAAGTTTTTTTTTGTAACCCCCCCTCCCCCTCCCCCTCCCCCTTGCCCTTGTTATGAATGTCTTTGGGAAGGATGTAATGGGTCAACGTTATGATCGCATGGTTAATTTTTGTGACTTGCAGACAATGGTCAATACGTCGAATCATGTAACAGGCATTAGCTTGGACACTAGATAACTTGTGTATTTTTGTTATTATATATATATATATATATATATATTAGTGTCCGATTTTTTTTATAAAAAGAACTCTACTACACTAATAACAATGAAAAGAAAATCAGATTCGCGTATAATGAGTGGGACCACCGCATCACCGCGTGAGTTGGCCACATGATTTGGAGGCGGACTATGTAGCAAGCAGACATTTTTTAATCACGTGACTCTACCGGATTTCACGGTCAGACGGATACCTGCCCGTAACTCCAACTTTTATCTTTTTTTAATTATTCCGTTGCCTACTTTTAATTCATAATCCCACAAATAATTAAACCAAATCGGCAATAAAGAAAAAGCAGAGGGTTACATATACCATTATCCTAATCCTCCGACACTATAAATTCATATTTAAGTTAACTGATCCCTATAATGATACCTTGAGAATGTCCACACTACAGGGAAGCTTCTTCTTTACAATTACTTTAATTATTAATTTGATTTCGTTTTTATTTTAGAAAGAGTTAATGCTAAAACTAATGTTCTCCTTCTTAACATACACATTTTCTTAAATAAATCCAATAAGTATTAATTAGCCAGATAATTTTTTCCTAGAATTAGAAATTAGAAATACAAAAAAATGAAATTAAAAAAACAACGCATCTTATTCTTTTCATTTCTATTTGATGTCGGAAAAAATTATTTTTCGAAATCTTAACAAAGTGTTACTACGATTAGTAATTCATCTATTCTTGTTGGATATTTTTCTTTCAATATCCAAAAATGAGACTTGAATTATCTGTGGATTTGATTAATAGGACACTTTGAATTATTTGAGAGAGGACTTAAGCTGTTAAGCATGTACCTACGTAAAGAAGCTCATCTTATTTGTTCCTTGAGAAATAAAAAAAGCAATGGACATTGTGTTCATGAACCTATTCGGTCTTCGCGTATTATTGGAATCTTAACTTTTCTTTTGAATAAATGTAATATTCACCTCTACTAATAAATTAAATCACGTAAACTTAGCTTAGTGTATTTCCATTGACTAAGTCTTAATCATTGGTTTTAAATGAACTAGCAGCTGGTGGATAATTGGATATGAATTGTAGAAGAATTAAGAGTTAATGTAGATATTTCTATAATTACATTGTTAGTTGTTAGTTATAACTAATTAGTTCAGTAGTTAGTTATAAGACGAGTTAGGTGGTTAAGCTATCGGTAGACTTCATTTGTAAATTGATTTGCTCATTTCATTCTCAATAACAAGATTAAACATCTCTCTCAATTACTCTCATTTACCATCATGAATCGAGATAGTATATGATTAATTGATTATGCAACTGTACTGTGACTCAGTTTTTACTTGGTAGGGTAAGTATTAATTTACCCTACTTGGTACTGTTATTATATAATGTTTTTATTTATTTCATAAATCTTAGAGTTTTTGATAACTTTAGCTTTCTCTAATCCCGCAAAGAAGTTCAAATTTAAAATATTCTTACGTTATTACAATCTTAATTTTAATGGTGCCCTTATATTGTACTATTAGATATTGTTTGTATAAACTATATCAAAGCTTTCCGGCAAGGAATTGTTTCAGTATAAATTTTTTTTACCAAATTATATTCAAAACTAAGATGTAAGAGTCAGTAACACGTGTATTGTCTGGCAAAATTTATTGTTAAGATGGGGTTTTTTATTTTTTTATTTTTATACTAGCAGGTAAATCGACCGCATAAAGTACTTATTAAACTTGTGGACAAATTGTATCGTGCATCACTTGAACTGTTCCCTAGAAATTACTTATCAGCAACTAGAAAAGTATCGTATCTTCTTTAAAAAATAAACAGCTTTCTTCGAACCAATTGATTTTACAAGCATTTGAAATGTTATTGAGACCTGGGTATCATGCGAGTATTAGTTATAGAAAGTAGCAAAATAATTTTCAAAGATTTAGTATGAAGAGAACATGCCATTATATTGGTGTCTAAAGCTTGAACTTTAAGTAATGAAAGTATTAGTTATGAAATTAGTCTGAGACAGATGTAAATATTGTTTTTGTCGACCCTTCAATGGCCGAACCTTATCATCTCATACTAATTTGGGTTTGTGTTCGGTAGGAACTCACTAAAGGGGTAAAACATTATTATTAAGAAGTCCTTTATTTAAGCCGGTTCACAGATTCTCTCCGTCCCTCAACTACATTCTGCTCACTGACAGAGGGGAGCCGAAATGTTACGAAGAAACGATGCAAGTTGATGAATCTTTGCTTCACTTACTCGGCTACTCGTTTGTTTTTTGTTTTCTTTCATAAAAGTTAAGTTCTTCCACGAAAATATAACCAAATGAGGAAGAAAGTGTTGGAAATTTGCCTTTGGCGGGAGTTGCGACCGACCAACTTTAACGGCTTAAACACTAGTGTAACGTATGTTGGAGAATCCGGTTCTTCACACATGCATGATCTACTAAGTACGTAGATAACCGTAGGGCCAAGAATCGTCAAATTTCATTGAGAAATGAAAGAGATATTGGTTCACGAAGTAAGGTGTTTGAAGCATGGAAAGTGTGGTATTGTGTGTAATTCTCCCACATCGGTAGAGGAAGAAAGAATTGTTGTGTATATAAGACTCGAAATTGGTTTGGGGTTTGGGACCCCAAGGGGTATCCCATGTGTTTAAAGGAGGGAGGACCTAGATGTGCTTCGGTTCGAGGAAAGACCACACGCGCGCGCCGCCGCCCGCCCGTCCGGTCGGCTCCGATTCGGGCTCTCGGGCTCTCGGGGCGTGGGCCTTCGATATTATCTTTTTGGGCCGAGAAAACTTTGCCGTAAGTACGCAGCTTTGATCCCGTGTTTCGACGTACGCTTTGAACCGAAATTCTTTCGGATGTCTTGTTTGGTCCCGAAGTTTCAAGATGTACGGTTTGGTCCCCGAAGTTCGAAATTTCGATGGTCAAAACGAAACGTCAAGCACTCAATTCACCCATTTATTTTGGTCGAATTACTCCTCCTATAATGGCCAAATCCGTTGGTTCTTTCACCATTTATGTTGGTGACTTTACTACCTCCATAATGGCCATTATTTGGCTATTATGGAGGCGCTTTTCAGCCCCTCCCTCACCTATATAAACACACCCTTACACCATTGTTGAGCACCACAAAGAACGAGAAAAATAACGATTCATAAAGCTCACGAAAATACACAACAAAAACAGCTTTCTTCCTACAACTTCCAAGCATCATTTCGTTATTCAATATTCTTCACGGTAGCTCTTGAGTTTCCTTTGCTCAAGGGTTCCATTGTCTTTTTATCTTGGGAGACAAATTGTCCAGGACGTATAAAGGATACATACGGGGCAATATTGTCTTAAGGACAGAGTGCCACACTCGACTCAAAGAAACCAGCTTTCCATTTTTTCGTTTTCAACAAAATTGTAATTTCGCTTTGTGGTTATCTTGTAATTTTCGATTACTAGTTGAACTATTGAATCTTTGTTTATCCTTTCGAATACTTGTAATAGTTATATACTTCCCGTACTGCTTTATAAAGTACCATAGAGCAAAAACTCCCAACAGAAAGTTGTATAAAGTTGAAAACTATTATGGGAAATAACCTTTAAATAAATGAAATTTTTTAGCTTCGTTATTTGGTTCTATAACAAAATATTTTGTTTTGAATAAAAGGAATGTACCTATTCATGAAATAATATATTTATTCAGAATAAGTCTGGTCTCAGCTGTGTAAAATTTAATCTTTTCCAAGTAGTAGCTAAGAAAATTTGCACCTATACAAATATATGCTTTGATGATGTACCTCTATATATAGGGGCTTATACTCCTTGTCTTGTCCGTACAGCTCTTTAATGAAAGTGAACTTCACATGTCAAAGTTCTTACTTGTTTGATATATTATTTCTTAAAACAGTATTAGTAAAGAAATTATAGTGCTAATTTCTTGTGTGACCAAGCTTTTAGGATGTCAAAAGTCTTTATTTTTAAAAAAATGTTTTTTTAGAGTTGAAGTATTTGAACTAATTATTAGGAAAAAAAGAGTTTATAAAGAGTAATAAAAATTATTTTCAGAAGCTAAAAAATATAACTTTTCCCCATAAATATTTTAGAATCTTGACCAATCACAAAGTGTTGCTCTAATGTTGAAAAAATATTTTTAAAATTGATTAATCAGACACAAATTACTATTCTCCATATATTTTCAAAAAGTATTTATGTTAAAAAGCACTCTTCAAAATATATAGATTTTACAAACTTAACCAAACATAATATAAATAAAATTAGTTTAAGTCAGTTTAATGGGTTTTATAGGCACGAATATTTTATATACGAAGCAACCAAAGAAAAAGAAAGGTAAACATTGAGGCGCAAGCAAAATAGAGGTTAAGAATATTTCTAATGTTGGGCTAAACAACAAAATGATTTTAATATGATTATTCGTTTTGGATAAAATTATTAATTTATTCCCTCAAAAAAAACTCCTCTAATAAGAATATCCAACACCATTAGAATCCATTTCTTTTCAAGTGAAATTTTCAAACACAGACCTAACACCTAAAACATATGAAACACATTTGAAAGTAAGGTCCCATTTTAGCGAAGTCCTAATGCCAGCCCATAAGTTACTGTTGAGATCACATGATTTGTTGTGAATAGGCTTATATTAGGACTACTATATATATTTTTCCCTTAATATATGCGACAATGCACTTTAAGTACCTAACGGTGTAACGGTGCTGCATGTTACCTTAAAGATATAAATCAAAAGGGTGGTACTGTTTCCTTCCATGAAATAAGAAAATAATACTATATGTTACGATAGAAAAAGAATTGAAATACTGAATGACATAATGAATTATGGAAGCCAGACACAAATATTGTTGTAATGGATTATGTAATAAAAATGATTAATAATGAAATAGTGTTTGCATACGTCCAAATTGGAGAAGAATATAGTGCTACTATACAACCTGTGAGGGCATGGAAGCTACTAATTAAAGCTAGTTTTTTAGTTTAAGAAGGGAGGAGCCATGTTCTGATACTTTTTCGAAAAGGGGAATTATTGATTAATTAAGATGTACAACTTAAATTAAATGGATGAGCTAATATATAATTAGTTGTATGATAATGACAACCTGTTCGGTTGTAGGTGTGCACCTTAATGTGAATGTTTGCCTTGATTGTCGGAGCTAAACAACCATTTTTAAGTATCTATGATTATTTTTCTAGATTAAAGATTTCATACCCCCCAATCTAAATAATACAAGCAAACAGCTTCTTTTGAATTTGATGGATTAGTTGGTGTACTCTCTTCAATATTAATAAAACGTTGAATTTCATGTAACTGTCAAACATTCAAGTATGCCATTTTATTTTGAGTACTCGCCAAAGTGACTCGCGATACATAGTAGAGAACAGAGAAAATAATAATGAGCAATTTTAACTCTTTAAATAAGCTTCTTTTATACTCCATACCGTTTTCAAGCATTCCTTTCGTCATGTAAAAACGAAGTTAAAAAGATAACAAAACTATTACCTCAACTATATCCGAAAAATCGAATTCACATTCCAATTAATCGGACGATCTATTACCCCTTTATTTTTTTATAAAACTAATACCACCCTAATCGCGGATGTGACAACAAAATAAATAAAACTGAAAAAGAAGCGAGAGACAGTCAAAATACAAGGCCAAAAACATAGAAAGAAAAAAAAAAGGAAGTGACTTTCTCCACCTCAATTTAATTATTTTTTCCTTTTATGGGGTTTTTCTTATTTATTTTCCCTTTTAATTTCTTGCAAAATAGATTTTTGGGATCTATTTTCTCTGCCATAGCCACCATAACACTACTGTACCCTTCCATCTTTCCGCCTAAAACCATTGTTTGCACCACCACTAAAAACCAAGCGACAGATTCATTTAAAACACCACTATTTTGAACTCATTCCTGCGAGAATCATTGTTTCTGGCGAGCTCTCATTTTTTTTTTTTGTGAGCTTTCTGTAGGGTTTTGTTGGGTTCAAAACACATAAGTAAGGCACATCGGAAGTTTAAAATTTTGTTCTTACTTACCCCAACAATTTCTTCTGGTATGGTTATATGACAATAAAAAACCTGTAACATAAAACATGAACACTTACATGTTAATAAACCTGTAACCTAGTGCTTTGCCTCCTCCTGGAGCTGTGCAGTCCTTCTTCCAGTGCCCCTTCTTCTTGCAGTTGAGTCACACATCCAAAGCTACATTTACCTTCTTCTGAACACCTCCTCTAGGTTTCATAATTGTAGGTGCAGCAATTGTCTTACCCTTCTTCTTCTGCATGTTCTTACCCTTGGGTTTGAACTTTGCTAGAAGAGCCCACCATGAGCACGACTTTACCTTTAGAGGTAGATAGTTCAAAGGTCTTCAACATGTTGTGAAGCTCTGGAAGACTTGCCTTGGTCCCATTCATATTGAAGTTCACAATGAAATTCTCAAATGAACCAGGGAGTGAATTCAGGATCAGGTTGACATAAACATTTATAGGCATCTTCATTCCAATCGAAACCAACTTTTCTATCAGCCCAATCATCTTCAGAACATGCTCTGACACTTGATCCCTTTCGTTCAGAATATGGTCATAATGGGCCAAGATCCAGGTTCATGCTATCTCCGCGTTTGCTGTGGCTGATAACTTCAATAGCATAACCCGGTAGGTCTCCAAACCAATTACAAACAATTTGTAACTCTTGTTTGACCGAATGTTCTAAACAATCGATCTGCGTCCCTCGGCTTGTCTAACACTGTGGCGCCAATACAACCTAGCAAATCAACCCCGTTCTGCGACTGCAATTATGTATCTATGTGAGTTTTGCCTTATAAAGCAAACATTGTGGTGCAAATACTCATGAAGGTTTATCACCCACTTCTACATTTAACATGCATCTATGAAAGAGTCTGAGTCCTCGCAGACTTAGAGCAAATGTTGTGGCATAAATACTCATCTCGCCGAAAAGGATTGCACTACAATTAATTATAACGGACGACGCGTTCATTTCAAATGAGACTTGTATTAAAATTTTATGAAACATTTTAATTCAGGATTTTAACCAAGATCAACTCTAGTATGTTATATCAAATATAACATCATGCAAAGTCTATTAAGCACTTATTGGGTACCGCATGCCCAAGCATGATATTAAGCGGTTTAAACACATATTGCGTGCCGCGTACCTAGACAGTTATTTGCGGACGTTATTCTAGTAATATAAATGACAAATAATTTGACGTTTAGCACATAGACGGTATACTTATCAAATAATATACTTAATAATAATAATCATGAGTTAAACATTTTGAATTTTATTTTTTTTCGGACCGATGGGGCCGCGACGCTAATCATTAGAGATGCGGCGCCAATGAGGCAGAGGCCAAAATTCTGCTTCCGCAGTGCATTAGCGCTGCGGAGCTACACCATGGAGCCACGGCGCCGCGGTGGTGCTGGTAAGGCAGAAACATTTCGGCTTTTGTAGTTCATTAGGGTCGCGGGAGCGCCGCGGCGCTCCACCATGGAGCCGCGGCGCTCCACCATGGAGCCGCGGCGCTCCACCATGGAGCCGCGGCGCTCCACCATGGAGCCGCGGCGCTCCACCATGGAGCCGCGGCGCTCCACCATGGAGCCGCGGCGCTCCACCATGGAGCCGCGCGCTCCACCACGAGCGGGCGCGCGCTCCACCACGCGGGCCGCGGCGCTCCACCATGGAGCCGCGGCGCTCGCACGTGGAGCCGCGCGCTCCACCACGGAGCCGCGGCGCTCCACCACGGAGCCGCGGCGCTCCGCCCGCCGTGGAGCCGCGGCGCTCCACCACGTGGAGCCGCGGCGCTCCACCCGCGGAGCGCGCGCGCTCCACCACGGAGCGCGCGCGCGCGCGCGGCGCACCGCGGAGCGCGGCGCTCCACCGCGGAGCCGCGGCGCTCCACGTGGGCCGCGGCGCTCCACCATGGAGCCGCGGCGCTCCACCATGCGGAGCCGCGCGCGCACTCGACGTGGGCGCGGCGCTCCACCATGGAGCCGCGGCGCTCCACCACGGAGCCGCGCGCTCCACCGGAGCCGCGCGCGGCGCTCCACTAGCGCCGCGCTCGCGGCGCGCTCCACCACGGAGCCGCGGCGCTCCACCATGCCGAGCCGCGGCGCTCCACCATGGAGCCGCGGCGCTCCACCACGGGCGCGCGCGCTCCACCGCGGGCCGCGGCGCTCCACCACGCGAGCGCGGCGCTCCACCACGGAGCCGCGGCGCTCCACCACGGAGCCGCGGCGCTCCACCACGGAGCCGCGGCGCTCCACCACGGGCCGCGCGCGCTCCACCCGTGGCCGCGGCGCTCCACCACGGAGCCGCGGCGCTCCACCACGGGAGCCGCGGCGCTCCACCATGGGCCGCGAGCCGCGCGCTCCACCATGGAGCCGCGCGCGCGCTCCACCACGGGAGCCGCGCGCTCCACCACGGGCCGCGGCGCTCCACCACGAGCCGCGGCGCTCCACCACGCTCCGCGGCCGCGGCGCTCCACCACGGGAGCCGCGGCGCTCGCACCGCGGAGCCGCGGCGCTCCACCACGGAGCCGCGGCGCTCCCGCCACGGAGCCGCGCGCTCCACCATGGAGCCGCGGCGCTCCACCACGGAGCCGCGCGCTCCACCGGAGCCGCGGCGCTCCACCGCGAGCCGCGGCGCTCCACCGTGGAGCCGCGCGCGCTCCACCGGAGCCGCGGCGCTCCACCACGGAGCCGCGCGCTCCACCACGGAGCCGCGCGCGCTCCACCATGGAGCCGCGCGCTCGCCGCGGAGCCGCGGCGCTCCACCACGGAGCCGCGCGCTCCACCACGGAGCCGCGGCGCTCCACCACGGGCCGCGCGCTCCACCGTGGAGCCGCGGCGCTCCACCATGGCCGGGCCGCGCGCTCCACTCCACGCTCGCCAGCCGCGGCGCTCCACCCGGAGCCGCGGCGCTCCACCATGGAGCCGCGCGCGCTCGCCATGGAGCCGCGGCGCTCCACCATGGAGCCGCGGCGCTCCACCATGGGAGCCGCGGCGCTCCACCATGGAGCCGCGGCGCTCCACCATGGAGCCGCGGCGCTCCACCATGGAGCCGCGGCGCTCCACCATGGAGCCGCGGCGCTCCACCATGGAGCCGCGATGCCTACTGTCCAGTAAGTCCAGAATTTTAAAAATGAAGCATTATGGCCGTGGTGCTCCATCATGGAGTCGTGGCGCCGCCTTGAAACCTTAGCAAGCGCTGTAGCTCCCTACCATAGGGTCGCGACACCGTCGTCCTGACAAAACGTTTCTATGTTGATTTTTCTTAAATCGTTTGAGCCCTAAATCCAATTTAGGGATCAAATCACATATCCTTTATCATCACCCATCGTTATCAATAACACACATATCGACCATCTTCCATTCTTACCCGTTTTTTATCGTGCATTGTGCAATGAGCCGGATATCTGCACTTTTGGCTTAGTTCGAGTTAGAACGGAATGACTTCCTCAAGTTAGCGTAGGAGATAATTTAGGGTGACATAAAAAGGTTTACTTCGTTCATCCAAGATTTGTAGGATTTCAAGAAGCCTTGTTTTAATCCAATTTTATGTTTAACTCATATTATTATGTTATTCAATTGTTATATAATCATTTAACCAGTCTGGGCTCTGATACCAATGTAGGGTTTTGTTGGGTTCAAAATTCATAAGTAAGGCACATCGGAAGTTTAAAATTTTGTTCTTACTTACCCCAATAATTTCTTCTGCTATGGTTATATAACAATAAAAAACTTGTAACATAAAACATGAACACTTACAGGTTGTATTATCTGGAGTCTTTACTAAAGGGTGGACACGCGATTCTCTTTTCGACTGTAAGCACAATGCTACGGTGTATTCCTCTGTCAAGAAAGCCAGGAAATCTTGGCAGAGGTTTGAGAGAGTTTTATCCTAGACTCTAAGTCTAGAATTTGTTTATGAGAATTGGTGTGTCTTAATTAACAATGGGAGTGTTATATTTATAGTTAAAATTAGGTCACAAATTAGATTAGGGTTGGGCTCTAAGCTTGGCCCAAAAAATCGAGGTGCAGTGGACCAGTTTGACTGGGCCCACTACTGGGTCGGCGCCGCGGCCCTTACGTAAAATTCGATTTTCCGTTTTCGTTTAATATATATATTCAGCACATTAAATCCAAAATCTAATTTTAATTTAATTAAATAATTTCAATCTAATAGAAATTATCTCATAGTTATTATCAATTTAAATATCTCGATCCCAAATAGAATATTTAATACTTTCTCAATACACCCTTAGATCGAAGAGACAATTGACACAGTCTGACCCTATAGGCCTTCATATATCGACACTAATCCAATTAAGGTCTATACGGAACTCCTAGATTGCGTCGTACGACGAACTCAATATATGAAGTACGTTTACATGAATCCAGCAAACATAACCTTTATGTGAGATGATAAATTCCTTTCATTCGTGACACACTCGATCAAGCTTAGGATTTGCCATGTGTCTATCCAAATGGCTTGATCATTTTATCTCATCTATATTAGTCGACAACTAGACAATATTCTTAATACGTCTCTTACATTGGCCAATGACTTGGTCGACCTAATATCATTGAGAAGTTGAGTGCTCTCTCGAATATCCAATCGAGGAATGAATCCTATTCTTGGCTCAATTACCACCTTAATTTACATCATAATGTACCCAACACAAGCCATGTCTTATCCTATAAAGAGTTTAAGCTTAGGACAGGGTCAAAGTACATTACTATGTAAACAAGGTGCGTATTGACCTCAAGTCAAAGGACCTTTATATCCACACGCTGATAACACCCTAGACATGTCTAACAAATAGTTTATCAGCAGGATATACCAATACTTTCCAAAAGTATTCATGTGTCCATCACTATTAGCCATTACTAGCAGCAGGTGAGACATACTACATTCTCTAAGAATGTGATGCAGACCACATGTCGACTTATAATATATCATCAATATCCCATTCTCGATGATCATTAGTCAATGCTATTTTAGAGTTACGCTCTATCATCAATATCTCACTCTATTAATGACAACGTAAGCTCAAGGGATGCACATTAATGAATAATTACAAACAATCAAATAATAATTCAATAATCGCAAATGGCATAAATATTAATCTTATTAATAATATAAATATGTTCAAGTACATTTATCCCTAATGATTGTCTCTACGACATTCATACTTTCACTTTCATTTTTTCCGATCAAGCTTGAATTATATTCATATCTCTGACTCTGATCTAACCTTATATATATTATTATTGCTACGAATAACAAAATCAACTGATCAAAAATTTTAAGTTTAAACTCACGTTCATAAATCTTTCATTTTTTATGAAATTATACTATCATCAGCTACCCATGATATCTAACGAGCAGCAATACCACCAGTCGACCCTCCCCTTCTTCATTTTCGGTGGTGGATTTGCTGTGGGTGATGACATATATGGTTGATTTTTTTAGTTTTTATGGTGGAGTAAGCTTTTGAACCTTCTGGGATGCATTTATATATTTCTGTTGGTGTGATTTGTGAAGAGTACTTCAGATTGAAAATCCTAAGCTTTTTCTAATTGGCTCCTTTAGAGCATGGCCGTGGGGATATGGGTTTGATGATAATGGCGTTAATGATAGGGGTTTAATGGTGGGTTTGGTGATAATGGCGATAATGGTGGTGATTTAATGGTAAATTTTGTGGTGTACAGGGAAAAAGAAATAATTAGGGTGACATGAATCTTCTTTTTAAAAAAACTGACATGTATTTGATGTGGCAATGACATGGCGATGAGGTGGCGGCAAGTGTAAAACATTTTTCATATCATGTGACCCGTTATATGTGTGTTAGGACTTAGGATTGTGTTAAATTTACTTTTTAAATGTGTAAGGATAATAGGTAGCCCCATTATTTAAAGCGTGAAGTCGACTTTTGGGGACAAGTTGAGAGTGAATTTGATGTATTTTGTCAAAAGTAAATTGTATTTTTTTGGTGAAATAGATACTTTTATATATATATATATATATATATATATAAAAGCATTAATCAATTTATATCCATGCCATCCTTTAGATTGGCCCAAAGTTTTGAATAATCTACGAAGAAGTTTATAGATACAAAATTCGAGATTTTCCTATTAAATTCAGTTCCTGATATGTCTGCCCATACTGTATCCATAACAAACATAGGAGGAATTGCCAAAATAGTTAAGTTTTCAAAAATTTACTTCCTTGCTGCTTCCTTGGCCATGTCGTTCGGCTACTCTATTATGTTCCCTGAAGTTGTGTCTGACCACTGGTCTCTGCAGCTTCCTTAGCAACAACCTGCAATGATAAATAATGGGATCGAATTTTAAATGACCTTCGTTTAACATATGAATCACCTCAATTGAGTCTGTGCATACTTCAATAGGCATCAGTTTGTGTTGCCGAACCATCTCAAGTAGCCAAGTTGGTGTAGCAGTAGAGCGCGGGACCGCAAGGTCACGAGTTCGATCCCCTGCATAAACCTTCTTGGTTGAGCCTGTCACACATGGCTTGCCAAGTGTGGTTAATCGGCTGACGTGGTTTGCAGGCTATTGCGTCAGTCCGGGGTTTACCCTGTGCGCACTCGAGAGAGTAGAGGCTGCGGGTTCCTTCGTCAACAAAAATAAAGCATGTAATTCAACAACAATGTTAGTAGTGAAGTTTAGGCTCTTTAAGAAGCCCAGTACCGAATCACCATTGCTATTCCTAATAACACCACCAATTCCTCCTGCTCCAGGGTTGCCTAAAGTAGATCCATCAGTGTTTAGCTTAGAGAATTTTCTGTCTGGTGGTTCCAATTTAATAGTGATTGAATGACTGATCCTAGGGGCAGAAACAATATTTGCAAACATATGAAATTCAATAGCACTATGAATAGTGTGATCTAGAGGTATGTGATCCTTATTTTTGTTGAAGATATTGTTGTTCCTAGATAACCAAATCTGCCAAAAGCAGAAAGGAAGCAGGACTTCCCAAGGGATGTGATTGCTGAAGTCTTTTCCTTTAAGAGTATCCCAAGTATTGATCCAATTAGTCTCATTCAAGGAGAGGCCATTAGGAGGGGAAAAAGCTGTAGTCTTCTGATTGATGGTGTTCCAAAAGAGGATGACTTTTAGGCAATGGAAGAAGATATGGGGCAATATTTCATTTGGGGCATTGCAGTAAGTGCATTGAGAATTTATGTTCAGCCCAATATGATGGAAATAACTGTCAGTAGGCAGCCTGTTATGATGGAGGAGTCAAATGAAAAACTTGACTTTATTTGTGGTTTTGAACTTCCAGATCCAATTAAAGGATGGGCTATTATGGTTTAGATCAATGTCAGCTTCAGAGTCAATAAACTGATAAGCAGATTTAGTGGTGAAGCATCCATTGCCAATGAGACCCCAGATAAGTGTGTCAATCTTGTTGGGGAAGCCAGGGATGAAGACACTAGAAATCTTATTCCTCATATCCTTATGGATGTCTACAGAAAGAGAACTAAAGTCACAAACCCCATTATTAAATAGAGAAGAGATTTTGGTTTTCTCATCTCCTCTTCAGGCCCTAAAGGTCCGTATGGGAGAGCTAGTTATCCATGAAGAAATTAGCTCTGTTCCTATTATGGACAGACCAAATTAATGCAGCAGAGTAAATTTTCCAACCATTGAGAATGCATTGCCAGGTTCTAAAATTGCTATGCTTAGTTCTAGCATTAGGCTTACAATGCTTATAGAACAGAATTTGAACCCAAAGAGCTTTGTTATTATGGTACATTCTCCAGGCAAGCCCAGAGTGAATGACTTTGTTCCTGTGCTCAATTTTTTGAATCCCTAAGCCCCTCCCCCCCCCCCCCTTCATATTAGGCTTGGTGATAGTGTCCCACCCCATTAATTGAAGCTTTTTTTATATTTGTAGTGCCTCAGACAAAGTCTCTTTGAATTTTATTAATTTTTTTGGTAACATGAGAGAGAAGCTTGATGTATGCTACTAAGAGAAGTTTTTGCAAGGGTGGTTCTACCAACCATATTGAGAAAGCCAATGTTCCAGTCTGCTAGCTTAGAATGCATGTTATTCAGAATGAATTGAAAATCAGCATTGGTAGGCCTGCTGTGGAAGATGGGAAAGCCTAAGTACATTCCAAAGTTTTGACTTGCTCTAATGGAGATAATGTTTGAGCATTGATTTATGCAATCTTGATGGCAGTTGGAGGAGAAGATGACCTTAGACTTGGTGAGATTAACCTTCTTCCCAGAGCTTTGTTAAAGTTATTAATGGTCTGCATGATGGAGTTGTAGTTTTTTTCATTAGCTTTTGCAAATCATTAGCAAAGAAGAGATGGGAGATTTTTTGTCCTTGATGACTGATCTTAATGGGGTTTCAGATGGCGTTATGAACTTGATGGTCAGAAACATTCTGGACAGAACTTTCATGAAGAGGATGAAAATATAAGGTGACATAGGATCCCCTTGTCTAATACCTCTGAAAGGCTTGAAGAATTCAGTTTTTCCACCATTTATCAGCACATTAATGATGTTGGTAGCTAGGCAAGAGAGAATGATGGCAGTGAGTTTGGGAGGAAAGTTGAAAATGATTAGGGCTTGTCTCACAAAAGACCACTCTAGCTTGTCAAAAACTTTTTCAATGTCAATTTTTAAAATCATATAGCTCTGTTTTCATTTCATTTTCTTAAAATGGGATATGTATTCCTGGATAATGATAGCATTGTCAGCAACTCTTCTATTAAAAAGGAAACTAGCCTGACTAGGACCAATAATAGAGGGAAGGAAGGGTTTGATTCTATTAACAATAATCTTGGTGACAATCTTGTAAGATGTGTTGCAAAGACTAATGGGTCTGAATTTCTTTAGGCTAGTAGCATTTGCACATTTTTGAATCAAGCACAGGTAAGTGGTGTTCATACTGGGATCCATGAACTGAGAGGTAAAGACATCTCTGCAGAACTTGATGACACTAGGCTGGACAATAGATCAGTACTTTTGGTAGAAAATGGGGTGCCGACCATCAGGCCTAGGGGTCTTATTGGGTTGGAAGGAGTTCACAACTTTCAGGATGTCACTATCTCTCAAAAGGGTATCGAATACAGCTTGGTCAGCACTAGAGAGGCAATGGTTGGTAGTGTCAGCTAGAGGGGTGTCCTTGGCAGAGGATGATAGACCAGTAGTACAAATGTTGGAGAAATAGTGAAGAATACTACTTTTGATCTCATCGGGCAGGACTAAAATGTTACACACTTCATTTGTTAGAGTAAGAATCATGTTCCTTCTCCTTCTGTTAAGGGTGGAGGTATGAAAAATCTAGTGTTAGAGTCTCCATTACTTAACCAGTTAATCCTAGATTTGAACTTTCAGAAGTCCTCTTGCTGCAGGATCAAGGAGAACTTTTACTGGAGGGACTTTTCCAAGTTATGAAGAAAACTGCTAAAAGAGTAGATGTTGGATCTTTGGATACCCCCAAGCCTGACTAAGAGGGTATTTCCTTATAAAGATATTACCAAAGGTCTCTTTATTCCAAATATTAACATTAATCTCAAAAGAATTGACGACTCTTTTGAGATCAAGGTTCTTTGAGAAGCAGTAGTTAACAAGGTCATGAAAAAGAAGAATGACTGCACCACATAGACTCAAACCTAAAGGGTTTTTCATTTGAGGAGAGGAACATGTTATACTCCCTTTGTTTCGGTGACATTTTTTTTTAATTTGTTATACATTTATTATATTTTTAATGATAAATTTTTGTATGACTATAAAATTTTTGATTTCTTTAAAACTAAAAGTTTCAAATTTTTTATTTTTTTTACTTTTATTAATTTTTATATCAAATCAAACTAAAAAAAAAACATATAAATCATCCAAATTACTTTTATTATGGACAACTTAATGAGATATAGTAAGAATTTTACACGTTTATTTGTCTCCCTCTCGTAACAATAGATCAGAGTATATCAAAGACATTTATACAAATATATCAAGGATAAAATGTAGATATTATGGTCAAATGGTTTTCAAATACATGAAGGTGTTAATCTTTTTAAGACAATATCATCTGATATAAATTGACACACGGTAAAAGATACTAATATTTTTTCTATATCAATTTATATGATATACTTTCTTGTTGGTTTGATTAAAAAGAAAATGTCACCTTTTAAAAATAAAAAATAACTTAATTTTAAAATTATTCTTTTATCTTAATGAAATAATTGATAATCACACAAATTTCTAATGTTTATTCTTGATCATAAATTTCAAAATTCTCTATTTTTTAAAATTTTATACTCAATCAAGTAATATCACATAAATTGAAATGGGATACTAATATTTTTTGGGGTACAAGGTAGTAGATAATAATCTGGAGTTATAATTTGTCAGAAAATTACAATTCGATGTGAACTTTGCATATTTGGTGATCAAGATGTCCTTAAATTCGTTGGCGAATAAAAACATAATAGAAAAATCAAGTTTTACATTTTTCCTACAATATAGAGAGAGAGGGGGGGGGGCAGATGACAAAACATATTTGGGTCCATGCCGAGAGGAAGAGAGAGAGAATCTGGATCGCACATGGAGAGAGAGTCCCGCGTTCCCCGGTAGAGCTGAAAGGCCACTCACACAGACAAGTGAGTAAAGTGCTGCCATCACGTGACTACTCTTTTATTTTCTGCAACTAAAAATCAAATTACAGGAAGGATTATCTACTTACTTGGTATCTGTGCATTATTCATCGTCATTAATTTCTTTAACTACTTAATCTGTACGGGGTCAACTCCCCCAACTTAATTCTTTTTTATAGTATGTATTTTGAGTGGCCACACACGTGACGAAGTGATTTCTTTCTTATCATTCTGACAGTGTATACATTACTATTGAGATCTATAAATCCAAATTTCACTTGTGAGAAAAAGAGGAGCTTACTGAATATCAATTTAAATTAATTTGTCAGAGATTTACGTGACTTGAGACATAATCAAATAAATTATAGCACAGTATATAATTATTTTTTGAATCGATTAAGAAGTGGAATTTGATGTTCACTCGATCTGCCTCACATTTGAAGCTACCCAAATAAATTATCTTTAAGATCTGATGTGGAGGAGCCGTTTCTTTTCGAAAATTGGGACAGATTAATGCATCACTATTTAGTTTAACAGGAACATGGAGTAATTTCCCTAATTTTTATTTTCATTATACTAAAAGATTTAGTCGCTAAATAAATAAATATTATTACTCGGGATCGCCAAAAGTATAAAAAAATTCAATCTACTAGATTATCAAATTTTATACCACTAGCAGTGAACTAAATTCCATGACACGATGATCCGACATACACAGTCGATCGAATAAACGGTCACTTGAAACCTTTGCTTAATAAACCGTCAACCAATAAGCCAAACGCCGTTAATCCGCCGCAACGACGTTATATAAACGGCGTTTTTAACTTAACGGAGTTAGCACGTTTACCTTTAAAACTCATCTCACTAAAGCCCCTCACCCAGAAAAGTAGAAAGAGATTTTTCTCTAATCCATGAGA
The DNA here is from genome assembly GCA_034509755.1 of Anisodus tanguticus. Lineage (NCBI taxonomy): Eukaryota > Viridiplantae > Streptophyta > Magnoliopsida > Solanales > Solanaceae > Anisodus > Anisodus tanguticus. The sequence goes on along the minus strand of CM067547.1, from coordinate 9,212,093 downwards.
CCCATTTCCTTTTATTTTTCTGGGTATTGATGTATAAGAAAGCAATTGAGACGGGCAATAAATATATATTTTTCTAGTAGACAAGACGACGAGGGCCTACAAGCAATATCTTTCAAAAGTCACTGTTTGGATCACTTCCTTATTACGCTTGCGAACTATTGTTTTCATTTCTTTCAGAGGAATCACATCTGAATTATGCATTATTCATCCCTAATTCTCACCTAAAAGTACGTATCTTCCTTGATACTTTCCTTCTGGATCTCTCAGTATTCTCTAAATTCCCCACTTAATTTCTTACGTATATTTTCAGTTGAATAATGATTAATTAGCAGGTTTGTTGACCACCTGAAGTTCCAGTTTCTTACCAGATATTCCTTTTGGAGCAGAATTTTCTCGGGAAATAATTTACCAGTTTTGAAGTTAGTTTTACAGAAGATTGCTTGCTGCTAATGCGCCTCCAATTTTTGTTGGAGGCGGATCTGTAGTACGAAGAGAATTGAGTAGTGAATTTTCGAAATACGCAACGACTTAATTAGTGAAATTCAGTTGAATTGTGTGTAATTAGTAATTACTTGATCTGGTGAACACACAATTGAAGTGTGGATGGAGCTGCCTCAGCCCAGACCTTTTGGAACAGAAGGTAACAGTACTTTAATTAGCTAAATTCACTTTTTGAATGGGATGATAATATTAGGGATTAAATAAAAAAAGGTAGTTTTGGTCTGAGTTTAGATTTCTGTGTACGTGATTGTTGCAGGGAGGAAGACGACGCATGACTTTCTTTCACTTTATTCACCTGTTCAACAAGATCCAAGAACTCACCAAGGTAAATTTTCGCGCATGCAGGATAGTACTTTTTTGATTGAAAATTATTTTTAATTTTGTTTAGATATTCATTTTAACAGTCCTTTTTTTTTCTTTTTTTTTTTGTCTTTCTGTTTCACTTATGAGAATTTTATTCCAATTGTGTTTGGGGTGCATGTGATGTTATCATTAATTTTGGAGAAGATGCAGCTAGCCCTTTATTGTTTCTTTTTTAAAGATTCTTAAATGAGAAATTATTTAAATATTTTAACTATAGTATATGGTATTATTCTATCTTACATGGTATCAGAGCAGGCCAAAGGTCCTGGGATTGAACCTCACCGTCACTCATTATCAAAAAAGAATTTCACGTGCTTGGACCATGAAAAAAATCAGGTCAGCACGTGAGGGGGCGTGTTGAGAATATAATCAAATATTAAAAGTGTATTCTATCTAAAAACTTAAGCTTTTAGATTAGATGGTCACACACTTCAATAGTATATATACACTTGAGAGTTATTAGATTAGATTTAAGTTATTTATACACGTTAATGTAAAGAACTTCCTGAATTATCTATAAATGTTCATCATAAAGAATTACACCCAAATTTACGAGATCTGATTGTCTGAATATACATTCTAATATCAATGCAAAGAACTCGAGCCGGCTTTTTTATTCTCTTCATAACAATAACTAACATACCCGGTACTATAATTTTATAAATGAAGTCCGGAGAGGGTAGCTATACGCAGACCTTATCTCTACCTTTGTGACAGATTGAATAGAGAGGGTTTTTTCGATATACCTTGACTGAAGAAATCGATTTTCAGAACAGTTTTGAAACAAATGACATAGTAGAAAACTAAGATGAAAATTTTCTTATTTAAAAATATTTGATCTAGGGATCCTCTTATCGATCTTCATTTTTTTTTTCTGAGTGGGGGTGGACAAGAAGGTTATGGTAAGACAAATTTCGGTTGGCTTTTCTTCTCTCTTTATAAAAAAAGATATAATTTCTGGGTTTAATGTAAAAAAATAAAGTTCATGGAGATATGGGAAAAGTTGAGATGTAAACTGTGGTTGGGATAGAGATGGAAAAAACAGTCACACACACGAGTGTCGCAATAAATGCACCCGTGACCCTCAACGCTGATTGCTGAATGCGTATGTGGATCTGTCTGGCTCATCTTCTTCAGGTGGGCCATCCACTTGGACCGAGATAGGCTCACATTACTCTACGTGAAGGTGAAGGTCCTAAGGCGAAATACCCCACATGTACCATAGGCTTCTTGGCCATGTGAGATGTAAATCGAGGGATATGCGCGAGTGGCAGCCCTGCAAGGGAGAGGACCAACGGGACACGAATCCAGCAACAACCTTTGCAATATTTTAGCAAAGATTGTCACCACACGGATTCGAACCCGCGACGTCGGAGTGGTTGTACCCAAAATCTCTGGAAAAGGTTGGGTCTTGGACTAAATGCCTCCCCATCTCACATCGACTAATTTCGATCAGCATCATTTTTGGGCATATGACTATTCTCTGTCTACGGTTTAGGACCCAGATATTGGTATCTGATCCTTGCTTTAATACGTATCTGTTCTTAATTTTTGAAATAATTATCCAGAGATTTTGAAGTGAATTTAATCGATTCTCAAAGTTGATTTAATTAAAGAACTTATGTCTAAAATAATACAGTATTTGAAGAAAATACAGAGTACCCCACGAGTGTCTCAATTAATGAGGTGGAGACTATAAGGTCTCAGGTTCAAATCACAGCAGAGACAAAACTATCGAGGTACTGTTGCTGGTGGGAGATAGCATGTATCCGTGAAATTAATCGAGGTGCGTCCAAGCTAGTTTGGACATCACGGTAATTAAAAAAAAAAGGAGTACCCCTTTTAATTAATCAGTTGTTGCATTTTGCAATACTATTTTCTACCAAAAGAGTTTATTAATCACCTTTCTAATCCGCGCACTAACCTGGTCCCCTTATTTCCCTACATATCAATCTTATTACTGTGTTAGATTCTTTTTCATGCTTTTGGACGGTGTAAGTTTGACTTCATGCTAAGTCGAACAAAAACAGTAAAATGTAGCAAAAAGAATTATGAAATATTGGACTGTAGCTTCCACAAAGTATGTAATGTTTTGATGAAAGCATGAAGTATGTAATAGGTTAGGATTAGAGAGGGCAGCTCGGTGCACAAAGCATCATGCATTAGCAGTAAAAATGAATCCAGGATTTGAAGGTTTCGGGTGCCACACCGCTTTGAAAGTACAAGTTATTATCGCTAATTCTCGATGGACGTCCCGTTAGAATTTTGGCTCTTCATAAAGGGATTTTTGATGGAAAATTCGTTGAAAACACTATTGACGAATCAATTTTTGATGAATTTCGTCGGAAATATTGCTATTTACACTGTTCAAATAAGGCAAATAGTTTGTCGATTTGATCAACTTTGAGTTGTTATATAGATAAATCGATCAAACAAAAAAAATGTAATTATTACGACAACTTAGGGTAAATAAGAGTTTAATCCAATTTGTGAGTTAGACTGAAAAAAACAAGGGTAAATAAGAGTTTAATCCAATTTGTGAGTTAGACTGAAAAAAACAAAATAGCTACCAACTATCAATAGATATTTCTAATTCTATTATTAAACAGATATGGCATCAAGCCAAGCATCATCATTACGGGGAGAGATTAACTTTTAAGTTGTAATGAAGAAAGAATCTTCAATTCTGTTTTTCTATTAAAAGTCTTAAACAAAGATGAGAGAAAAGGTAGGAATCAATTACCAAAAAATAAGAAAAGAAAAAAACAAACAACAATTAAGAAGAATAGCTGGACAAGAGGAAAAGGGAATAAAAATCGAGTGAAAACAGCATAACGCTGGGCATGAGATTCAAACTTGTGCCCCTTGGGCGAAATTTTAACCCTATGCCACTGGCACCATTACCTCATTTGTTAATGCGGGTGGCACTTGACTTATTTATAATCTTTTTTCCGAAAATTATACATATACACACAACATTTCAACCAGAAGTTTGCAGGTGCCGTGACACTCCCTCGGTCCTTAGTAGATCCGCCCCTAGTTAGTAGACAGTGTCGGCTCAAGTCCAAAGCCACTAAGGCAAGGGCTTGAGGCCACCAAATTTTTGGAGCCCCTTTTTTTCTTTATTCATTGATAATAGGTTCTATGAGTAAATCTTTTTCAAAAGTTATTTGCTTCCTTTGTCAACTTCCACTAATGCACTATACTAATAATTATATTTTATTTTTACTTATTTACTTTAGTACATGAAGAGAAAATATTTTCTTATTTTTATCCTTAACATCAACTACTCATTCTCCAAGACTTTTTGAAATGAAAATATTTATAGTATTAAGGTAAAATATTCACTTCATTTATTATTTCTTAAAGGAAATACAAAATTCAAGGTAAAAGTTAGAATTTTTTTATAAAAATCAAGAAGATAATTTGTTAGCCATGTGATCGATTCATATCTTCAATTGAAAAAAAACATATTGAAACTTTGCATCTCAAAAATTTAGTAAAAGAAACTGAAATAAAAATACTATGCAAGATTTTTTTTGTTTTTAAAAAATAACTTAAGGCCTCGTAATAAATTTTTGCTTTAGACCACCAACTTTGTTAAGCCGCCCCTGTTAGCAGGGTTCAAAGGTGTGGTGTAGACGGCCTATCCTAGTGCAAATATTAATGGTTGCTTACACGGCTCGAACCCGTGACCTATAGGTCAAGGCACTCAACAAAGAAAAGAAATATTTGTGAATCATTGTTATTATCTTGCCAGATTCTTCTACCCTTTTATGCTAACTTTCATTTGCATGAATGTGCTTGAAACATCTTTGATGTATTTTACATGGATAATTATGTCCTCAATTGCATACCTGGTATTGAATTAATCCTTTCTGTATGGCTGTTGTGCATACTAAAGAAGGTGGATACCTAAAAACTCATGACTTCTTGCAACCACTGGAGCAAGCAGAGAAGACATTAAGGAAGGAAGAAACCAAAGTTGAGGTAGCGGCCGTAGAGAAGCCTCCACCACCAGTAGCTGCTACTCCTTCAGTGGAGCATATTCTTCCTGGTGGCATAGGCACCTACAGTATTTCTTATTTGCACCAAAGGGTACCAAAGCCAGAAACAAGCTTGTTCGCTGCAGCACAGGCAAGTAGTACCGACAGAAATGATGAAAATTCAAACTGCAGTTCTTACACAGGGAGTGGTTTCGCACTGTGGGATGAATCTGCAGTCAAGAAGGGAAAGACAGGGAAGGAGAATTCTGGGGGTGATCGACACGTCCTAAGAGGTAAAAATTTTATTTTCTTGTCTACTTGTTTCCTGTCTTTCTTGAAAACTAGTGTACACTCGTTGAAGCACCTATTTTGTGAAAGACTGAAATATTGAGAGTATAAATACATCACTCATTTGTTATCTGAAGCATGTGCATGCCATGCATTAATATTAACTGTGAGTAATACATCGTTGTACTAGAAACCTACATTAATTTGATTTCTTACAGGGAACATAGCTAGAATTTGGCCAACCTGTGATATTCACGGATAGTTTTTGGAGTGCAAATTCAGCAACGGAAGCGACCCTGAGACAGACGTGGAGGTAAGGCTTGGTACTCAGGTCATTCCAAAGAAAGGAAGCTTCAAGTACCTAGGGTCTATTATCCAAGGGAATGGAGAGATTGATGACGATGTCACACATCGTATTGGGGCAGGGTGGATGAAATAGAGGCTCGCATCTGGAGTCTTGTGCGACAAAAAGGTGCTACCAAAACTTAAAGGCAAGTTCTATAGGGTGGTGGTTAGACGACTATGTTGTATGGGGCGGAGTGTTGGCCAATCAAGACAAAGATGAAAGTTGTGGAGATGAGGATGCTGAGATGGATGTGTGGGCATACAAGGAGAGATAGGATTAGAAATGATGATATCCTGGAGAAAGTGGGAGTGGCCTCGGTGGATAATAAGATGCGGGAAGTGAAGTTGAGATGGTTCGGGCATGTGCAGAGGAGAGACACAGATGCCGTAGTGCGGAGGTGTGAGAGGTTGACTATGGACAGATTCAGGAGGGGTAGAGGTAGGCCGAAGAAGTATTGGGGAGAGGTGATTAGACGGGATATGACGCAGGTGCAACTTACTGAGGACATGACCTTAGATAGGGGGTTGTGGAGGACACATATTAGGGTAGAAGAGTAGTAGGTACTCGAGCGTAGTCCTACTTATGCTTACAAATTGATAGTTGTTTTGTTATTACTGTAGGCCCGATTAGCATATCACTTATAGGCACATTATTGCTTTATAATCCACTGTAGTTTGATTTCTGCTGCTATGTGTTGTTTAGTATATTTTGTTTAGCTTATTTAGTTGTGTTAGCTACTGCTCCCTTTTGTTCGAGTGCACTTTATACTGCTTTAATTCCTTATCTGAGTTTGATTGTTTCTCTTGCTTTACTCTTTACTATTGCTTTACTCTTGCTTTGTTTTGATTGACTTGCTTGTGATTATGCTTTGTCTTGAGCCGAGGGTCTCTTGGAAACAGCCGCTCTACCTAACAAGGTGGAGGTAAGGTCTGTGTACACTCTACCCTCCCCATACCCCACGATGTGGGATTTCCTTGTGTATGTTGTTGTAGTTTTTACTGATCTGCTGTTATCTATGAATGGTTAACTTTGAACGTTTCAGCTCTAATTAAAATTTGCTATTTGCTTGGCAGAAGCAGGTATGAACACTGGAGGAGTTCAACCTACGACATCATTAGAATGGCACTCACAATCATCTTCAAATCATAAGCACAACACTACGGCCTCAAGTTATCTCTCAGCTGCTCAGTCAGTGACTCTTTTGCTCCCAATCATATGAAACTGCCCCCCTTTATCAGTACTTCTATTGCAGTTTCTAACTCTATGATCACCTTGCAGACAATCATCGTCTCTTAAGATCCAGAGTTTCTTAAATATGATAACATCAGCTAAGAATGCACAAGATGACGAGGATGATGATGATGAAGATTTTGTGATAAAGAAAGAACCACAGTCGCACCCCAGAGGTTTGTCTTGTGTAAGTCTGATGATTCCCACTCATTGTGTACACACAGTTGTCGTTTCTAACATACAGATAGTTACCTTTTACAGGTAATTTATCTGTAAAAGTTGATGGAAAAGGTAATGATCAAAAGCCAAACACCCCACGTTCAAAGCATTCTGCAACAGAGCAACGGAGAAGAAGCAAGATCAACGACAGGCATGTCTACGATATAGTTGATAGCTTAAACATAGAAATCTTTTTGATATAAAATCCTTATGTTGTAACATTTTCTCTAGGGAAAGATGGTGGATGTTAATTGGACGTATTTTTTAATTTAGTACCATTCTCTCCTCTTTGAACTATATCAACCAGCCTTCTATGTGTAGAAAGGAGTTTGCTCGAGTGTTCTATTCTCTTACATTTTCCTATATAGGTTTTATGTTTCCATCTTTTCAGACTTGGTTTATCTATTACAACTTTGATTCAGTTTTGGTCAAAATAAAGTGATATCTAGCTGAACATCTAAATATTCTTTTAAATTTCTTTTCAGATTTCAGATGTTGAGAGGAATCATCCCAAACAGTGATCAGAAAAGAGATAAAGCATCATTCTTATTGGAGGTACTTGAATTGCATATTTTGTTAAGTCTTCCCTTTATCAATAGAGATACGTATAATAAAAATTGAAATGCTGTTTGCAGGTTATTGAATATATTCATTTCCTGCAAGAGAAAGTGCACAAGTATGAGGAATCATACCAATGCTGGGACAGTGAACCTTTGAAGTTGCCATTGGTAATCCATCTTTGGTCTTTCTCAATGTTTGCCTCCTTTCTTAGGTCATAGCTTTGTTGTGCTCAAATGCTTGATAAAAATTGGCTCATAATAGTTTAAGAACTGAGACCTAGGAATTTTATGTTAAGAATGTAGTTTATGGGGAAGGAGTTGGTCAAAACCACCTGTAAAATTAAGACACCAAGTTGGTGAGTTGAATTGAAGTCTTGACATGCTCGTGTATTCCCATGACCATCTTTTCCGAGTATATCAGGATATGATCAGCTCTGAATTATAGTGGTTTTGAAACAGTAGGTCTCGATTTGGATGCTGCTTATACTTTGTAGTGCAATAACATTCAAACTTAAGAGGCGACAACATATTTCATTTTAATCTGTATCTTAGCGTAAATCTAGGTACCTATATTCTTAGTACATTCGTCAGCACACATTTTTAACTATCCTTCTTTCTGTAACAGAGCAAGTGCCATAGGACGGCACAAGGTGTCAGAAATCATCCTCAAGGCACGATTAATGCATCTGGTGCTGCACTGACGTATGCTGGAAAGTTTGATGAGAACATAATGGGGATTTCTTCTACTAATCCTATCAATGTGCAAAAAATGGAACCAAACATAAGCACCACAAATTTAAAAGAAAATGGTCAGCAGCCTGGTTTAACAAATAAGGCGACAACACTTCCTATGCACCCAACATTTTCATTTTGTGGGACTAGTAGCACAGCAGCGCTATATTCATCAAAGCTGACAGCTGATTTTGATAAGTTGGAGTCGAAGTCTAATTCTCAATTTTCGCTTAGCAGATCACATACGCCTGATTATGCTATTCCAAATGCTAATCCAAAAAGGCAGGAGCTGTCTGTAGAAAGTGGTACCATCAGCATCTCTAGTGCCTATTCTCAAGGGTAAGCATTCTATTAGTGCTTAAAAGGTTCCGGAAATTTATCATTTTTAAAGCATCATTCATGTACTACTTTCACATACATATCTATAAATGTTATACAAACTCAAGTAACTGTGTCCTAAATATCTGAAACTACATGGAATTGCAACAAATTAGTCATTCATGAACCTGGTGGTGAGTAAATTGCATAGTATATGTCTGAGGCTTACAGAGTAAATGAAGTTCTGCATCAATCTTTTGTCGTTGTCTATTGAGATAATGTATTGTAGAAAATTTAGTTGCTTGTTACATTCCTATGTTATATATAGTTTTGCACTCTGATCAAATCTCCCTCTTCCGAAGTAGATTATTCTGTATGATTTCTGCTGAATATACCAGTGGCTTGATATCAGTCCATACCCGTACTTGACAGGTTGTTGAACACATTGACACAAGCGCTGCAGAATTCTGGAGTAGATTTGTCCCAAGCCAATGTCTCTGTGAAAATTGATCTTGGGAAGAGAGTAAATTCTTCAGCGTCCACGATTAAGGTACATGAGCGCTTCTTAATTCCAGGAACTTTATAGAGTTCTAGATGTCACTATTCTCCAAGTTAACACATGGTTTGAAGCCTTGAGTAATTAACTTTTACAAAATTCCGACAGGGTGACGATGTTAATTCAAAAATCCATAGTTACAACCACAAGGGAGGAGTCTGATCGTGCCTTCAAAAGGCGGAAAACAAGCTAATGCTAATTTAAAACAAGTGTTTTTTTATTGCAATTGGTTAAATTTAATTGTTTTTCCTCCTTTCCTTTCCCTTCTCAAGCAATATTGACGTCCACACATGGTACAAAAATCTCCCAAATGAGAGATCACAAGCCACTGTATATGTAACGTACTAGTACTATTTTTCTGCCCCTCATTACTCCCTTTGAATTGTTGGGCTGCACAGATTTACCTGACTAGAGTGATATTATTTACTTGTAGTAAACTATTGTATCATTATTAAGGCTTTCCGTGCTGATAATGAGAAGCTGCTTTTTTCAAGTTGAGGCTTCCATTCATTTTCATGGGAAGGCTCAAGGACATTGTTATAGTCTATTTTATTAAAGACATAATGAATTTCCAATAGAAAAAACTTGGTAGGTTCCTGAGAAGGAATTTGGCTTGACATTGTTTCAGTCATTGAATTTTATGGGATTAACTTACTTCTATGTTACAATACCTTACTCCTTATACCGGAAAACTCTTGCCAACTATTATGAAGCCACAGTTTAACAATTTTGATGATCCCTCTAAGCAAGAGTCAGCATGATCAGACTCCCCACACATCTGTCTCGGCAATATATTTTACAACTGATTGTATTAAGTTAATATCATACCAGTGCTCTTAAAGGGGAATTTTTCAATGGATGACTATGAGCACATTATAAATCTAATACTCCCTCTATTCTAATTTATGTGGCGATATTTAAATTTTAGTCTGTTAAAAAAAGAATTCAATTTAATTTTATTGAGATGTTTTATTCTGAAACTATTTTTGGTTTGAGGTATTGCACAAAATAATCACGGTATAAAACTTTGTATTAATTAATCCTGCGTTTGGTTGACCATTTCAGATTTGGTATAAATAATAGGAATTTTTATTTGGCATAGCTAAATTTATGATTAGTAACTACTATGTACTTAATTACTTTTTATAGCTACCGTGATGGTGCCTCTCTCCGGCCAGATCTGCCTCCGCCTCTTCCTCCTCCGGCCAGATCTGTTCTCATCTCCGTTCCGGTCAGATCTGTTCTCATACTCCCTCGACACTGCCAGATCGAAAACACCACGGCGACATTAAATACACAAATAGCCGGAGATTTGACCGGAACTGATATAAATCCTACTATCGTCGCTTTGCTGCAAAAGGAATGTACAGAAAACTAGTGTTTTCATCAATTTGTGTTTTTCCCCAAATTAATTTCTAATTTTCCTTTTTCTTTAGTAAACATCTCACGATACACAATAGATTTCAACGTCGAAATTTCATGATAGTGTACGTGTGAATATCAATTTCAGTTTTGGAAATTCAACTTTAAAAAAAAAATAAAAAATTCCTAGACCCGACCCGGCCCACTAGAAAAAAACGATATAATCCGATACGTTCGGCGATATGAACCGAACATATCGATTTTTTTTAAAAAAAATTATATTCGATTTTTTTAAAAAAAAAATCATTTTTATTCGGTTTATATTTTTCGGATACAAAATCGAACCGAATCGATATACGCTCCCCTAAAGCAGATGGCAAAACTGCATTTCTAGTACTGTATTTACACTCAAATCCATAGCGTAGTTTGTATTTATGTGTATTCGGCAGTATGTAGTTAGCTACCTCCGGTCAAAGTTACAGGACTTGTATGTAGTCATGCTTTGTATCTCTGTATTTGAGAGAAACACATTTTTGTATACTTCACCGCGTGTATTTAACTGTATTTTAGTTGTTTGTATACACTATTTTGTTATTAAATACAATGTATTTCTTAAATTTGATTTGAGTGTATTCTCCATTTTTTTAATGTAAATACATTGTATCTTGTATTCACTAGAGATCCGATTTGATTTGATTGTATTTTCCATATTTAGATATAGTGTATTTTATATTTTCATCAGAGATTTGATCGGATTTGACTGTATTTTTTATTTCGTCATTTTGAGTGTAAATACATTCAAATAATATCAAATAAGGTTGGATATAACTTAACAGTGTATTCAAATACACTCAAATACACGTGAAAAAAATATTTAAAAAAATAAAAATATAGTTGAACAGTATATTCTAATACAATGAATTTACCATAAACTAGCTACAAATTATAAATTGATAAAAGGTAGCTACTAATTGTTAATAACTTAGTTATTCCCGTAAGTTGCCCTGAATAATACATGTATTGCTTATAAGGTAATTTTCGTATTATTTTATACCAAAGGCAACATGTTATAACTATCCATGTATTAGCTATAAAGGGATAAATCACCTAAAAGACTAAACTAACCTTGTCATGTGAGTCATCATCCTTAACATACTTCCATTTTAAATCTGTCAACTAACAAATAGCAAATGGAGTGGTTGCACTGTGGAGTCTTTTCCATGGCAAAATGGACTGCTTTTGTTTAATTGTTTGTTGTTTACTTGATGCAAAGATTTTTGTAACTTTTTCGAACAGAGTGTTAAGAGTCAAACATCGGAAATGAAATGTGAATATGAACTTGGACAATCATCACCCTACAAGCTAGCTTTTGGATTGAATTATGCCCAAAATTCATTCTTGACATAGTATCAGATCAAGACACATTCCAATTCTTTATTCATCGATGTTGGACCCCAAATTATATTTTTCACGTTCCAGTTAACGAGGTATAGGCGTGCGGGGTGTTAAGAGTCCCACATCGGAAATAGAATGAGAATATGAACTCTGATAATCTTCACCCTACAAGCTAGCTTTTGGAGTTGAATTAAGCCCAAAATTCATTATTTATACCGAGGTTCAACGTTGGGTTCTCCATAATGTCTTCTTGTCTAAATTTATAACCGGTTTCTTTACTTCAGCAAACAACCCATTATGATCTTGGGCACCAGTTGAATGTTTGCTTGTTTTAGTTGGTTTTGTTGTTTGTAATTCTCATTGCCTTGGTGTTTAATCAGGTGGATCTGAACATTGTGATTTGGGTTTTGGTTTGACCTACCCTTTACTTGCTAATTGTTCTTTCGCCGTATCTAAGCCTCCATTCAATTAAACATTTTGGGCTGGAAAAAACTTGGGAGAATTATTCATCACCAAAAATAAAGCTCTTTACCAGCAACATGATGTTATTTTATTAAGGAAGTCAAGGGTATAATTGTACATAAAACCCTATTCAGTTTGAAACCAAACACTTGTTATATCGCATAACCCAACAGCGAATAAAAAATAATAACTATATTATAATTCCTATCTTGCATTATAATTCATGTATTATTAATTCTTGTATTACAATCTCCGTATAACTTATTTTTAAACCAAACGACCCCAAAGAGTTCCTGAGGTGAACTTGGCTAGTGGATCCATAAATTTCGTGGAATATATGTGATGGTTAGACTTAAGCACCACACCGCGGGTATGAACCTATATAATAATAAAGAAAATTAGGTCTTTGGTAATAGAATCTTTTCTAACTAGATTTCTATGAATGGTATGAAAGATCAATTTCCTATTTATTTTTTTATCCTGTCAGATTAAAAGAAATCTAGAGCCCAAAGAACCTTTAAAATAAGTCATGTAAATTGGAGTAGGAGACTAGGAGGAGTATGTTGCAGGTTCACGTTCAAGTATTCAATCTATCATAAAACGGGAACAATTCTTAAATAGCACGTACGCACTCACTCACAAGTCCACAACCAATGCAAATTCATTCAGCTGCCTAGTTGAACAGATATTGGGCTTTTATCTTAAGAGCTCTCATGTACTTTGGGCTTTGTGTTCAGATCTCTGTTGGGCTATCACATTCGACAAGGTTCGAATTCTTGCCAGCAGGAAAGCTTTGCTCAAGGTATAGTTTTACAAAGGGCAAAAGAAATGTTTGGATCTCAGCCCATATGACTAAACAAAACAATTTAAGAGAAAAAAAACCAATATGCTCCACTAAACAAAATTTCTAATGGGCTTATAAGTTATAACCAACATCATCCATATTTCCAGGGGAAAAGTTCAAAAACAACACTTTTCGTAATTGATAAATAATCATTGTTTTGGAATTTCAACTTCTACTTGTAAAACTCTAGATTATTGTGGAGTTTTTCACTTGTGAAAATTGAAATTCCAGGATGGCAAAGAAACTATTAGCGAATGGAGAATATTCACAGTATATTTTGTAATTACGATAGGTGTATATTTAAGGTAACTTAGGATTCTTATTATATTAGGAATCAACCTCTGTACAACTATATATATATTGTGATTAATGAAAGGAATCCCTAAGGGAGATTATTCCAAACTTACATGATATCAAGAGCCAAACCCTAATCCCTACTCTTCTCCTACCACGGAGTCTTGCCGGTGCCCTTCAGTATCTTACATTCACTAGGCCTGATATTGCATATGCCGCTCAGCAGGTGTGTCTATTTATGCACGCCCTGCATGAATCCCACTTTGCTGCCCTCAAGCATATTATCAGATACATTAAGGGCACACTTGACTATGGATTGCATCTCTACCCCTCTGCACCGACCAAATTGCTCTCCTACACGGATGCAGATTGGGCAGGGTGCCCGGACACACGTCGCTCCACCTCGGGCTATTGTGTATTTTTAGGGGATAATCTTATTTCATGGTCCGCCAAGCGGCAGGCCACACTATCCCGTTCAAGTGCTGAAGCAGAGTATCGAGGAGTTGCTAATGTCGTTGCTGAGATTTGTTAGCTCTGAAATCTTCTTTTGGAGCTCCAGTGTCCACTGCGAAAGGCGTCTATAGTCTACTGTGACAACATATCTGCCATCTATCTGTCTCACAATCCGGTCCAACATCAGCGGACCAAGCATATCTTGATGGATATTCACTTTGTGCGTGAGAAGGTCGCCCTTGGTCAGGTCAAAATATTGCATGTGCCTTCCTCCTATCAGTATGCAGATATTTTCACAAAGGGACTACCGAGACAGCTATTCATCGACTTCCGATCCAGACTTAGCGTCCGGCCTCCTTCCGCTCCGACTGAGGGGGGAGTATTAGCGAATATTGTCCGAATATTCATAGTATATTTTATAATTATGATAGGTGTATATTAAGGTAACTTAGGATTCTTATTGTATTAGGAATCAACCTCTGTGCAACTATATATATATATATATATATATTGTGATTAATGAAAGGAATCTCTAATGGAGATTATTCCAAACTTACCGAAACAATAATGTCATCCTCGACTATTTTCTATTCCTTCCCTTTGTTGACCCTCATGATGAAACACTTCTTCTTTGGGAATTTAATGAACGTCAAACTTTTACTTGACATAATCTACTATTAACAATAACAATATTAATAGAAATTAATAACTATGGGAAAGAGGTGTAGATGTCGCAATAACTAATTGGAGAGTATCAGAGTAACCATATTACAATTAATTTTCTCGCTTCTATTTCATGTTTAATCTTACTGGCAAAGCAATTTATATTATATAGTTTCCCTACTTAATGTTTGATAATTTGTAATATACTCCCTCCGTTTTAATTTCTGTGGACCATGAAGGTCAAAATTTATAACTTTGTCCTTAAATTTTGACATAGATTTTTCAAGTTTGTAAAAATAAAATTTATATATTTAGGAACTATATTAAAAGTACTATAAGTCATGATAATTTATAATTCAAATAATTTAGAAAAAATATAAGAAAAACGTGGTCAAAGAACTACCTCGTAAACTCTCCAAATAGTAAATGGTTCATATAAATTGAAACAAAGGGAGTATATAAAATGGTATTATCTCACAATATAAGGCAAATAGAGTTTAAATTTAAATGGACATGTCTGTTCATTAAAACAAGATGATTGTTCAGAACAATCACTTTTAGCTCTATAAATAAGGTTTTTTTTCATGAAATAGCATATAGAAAAAATCTGCACGTATAACATGGCTTTGTTGTATCCTGAAGGGAATTACTTGTATTTTTCTCCAATTTATATACGGGCAATATCTCTTTAAGGAAAGTCGATTTATTCACGCCTCAAAGTGGTTTCTTTTTCGATTATGTTACCTATTTTTCTAACAATCTTAAAGAATTATTGATTCATGAAGAAGATGATGACTATTGTGGATAGTTCAGAAGAGTGTAGTTGACTGATTATGAAGAAGAAGAAAGAAGAATATAATGAAGAAATTCCAGTCGCAGTGTATATCGTGGGCAACAAATTGTTGAAGCGAATAAAACAGAGAAAACTAAAACAAAAGGTAGATTTCATCAGAAAGAAAATATCCATTTCTTTGGTGAAGGAAACATTATTCATGCTACTGATGATAAGATCCTTCAACTTCATCTCAACCTATATGCAGGGATCGTTGTTGCCTTGTATAAGAAAGACAAAGAAGTATTCCAATTCATTGCAGTCCTTTGGAGAGAACGCAATATTCAGAATCTTTATTTTTTAAAAAAAAGTTAAACCACCTTTTACCTAAGTGGTGGTTTAAATTCAAATTCTTGAATGGAGATTAAAAAAACACACAATGGCCTCAACGAGTAGATTTTAAGTTACTGAAAATTGAAGCGGCTCTTGATTATGACAATGCCATAGAAAGGACTTTGCTTCTTTTTTAGGACTAGAAGTCTGATAATTGCCTTTAAGTAACGTTTCAAATGGAGTTGCATGCATGACTATAGAGTATACTTTCAAGTTTGTTGATTAATATATATATATGAAGTATGGATGAATCATACTTATACTTGTAAGTTGTCCTAACAATTTGAGATCTAAAGAAAGTAATAATTTTATTAGTAAATCGCTTTGAATTATGGAATGTTGAAGACTTTTATAAAATAAAGTCCTTTTATTATAATATTTATGTGTTAGAACAAAATGATTTGTTCGATGTTAGATGGTCAATATGAGTTTTGGAAAAGACATTTGAAATATTTAAAATGTGGGGTGTTTGACTTATAATTAAAAGTCAATATTGAATTTAATGTTTAATATAATTTGGAAGAACTTGAGATATAAATTTATTAAAGGTTATAGTTCTTCAACTCCACAAAATCCTTGATGGATATTGACACATGGCGGTGAATGAAATCATGGTTTGTTTTGGTGATGACTATTTGTTGAAACAAGTAATTTGAAATTTGAATATTATTGACCATACGTTTTTTTAGAAAAATTTGTGTTTTTTTTATAGAAGGGTGTCATTTGAAATGTTGTGTTCTCTCGTGTAAAGATGTTATTTAAGAGGTTTTGACTTTTATAATAAGATTTCAAATATTTAATAATATTTAGAAAGAACACTTAAAACGTTTAAAGTGTGGGGGTGTTTGGCTTATGATTGGTAGCCAATAATATTTGAAGAAGTTTATATAAGATGTAAAATTATTTCTTCAATTCCCACAAAATATATCTTTTATATGATAGTTAGTGAATTTAGTACTTCACGATTTTGGTGATGATTAGTTGATGAAACTATCAATTTGATGGTTAGGTTATTAGCCTTCCTATAAACATTGTGTTCTTTTATGAAATAGTGTAACTTAAAAGATTGTGACTTTTGATGAAAATATGTATCTGTTAGACAACTTTTTGTGTATAGAGATATGATGTTCTAGAACAGAAGCCTTTTTTTATCTATAAATTTAAGAATCATTTGATCAAATGATAAGAAAAAATCCACTTTAAGATGAATTTGTATGGAGGTGTTATTTTGGACGTGAAGCCAAACTTTTTTTCCACAATGTATGGAATATTGATCATACATATGCTAGAAGAGAAAACAAATGATTGAGAAATGCATATATTATTAAGAGTTGTAGTCATAACTGGTGCAATCATTCTCTTATATTTTTATAATGATGCTACATTAAGAATATCCAACAATCATATATGTGATGGAAATTCTAGACGTGATATGTGACATGCTATGTGAAAGATCATATAATCTTGTAAGATTTATTAAGAAGAAATGCACTATAAATAAAGTGTGAGGGAATAAGGATAAAACCCTTAAACTAAACACAAATAATGAAAATTCAACTTTGAGTTAACATACACTCTAACAGTATAAGTTCAACGGATAATAACAAGTTACTTTGTGTTGCTAAAGCACGAGTCTTCATTTTTATGAGCCTTCATTCCAATATACTACATATTGTTATGTAAGGAGATACTGAATTGTTAAATGCTTGAAATAACATGGACATAGTGACAAATTCTATAGTACAAACTGTTACGAGAAGAAGTTGATTTTATTCTTAATGAAATTAGTAAATGTTTGTAGTAATAAGGATATAGTAGCTAATTTCACCTATATGAATATTGAAGTGATGTCGCTTCAAAGCAAGAATTAAAGGGTTGATTTTGTAAGTATTCATGGAATCAGGATGAGCACGTGGTCATATACGTGCTAAAGCAAATTTCTAAGCTACTAAATAATATTATGTGTGTGATATTTTTAATTTTGACACATGGACTTGTGGTTCAAATCTTTAAAGATTCCAATAACTTCGTTTAAACTTTAAAGTATTTACACTAATAAAAAGTTCAAATCTATTATAAGATACTCTCCGGTATGCATGATATTATAATAAATATTACAAACTAGTGAGGAATTGTTAGATAATTTGTAATATATATATATATATATATATATATATATATATATATATAAAGTGGGATTGTCCCACAACATAAGCCAAATAGAGTTTAAAGACGTTATAGCCTTCCTTCATTAAGTAGTATATAGAAAAAACTCAGCATGTATAACACAAACTTTGTTGTATTTTGAAGGGAATTGCTTGTATTTTCTCCAATTTGTTTACGGGAAATATCTCTTTAAGGAAATTCGATTTATTCATGCCTCAAAATTATTTGTTTTTCGATTATGTTTGCCTATTTTTCTAACACTTAATGCATGCATACAGTCATTCATGAAAATTACTTCTACCACTCAATTGTAATATTACGACTAAAATTCGGACAAGAATCGTTGTCAAGTTTATACCTTATTTTAGATCATTGTGGTCCAATTCTTTCCCGGACGGGGCATAGCGAGAGCTTAGTGCACATGACTGTCCTTTTTAACGTTCCTTTATTATTCATCCACCAATCACTAACCATAGATATCCTATTGATTGGGAATATTAATTGTAAGGAGTTGGTGACTACAATTCCTTAGAACTCAAGAAATGGCACTAATACTACTCCTCTCCTAATTTATTAGGCATTCTTTCTTGTTTAGTTTGTACCAAGGATGACTCCTATAATACATTACTCCAGTCGAATTAAATGAAATTTCAAAATGAAAATATTTTTGTTTTATCCAAAATGTGTTACTGAACGATCTAGAAAGCAATTGATATTAATACAATTGCTTCCTTAACTCAATTAGCATGACCCTAGAGTCCACTCCTCCTAGCCAAAAAGAGTGTCATATTTCAACATTTAATGACAATTTAACTTTAATTTTTATTTTTTTATTTTTTGTGAGATGATTTATAATCAAACAAATATTGAAACTTGTTTTAAATCACAAATTTCAAAAGTTTTCCTTTCTTTTCTAAAACTTCGGTGTTAACTACCCCGTCAAACAATCCCCCGCATAAATTGGAACCGAGTAAATATCATTTTTTTTCAAAAATAAGCTTAATATATATTTTAATCATATATATTCCACGAGAGCAGCAAAAGCTAGCTGTAGAATGCTGACTTAGATTAAGCACACCTTTTAGCCAGCTGTGATGTGTAACGAAAGCTACGGTCTTTCAAATTGTGCATGTAGTAGAAAATTACTACTACTATAGTGCCATTTTGTACAATAGCTTTTAATCCGTTCTTTGAATGCAAAGGGCGAAGAAAAAAAAAAGAAATATTTTTGTCCAAAAAAAAAAAAACATGCGGTTTTTTTTCATATCTAAGAGTCCTTTCTACATTTTTTTCTATTACATTACGAAATAATGAATTGAGCCCATTCGCTCCCCTAGCTTTCGTCTCTTAGTGTCAATGTCGGCCCAGCAGAGTGTTTTCGCCGTTGGTGTTCTTTCCGATCTCTACGCATTTCACCGCTCCACCGGAAATTCCCTCTGCCCCAAGGAACTTAGAGTGACATTTGCATATATAGAGCCATAAATAGAGAAATGAGTCCGCTTGGGCAGCTCAATTGGTTATCAAGGGGGATATTTGAAAAATGGCCAAGGATCGAATCCCGTCAGCGGCAGTGTGGGGGTTACTTCTTGAAATAAAGGAGGGCCCCTTGTGCGCAGTGTGGTACTGATCTAACATTTGAAATCAATTGAGTCACCATGATTTATCTCCTTCACAGACCTGTCGGACCGGGGTGTGGAGGCTCCTGGGATGGGAGTTCCACCTTCTTTTTTTTTGGAAAATAAATAGAGAAATGCACTTGAATGAATCTGATAATGAATATATTGACGCCTCCAATTCTTCCCTCGAGAGTTGGCTTTTCTTGGATCATTCAAAAATACAGTAGATAAAATAATACTCTTACCAAATACTCTAATAATATAACTACATCATAGAGTACATACTATAGATTCTTGGGATTTCCTATCTTGGATTTCTCACATGCGACAATTTCCCAAGTCCAAAAAATTCAAAGCAATGAATTATACCATTTATGACTTTCTTTATCAGTTTTATTTTTTTGGTTTCACCAGTGGAAATTAAAGTGGGTGGTTTGGAAAGAAGGGAGGATTAAGTGGATAGTAAATTTAGGTTGTTCGGTTGTCATTTTAAACTTGGTTGAATAAGGCTACTGCCAGTGAATAATGTAAGAACAATAATAATGATCCTTCCAACTAATACTAGAATGGACGCACTAAAGCACTAGTGATTGGAGGAATGAGTACTACCACCAGATTATCTTATTGGGGATTAATTTAAGTGCTCAAAGTGGCTTATCTTTGGCCTTTTAGCTATTTTAGTCCTCTCCACCTATTATATGGATATAATATTACTAATTTCAATTTCTATAAAATTCATGTATTAGCCGACCTAAATTATTGATCATAATAATGATGCACGCCTTCTCTTCCACTACCAGTTATCATAAACCTACTCTCCAATATGTCTCTTTATAATCGCCGACTAAATCAATGTGTTCAATATTTTTCACGTTATAAGTTGTGTTTATATAAGTCTATTTGATGTCAATACTTGAAAAGCAAAAAAAGAAAGAAAGACCCGTAAGCACCTTTACAGCTAGTTGCCCCCTTTTATTTTGTATATATATTTATTTAGAGCTTATATGTTTAATCGATTGGATGGTCTAAAAGCAATTGTTAATTGAGTTTTTAACGTTAACATATTTAAGCACGAATTTGCAGTTAAGGTTTAATAAGCTGCACTAGACAACCATTGTATACAGCTATAAGCTGGTGGAGGCTTCTAAAGTGAGGGTAGATGATACATAGCTTTAGTAATTAAATAAATAGTTTGTAACATTATCAAAGATTCTTACATCAGGGGAATGTGCAGAAAGCAAATGACTTTCATACTTTTCATGTTATGAATATTATTTTCCAAGAATGAATAGATTATCTGCCTCAAAGCCATTTTCATTCTGCCTCTTGGCCAAAAATTATTCTTAAGGTCATGTCTTAAGCACTGAAATGCCCAACGCAATACAGAATGAAATCTCTACTGGAGCAAATGAATTTTGTATTCTCTATAAACTGCTTAAGTAACTATCATGATGAGGTCACGATAGAGTACGCAGAACAGCAGTTAACAAAGAAGAAGAATGGCAAAAGATAGCGGAAACACAAACAAGAGAAGAAATATTGTAAGGCTTTGTCGAGGCAGAAAAGAATGGAGCCTCAACTGGAGTACTGGATGAATCTTAAAATTGTTGGGTCCGTAGTTTGCAGTAAAACAAATTCTATATTTCACCCCTCTGTGTGCCTTAGAGTTGATGTAACCCTGCAATGGCAGGGGAAGCTTCTATACAAGAAATCGGTTATTAATTTATGTAAAACGTTTTAAGGTACTCTCCAGCATGCTCTCGAGTCTTCTCAGCCCATCGAAGTGCACCTCCCACTGAACTTCAAGAGCCTCCTCGAAGCAAAATCCTGCTTTCTCACTGTCTCACGGTGTCAAGAACTATTTTCTCTAAATCATTCACAGAAACTGCATGGCGGTATTTTTTTCTGAACAAGTGTTACCGCCAACATGATTTAAATGCTGCTACTTAGTGTTTCATCCTCATTAGATGATTCTAGACACTCCCATGGGTTTGAGTAGAAATAATCCTCTTCTTTGGGTCGGTCTGGAATAACCAACCTCTTGGTAGGGTTGCCCATACGTTCAGCATGAGCTTCCTTAACCGCATTAGAAAACTCATCCCATGTAAATGATCCAGCAGTATGTTGGTCTATCAAATCCACTAGAAGCTTTCTGTCCAACAAGATGGTTTTCTTGTACCCAAGATATCTGCATACAATGGGAGACTTTTAACATAACGACATACAACGAAATTTTCAAAACCTGAATTTAACTTGTACCGTAAACCAGCAAAACAATAAGAAAACACCAACTGTAGATAAAGTTGTACTGAAACCAGCAAGCCAACAAGAAAACCCCTTACGTAATGGGAATTTCCAATGGGTGATGGAAATACAAAAGGATATCACTTAAGCATTTGCACAGAAAAAATATTTCATCTAAAGGAAATACCTGCGATGTCCTTCAACAACTTTGGCCATGTTTCCATCATATGTAGGAACGAATATATCACTCTCCAATGACACAAGATAGTCCAATGCAGCCATTTGCGAAGAGTGATTCTGAAAGAACATAAGGTCGGAAGGTTCTAGTAGTGTCTCCTTCCTCACCTGCTCAACATAAAACAGTGCAAACTTTGAGTCCGCAAATTGAGGCAAAATATAAGCAGCTAAAAAAACTAGTTTGCACTTGACAACTACCAGATTAGGATAAGCTGCTGAAAGACTAGCCAATCTCCTTCGTCCACCATATATCTCTCCAGCGGCAATGTAAACTTGTATGCTGGAATCAATGTCCAATGCCCTTAAAGTCAGGGCAGTTTCTTCGGGTGTCAAAGGACAGAGACCATCTCTCCTTTTCAATTTTGAATTTATGATTTTTTCTTTCCACCAAGGGTAAGC
Organism: Anisodus tanguticus; assembly: GCA_034509755.1. Taxonomy (NCBI): domain Eukaryota; kingdom Viridiplantae; phylum Streptophyta; class Magnoliopsida; order Solanales; family Solanaceae; genus Anisodus; species Anisodus tanguticus. Next base: position 9,189,694 of record CM067547.1, on the reverse strand, counting down.
ATATCTGCAAAAGGATTATATCAGCCCAGCAGTGAAGACTATTAAAGACTGCCACTTCATACAAGGATATAAAAGTTTACCTCATTCTTGTCAACTCATCAATCTCATCCTTGTTACATCCCTGACTACAGCCAGAAAAAGCTAACATATCCATTTCATATCTCAGGTGCAGCACCATGAAAGGACCCTTTTGCCTGAGAAGTCGAATAACCTTTCTGCCCAGCTCTTCTATTTGAGGGGTGAATTTCAAGGCGCCAAAATTTACTCGACAACGCAGTTTTTGAATTTCCATGGGTTGACCATTATTAGCAAGCCGAGCATCGGTTCTGTTTAAGTGAACAACTTTGTACTTCCGAATTAAGGGAAGAATCTGTAATCAGCAAATGTGACCATCAGTACTGACAGAAGAATGATGTGAGTTAACAACCACAGATCATCAAAGAAGTGTGACCTAGCCTACAAACCTGGTTATGGTAGTAAGAAATATCAGACCAACTGATGGGCGGCATGGTGTAAATCATTCCTAGCTCTACTCTCCTCTTCAGTCTTGGTGGTAGCTCTCTCAATATTCGGACTTCATCTCTCAAGGATGTTATAAAATGATCAACATCGAATATATCTTGAAATACACTGCAATTCAAAAAGTATTGTTAAGCATACCACAGATCATCACCCCCTATATGTAAGGAAGCAATCTGTAATTAGAAGACAAAAATATAGATACTCAAGGAGACACACCTTGGATCAGCCCAAAACGATGTTTTATCCAGCTCAGGAACTATGAGAGTCACATTCAAATATCTTGCAATAGCAACCATATCACAAATCTGTAACAATAAAAACAGAGGAAGGAGAGGAGAAACTTTTCAGCTATAAAACTCACAATGGTTACTCTAAACGAAATACTTCAATACGCGCGCTAACTGATAATTATCTTAAGTAAGCCACTCACCGCAGACCTCATTTGATTCAGCCCTCCATTGCATGAAACCATAAGGTAACCATTATTCTTGTAAACTCCTGGATTTAAAATAATTACGACAACTGTCAGGACTCAAGAATTTATGAAAAATAGACGTCGTGAAAAGAAATCCGTAACGCAACAAGAGAGGAAACAAATCTCCAACGAAGCAAATTCTTGACTTTGTTCAATTATCGTAACACAAGAAGCTAGAAACACCTCAATAAGGCAATGAGCCTTTTGGTGATTTCAACTAAGATTCTCAAGCAATATATTCAAACAAGTCAACCACATATTTCACAAGTATCCCAATTACAATCAGCACTGGTGATGGGCAAAACATCCTTTACTTAGTCATTACACATTAGATGATGTAATACCCAACAGCTACTTCACAAATTTACTAAAGATATCCCATGTACACTACTCTATAACATAACATGTACCGCGATCTCTTTGCTTCCCACCAAACCTGACCATCTAGAACACACAATTAAGTAAACACAGTAATAATAACAACATATCAAGTATAATCACACTAGGTGGGTGCTGGGGAGGGTAGAGTGTACACAGACGTTAATCCTACCTTTTGACGGATAAGTAAACACAGTAGACAATGCGAATTTCTAAAAGTTCAAAAGCACTACTCACTCTTAGGTGGTAGAACTCTAGCAGGGACCTCGGGCGACGAATTAACGACAAATGCAGTAGCAGATTCCTGTGAGAAACAAGAAGGCCAGCCCTTCAAAACTCTAGGACCCCAAGTTTCCCCTAAAATCATCAATTGAACCACACAAGTCCATAAAAGAATCGAAGTTGTTGCCCTCATCATCCATAACTTCATTCTTGACCTTGACATCATAGAACTTTTCAGTTTCTCTACACGACTATCACCTAAAGCCCCTGCTTTGAACCCCATTACGGTTAATTTACTCTTTTGTCCCTCTATTCTGCACATATCCCTCCCATACAACTCCTCCTCTACTCAATAATGTAGTATCCAAAACAAGTCAGAAATTAAAGGAATTAAAAAATCCTACAATCCAAATTTCAAAGAAAAAAAGGGAGTGGATCAAACTGTTCAAATCTGAGAACAAAAGAGGACGAAATTTGATATTTTAGAAAGATAGATCTTATAGAGAGAGATCATTGCGAAAGCAACACCATAAACCCTAAATCTCTACCACATTAGGTCGATTATTGAGTGATAACGGAAGCGAACCCTAACTGATTATTCTTTTCTTAGGGATAAGAGATCAATTAAAAAGATATAAAAGAATGGGAAATGTGTGGGAGATTTGGGAGGATTTTCCGGCGAGACGGCGGTGACGTATCGCCGGAATCTGGTGACGCCGATGGTGAGAGAGAAGGAAAAAAGAGAAATGTGAATGTGAAGAGGAGAGAGAGAGAGTGATAAGAACACGCACCGTGTGCGTTGTGTGTGGTTATAGCGGTTATCACATGCGGCAACTTCCACTCTTATTTTCTCTTTATTACTCCCTCCTATACATGTCCATCGGGTCGGGTGACGGTTAGCTTATATCATACCTTCGAGCCACCTGATCCGAAAAAGCAGGAATTCGATCAGGATCAAGGTAGGGCTAGGATCAGAATTTTTTATTCGTTTGACCCGGTCCGACTCGGACCCAATCCCGACTTGTGTGACTTAACCCCTTGTAATACTCAATAATCTCAGCCTTTTTAAAATCAATGTTTGAGCTCCTTTTTCTTTAAATTGGCTGAGCCTGGTCCAAATAATGGACCATCCCAGCCCACGTTTCCTTTCATTCAACAAACAGAGACAAAGCCTATTCACTTCGTCCATAACCAGTTTGGGGCATCCAAACCCTAGCCGCCGCCAGCTCCTTACGCTCTCATCAACAAAAATAACAAAAAGCCAGAGCTCATTCGCTCATATCAGTCCATGTATGGCTGATTATGGCAATGGGATTTCTAAAGTTTATATTTTGTTGTGTGTTTTGAATTTGTGGGATTTAGAAAAGGCTTTCTACTCCGGAATCTCGACAAGGCTGCGCATCAAAGAGGTAATTATGAAACTCTCTTAGTTTAAATTTCGCATTCTTTAGTCGCTCTTTGTTAATTATGTGTTAGTTACTCTTTGTTAATTATGAGCTTATTTAAATTGATCTTTGTTAAATTATGTGTTTAGCTTAGCTATTTCATATTTGATTAATCTGTTTGTTTGATTTAAGTACTTTAGATTAGGTAATTATTTTGTAGAGCGGGTCAGGGACGACCCGTGACCCGTAGGGTCCCCGAAGGGTTAGGGTCAGGGTCTGAAATTAAAAAATAAAACATGGTCAGGGTCGGGCAAGCAGAAAAAAAAGTCACACGACCCGAGTCATGGACAGGTCCCTCCGATCCCAATGTATACGAAAATGGTGATTTGACACAAAATTTAAGAAATAAAGTAGGATTTTTGAATTATATAATCTAAAATAAATTAGAAATATTTATATGGTTATAGATCATCTCGTTAAGCTAAAAAATAAAATGTAAAGTTAATTATTGTAAAAAAATGACACATGTCATTTTTTTAAAATTGATTTAAAAAAAATTATGTCATATAAATTGAAATTTTCGTTTTTGAACTTTGGTCTGAATAAGGTAAGACTGAAAAATTGCCCTGTCAGCAATTATTATTTGTGTATTTATTCTTTTTTCAGTTATATTTTTAAAACTAAGTTGTGTATTTGACTTTTTTTCTATTCTTGGATTTAAAATTATTTTAATTTTGTTTGATTATGTCATATCAACTCCTAATATGTATACCGAACATATGAACAAATTGTATACAGAGCATGTTATTGTAATGTGATTAATATATTGTACTTTTTTTTTTGTTGACGAAGGAACTCGCAGCCGCTACTCTCTCGAGTGCGCACAGGGTAAACCCCGGACTGACGTCAGCAAACCACGTCAGTCGATTAACCACACTTGGCAAGCCATGTGTGACAGACTCAAACCAAAAAGGTTTATGCAGGGTATCGAACTCGTGACCTTACGGTTTCGCGCTCTATTGCTACACCAACTTTGCTACCCTTGCGGGTATTAATATATTGTACTGAGTATATGTTTATATCAATTCGTACTTAGTAAATATAATCCATAACTTTCATAAGTGGGATTAAAAAATAATATTTCCAAAATAATATTAACTCGTATAAAATGTGACGGTAATCAAGATGCAAATCTTTTTTTACCTCCTCTAGATCAATAATGGTTTTACTCACTTCTAGCAAATAATTATAGTATTCAATACTGATTATATTATGTATCATCTTTTCTTATAACTTTGATAATAAGTAAGCACTTTGTCTTCTTCTTCTTTTTTCACTTGTTCAAATTATGTAAAACTTTTTCTTGAAAAATATATCATAATTCATTTTCTGCTATATACCTTTTACATCTTTTCTTTTTGAATAAATCAAACGTGTTTATTGCAAAAACAATTGTCTTAGTAAGTACTAAGTACTCAATTGGCTGTCAATCTTTCTTTTAAAGTGGGGGCAGGTGAAAAAAAATACAACATTTATTCTAGTAAAAAATAAATAAGCAATAAAAACAAAAACAAAAAAGAGGAAAGACAAAAGAGGAGCAAAGTTTGGAGTATGAAACCGGGCACACTAGATTCCTCCGCATGATGAACAGCTGATGAATTGAAAACCACGGCAAATATGGAAATAACCAATAAATGAGAGCCAGCTAAATTGCTATCGGTTAGGGCCCACTACCATAAAGTTCAGTCAGACGTGTCAAAGATTGAGCCACATTAACGTTACACGTGGCGAAGTGAGATGACCGTACAACAACCTATTTTATCGCCGAATTATAAGGGACATATAGAGACACCGACAATATCTCGCGATACTTCTGTGGTTGGAGTTAGAAAAACCTTTATTTTTGGCTTTTTAACCTTTTTATCCATGTTCTTTTGACATTCTTATCCCGAATTAGTTGCTCTTTTTGTTTTACCTTTTTGCCTTTAACCACATTGATTCCCAATTTTCTGATATCGAGTTACTTGTATATTTATTGAGCTTATTAGTAAGTGGGATTCGATCTTTTATGCATTATCGTAAAAACTACCAACAATTATATTTTTACTGTATCTCAGAAGTGAGATTTATGGATGATAAGATGTACACTCTTGCTTTTGTGGAATATAAAGATTGTTTTTAATGGCCCTCGACAGAACGATGCATTATCAAAATAGGTTAGAAAAAAATTAACAGCAACAAAGTGGCAAGATAAACACAATCAATGAAGCAACATATAATAATTAAAAAAATAAAAAAATACAACACAAGTACTAAATATTGAGATATTGTATTGTAAAAACTACCAAACTTTAAAAATAATATAAAGTTAAATCATAAATTTTATGATATGTACCCAAAAAATAATAATAGAACTATTACATTTACAATATGAAATAAACAGGAGAAAGCAAGGAGGGGAAAAGGAGATAAATAATTTGGTTGCTACTTGCTACGATCCTTCTTTATATTTTGAAGAAATAAGGCGATACTTGATCTTCAAGAAATGATTAGTTGAAATTAAGTGATGTCTAATAATGAGAGCCAGTTTATTATTACGATTGGTCATTTTCATTAAGGTTGTGTTAGTTGATTTGGAGCACTTTGAGGGTTGTTTGGATTTTAGATATATTAGGTGTATTAAGGTTGACGAGGTTAAGGGTGTTATTCGTAGGATGAGCAAGGGGAAGGCGACCGGGATAGACGAGATTCAAGTGAAATTTTGGAAGAGCACAAATAAGGTGAGATTGGAGTGGCTGACTGGGTTGTTTAATGTCGTCTTTAAGATAGTAAGAATATTCAAAAAATGAAGGTGAAATAAATGATCACATTGTATAAGAACAAGGGAGACATTCAAAATTGCAACAATTAAAGGGAACCAAGTTGTTAAGCCACACTATGAAGATTTGGAGAAGGAGGGTGTCTATATTTCGAAAACCAATTCGGATTCATGTGGGGATGTTCTACTACAAAAGTCATCTATCTTGTGAGGAGACTGAAGGAGTAGTATGAGTAAAGAAAGAGTAACTTACATATGGTATCTATTGACCTAGAAAAGGTTTATGACAAAGTCCTGAGTGTGGTTATATGGATATGCTTAGAGGTTAGAGGTGTACTCGTGGCATACACTAGGGGCAATTAAGGATATGTACGATGGAGTCAAGACTCAGATAAAGACGACAGTGGAAGAAGACTCGAAGCACTTCCCTATCATGATGGGATTGCACCAAGGATCAGCTCTTAGTTCGTTTGTATTTGCCTTGGTGATGGATGAATTGACGACTCATATTCAAAGTGAAGTGTCATGGTGTATATTTGCAGATGACATAGTATTGATTGACGAGACTCGTAGTGGAGTTAACGCTAGGCTAGAGGTTTGGAGACAGACCCTTGAGTCTAAAGGGTTAAGGCTGAACACGACCAAAATCGAGTACTTAGAATGCAAGTCCTGATGTTACACATGAGGTTGATGTAGAAGTGAGACTTGATCCACGGGTGATCCCTAAAAGTAGAAGTTTCAAGTATCTAGGGTCTCTAATACAAGAAAATATGGAGATCGATGATGATGTCGCATATCATATTGATGCGGGGTTGATGAAATAGAGGCTCGCCTCCGAAGCCTTGTGTGATTAAGAAAGTTCCACTAAGATTAAAGGTAAGTTCTATAGAGTTGTGTTTAGAACGAATTTGTTGTGTGTGGTGGAGTGTTGGCTAGTTAAGAGCTCTCATGTCCAAAAGATGAGAGTTCAGGAAATGAGGATGTTGTGGGCATACCAGGAGAGATAAGAGTAGGAATGAGAATATTCCGGACAAGGTGGGAGTGGCCTCTGTGGTGGACAAGATGAGAAAAGCGAGACTAAGATGGTTTGGACATGTGAAGAGGAAATGCGCAGATGCCCCGGTAAGGAGGTGTGAGAGATTGGTAGTGGTGGGTTTAAGAAGGGGTATAGGTAGGCCAAAGAAATATTAGGGGAGTTGATTTACATGGTGCAACTTCAGCTTACCAAGTATATGACCTTAGATTAGAGGATATTGAGGGCGCAAATTATGGTAGAAGGTTAGACGATAGTTAAGCGTTGTCTCACTCATCTGCGGGTTGGGCTTGATGTGTAGATAGTATTAGCACCATTTTCATAATTTCTTGTCCTTGAATTTATGCTACTACTTGTTGTTTCTTTTGCTTCGATTATCGCATTAGTCTGCTCGGAATGATATGTTACACTTTCTCTATTAATTGCTAATGTCTTATTTGTTATGCCTTTTTACTTCTATATTGTCTTTTCCATACTGCCTTGTTATGTGTCACTTTCGAAAATAACATCTCTATCTCTATGAAGTAAGAATAAAGTTTGCGTACACTCTATCATCCCCAAACCCACTTATGAAAATACACTATTTATTGTTGTATTTTCATTCTTTTATAACTACTTATGAAACTAGTAAAAAAACATTAAATGCTTCTGTTAATTGATTGTAAATTAAAACTTTATAGTTTTTTTCAGGGAAAACAAAGAAAATAGGAAATCACGGGCTTCAGAAAAGGACAATTGAATTACAGCACTGACCAATTTAGCTCCATCTTATGGAAGCAGCTAAGAGCCAGTGGAGAAATTTAAATGTAATCATTTAAGCAGACCAAGAAGATAAGATCTGCGGGTTTTTACTTTAAGAGTAATAAATACTAAATAGCATAGAAATTAATTTATCCTCTGAATACTTCTCAAATACTATGTTTGAATTTTTATTTCATCTAACTTATATTAGAGCATCAAAACACAAACTGATGAAAAGTAGGAAGTAATAAAAAGTTTCAACCTCTTTAACCTACCTGTTAGACATGATATAAAATCAAGGCAAAGAAAGAAAAACCAATATTTACATAAAGTTTAGCCTCAGGCTCCTAAAATGCATTTGAAAAATTCAATTAACGAGGCCTAAGCTCGTAGGATTGAAATTTCTTTACATGTTTATTACTCAACTCCAAGGGTGATCTCCCACCCATTATTTTATATATTTATTTTGATTTTATAAAAAATGAAAAAAATCTTTAAAATAATATTTTTATTTTAAAAATAAAGATATGAAAAAATTAAATATCATACGAAATAAAATAACATCATAGAAAATAGATTTAAAATTTGTAAAAATAATGAGTTAAATTTGACAAATTGGTTATGACCCATCATTTAGCTCATCTTGACTCACCCATCTTAGCTCATGTAAATTTTAGACGGATTGAACATTAACTCATCTATTGATTAAGCCGATCTTAATCCGACTAACCACAGTCCAAACGGTCAATTTGATAACCCGACAAAATCACCTTAAAATTATTCAGCAGATATGCATAATCTACAAATCGTGAAACTCTATTTTCGAAAGACTATTTAGAGCGGCTGACGAGTAGTTATTAACCGTAAAATTATCGTAGGCGAGAAGTACGGTTGGGATAAATTGAAAAGGACAAGAAATGACAACTGGATCTTCCTTTGATGCTATTACTATAGCCTATAGGCCGTACTGTGAGAGTGTCGGTACCGCCGTTATAACGGCAAGTTAACGAGAGGAAGAGACGAGTAGGTGGGACGGTGTGTCAGAACGGTCGATTGGGGGTCACGGGTTAAATGAACCAAGGCCTTGGACTGAGCCTGCTATTGGTGTGGCCACAACACGATTCATAATTGCTGTGAGTGTGGGTCGTGTCAGATTCACTAGTCCACTTCTGTAGACGTCACACTCATCATTTTTACCACGTCTCATTCCTTATATATTCACTTTGAAGTAAAAAAACTTATTTCTTCCACTCTAATTTATATGATGATGGTCGATTGGATATGAGGTTTATAAAAAAAAAAGATTTTTAGAAATTTATTGATCTATAATAAGTCATAAATATTTATATGATTATAAATTATCTTACTAAGAATAAATTGAAAATTGAAAGTTTAAAATTAATATTAAATATAAAAATATATAATTCTTTTTTTAACTGATTAAAAAAGAAAAAAAATATAATATAAATTACTACTAAAAACAAAGGTTTTACCCTCGACGATCATTGAGAATTTTGTGTTATAAAATATAATTTTTCCACCTCATTTCACGAACTAGCTCACTGAGAATATGCATGGTGGATAACATATTCCTATTGAAACGCTAGGAAACATCATGTTTTTTCAATGTGAAAATACTACTCCCTCTTAATAAATAGAAATGTCTACTTAGTCTTTATTTTTTTGTTAAAAAAGAGTGTTCACTTACCAAATTAAGAAAGAATTAACCTTATTTTTTCATATTTGTCCTTATTAAGTGTTAGGTTATCAAATCTCAATATCTATTTAATTAGAGCATTTTAGTCAAATTACTTATTTGTACCTAGAAGTTAGTATTTTTCTAAGGGTGTGTAAATGACTAAGTGAACACTCTTTTTTATCAGAATGGAATACTATTTTTTTCTTTTCTTATTTGTTCAATCAAAATACTTGTGGGAATAGTCATTGAACATTTTTTAGTAGAAAAATAATAATTTTTTCATAGTGAATTGGGTCAAAGGAATAACAAGTTTAATTTCCCAACTTTGGATAGAGAAACATTCATTTTATGTGTTTTTTGCTTTCTATTGATCTCCCAATAATTACAAGGACCAAAATAGTATATAATTTTGACCAAATAGTACAATAGTGACACTTAATATAGTTTTATAACAAGATAAATTTAGAACAAATGATAAAGATTAACCTCAAATGGGAGGTGGCAACTTTTGATTGTATTACCACCGAATGTATGATATTTTAGTTCCGTCTTATAGAAAATAAAAAAATATTAATGCAAAAGATATTCTATAGTTAAGAGTCCACAATTAAATGATATGATTCTGGATTGAGTAGAAAAGAGATATATGAAGTTCGTTCTCTTCCTCTGTGCATTGTATATGTTAATATTGGGTTTAATGTTGTGACATTTGACCCAACATATTTTCTGAAGTATTGATTTGAATGCATAAAAATATTGGGACAAATGTCATGACATTTGGATCGACATCTTCGAAAAACAGTTTTGCCTTACTTTACGGTAAACAATAATATTTTACTGTGAGGTAAAAATGACTTAGGCGTGGTGAATTGGAGTTGTTTAAAACGTGAGAGAAAGAGTCAAAGCTTGGGAAGAAGTCGAGTAAGGAACAAGTCAAAGTTGTTGAGATTTTCACTCCCTAATCATCTACCATAAGCTGCCCACATTTTCCTCAACTTCCACAATTGATCGATGAGACTTTCAAGGAAACTCTCTACTATAAATAGAGAGGCCACAACAATGAATCGATATCCAGAATCAGATTGCAAAAATACCAAGAGAGCTCTCGGGATTTCATCTCAGAAATCTGGATCACAAGTGTTGCCTAAGTGTGTCGACAACATTCTGTCAAACATTACAATTGTTATTTAGATTCTAGATTAGTTTTGTATGGATCGATTGTAATGAGAGGTTGTCTATGTCTACGTAGTTAGATTTTTCAAGCAGAAATCATCTGTTACTTCAACTTTTAATTCCTTTCCGTTTTATATTGTAAATCTGTAAAGAAAGAAATTTGTAATTTTGTATATAATATATATATATATATATATATATATATATATACAATATATCTGGTCATATTATATAACTTATGAAAATTTTAAACCTTTGTGTTCTTTAAATTCCGCTGCATTTACTCTTTAAAGTTTTTGTTTTGCTAAAGTGTTGTTACTGGTGTCAAACGACATAACTGTTGACATTCAGAAACAGAATTGGCATTCGATTTATTTCATCTCTTGTTTTTACTTTGAGTAGCTTTTGACACCCTTCAAGTGATATCAGAGCCAACACTTAACACAATAAGTGATCGGTCCTGTTGTCATAAGTTATAGATCCGACAAATCCAACTATTGGTAGGCTTTCTATATTAGATGGATCAAATTATGCCTATTGAAAGATTCACCTACGTTCTCATATCAAATCAATTGATATTAGGGCATGGAAATCTATAACCAATGAGTATGTTGTTCCAATGTTGCCACCGGATGAAGAAGGTGACATTCTTGTTAAACCTGAATCCGAATGGACTACAGAAGAAACTAATAATGCTAGCTTTAACGAAAAGGCCTTAAATGCAATTTTTGGATGAGTTGATCTTTATATGTTCAAAATCATTCAAAATTGTCCCACGGCCAAAGACGCATGTGATACTTTACAAATTCATTGTGAAGAGAGCTCAAGTGTTCGTCGAACAAAGCTACACATGCTCATGAGTAAATATGAACGTTTAAGGATGGAAGAAGCGGATGATATTAAATCTTATTTTAAAATTTTGATTGACATCTCAAATGAATGTCAAGTGCTTGGTGAACCATTAACCAACACTCAACTTGTTGAAAAGGCTCTATGTTCTCTTCCTGAAAAGTTCAACTTAAAGATTTGTGCTATTGAAAAAGCTCACAATCTTTCCACAATGGACCTTCATACCTTGATGAGCATACTCAAAACTTATGAGATGAACATTGAGAATCAAAAGGAATTGTTAAAAAGCAAGAATGTGGCACTTCAAGTTCAATCCTCGGAGAGTCAAATCGAAGAAAAGGATGAGAATCTTGAAGAAATTGGTGAAGGTGCAAATGTTGCCTTACTCACTCGAAAATACAATTCGATGGTGAGGAAGTTCAACAATGATAGAAATCAATCCAAATCTAAATGGCACCAAAATCAAGTCTTCAATCAAAAGCCCACTAGATTCCTTCCAAATGTACAAAAAAGAAATCAACTAAGAAGAACCAACTCAGATCGTACCAAATTTGATCCCAAACAACTTGAGTCCGTGCAATGTCATGCATGCTTAGATTTGGGGTCATTATGCTAACGAATGTGCAAACACTCTTAGAAAATTTGGTAAGAACCTATGAGTTTCTCTTAGTGATGATGAAGAAGAAGAGGAAGAAGATCATGAAATTGAAACACAAGCAATGTTGGCCACTGTTTTCGAATAGTCTCTATCGGATAATGAAGATGTCGTATATAATGTTGTCTCAGATGTCAAGACATTTGCTCCAACATCAGCAATGACATCAACATCTTCAGCGACATCCGAAAGGTATAAATTCTTTAACTATTCTAATGTTAACTGCTTTAGTGGTTCTATTTTTGCTAGTAAGGTTGATTGTATGGATCAAGTTGAATGCAAAGATGATATGATTAATGAATTATAAAGTATTTGTAAAGCCTTAATCATAGAATCCAAGCAACTTGACAAAAAGGTAAAATCTTTAACTCATGAGAATTCAGAATTAACAGGCACGATAACCCGACTTGAAGTTGCACTTACCAAAAATGATATTGAATTTGGTAAGATTCGTGCAAAATTGGATTTAGCCGAAGCAACTTTCCGCAAGCTCAACACATGGACTTCGAAATTGAATGTGATACTCAACTTTAGTAAACCTTCACATGCAGGTATTGGATACGAAAACTCTCTTAAAATCATATGCTCTAATCTCTTTGATAAAAATAAAATATGCTTTGTAAAAGAAAAATAGATGAATAATAGGTTCTCATATATGTCAAAGAATATGAAGTTTGTGTGTCATCACTGTAACTCCACTGAACACTTAAAACCATACTGTTTCAAACTTCACGATTCAGTAAGCAAGATGTTGCCTAAAATGTTGTCCAACATTCCGGATAAACATCGAAGCAACATTTCTGAGCGAAAAATAAAAATTGTTTTAAGAGAGTTTGGGTTCTAAAATGGACTTAACTTGTAATGTATGTATAACTGCATTAAAAACTATCATTTTAGGTTCTTGGTACTTTGATAGTGGATGTTCTCGCCACATAACAGGTACAAAAGGCTTTCTAAATAACTATGAGTCATTCAATGGAGGAAACGTGACTTAACATAAGAAGAGACACAAATACCAACATCCCCCAGCAGTACAAAATCTGAGAGTTCAGCTATGTCTGATTCAGACACTGAGGTATCTGCTTTTTCAGAAAAATTCTATTCTAAAGTTAAGTATGATAAATGGGATTGATACAATAATAGAGTAATTAGACCTGAGAAAGTGTTAGATATTAATTCATGTGCTGAATATGGCTTAATAACATTCCTTGATGATAGACATCTTCTAAAAAATGTCACAGAAAAAGAACCCTATGTTGATGGGGTGATTAAGTTGTTCTATGCTAATCTGAATCCTGCTATACATGATGTCTCCTTAAAAAAATTTGGGAAGGTATATCTCTATAACAAGATTTATCAGTTTACACCCCCAGTCATAAATCAATGTATGAGACTTGATGATGCAGAGAGAGTTAGAGATGAAGTTCAAGTGACAGAAAATAGGGATAAAATGATTGAATACATCACTGGAGGTATAATGAAAAAGTGGATCCCTAGATGCCCAGCTTCAAAACTAACAACCTTATATTCTACCCTCCACAAAATTGCTATTCACAATTGGCTTCCTTCATTGAATGAGTCAATTGTGACTTCTGAACAAACCTCCTTATTGTTTAAAATTGGGAAAGGTTTAAAAGTTGATTTAGGAAAAATGATCTTTTATCAAGTTGCCAACTTGGCTGAAAAGGAATCAACTTTAATCCTTCTATTTCCCTATTTAATCCACCAAATCTTGACTACCCAAGGCTTTGAACCATAGAGATAGAATAGTATAGGAAAGGCTCCTGAACTGTACATAGTAAACAAAGCAATTTTAATGAGCAAAGAAAAAGTGATTGACTTGCCCTGGAAGAAGGAAGCAGAAGGTGAGAATGTTGCCAGAAATGTCACAAACATTCAGGGCAACACTGGTTCAGGACAGTCAACACTGTTAACAGACTGGCTAGTGGGTCAAATAGCCAAAATCAACCAATAAATTTCAGAGGTTGATGCTGCCAGGGATGCCTTGGTTCAGGCCCGAGACCATTTCTTGCGCTTACTTTCTTTATAAAAAGAGGGAGATGTTATGCAGGGGGAAGAGACTGATGGTGCACATGGTGATGCTGATAATGCTACTGTTGTTGTTGTTGTTGTTGTTGTTGCTGAAGCGGTTGATGCTGCTGTGCAAAAAGAAGAAGTTGTTGGGAGGAAGGTGTTGCTGAAAAGGCTAAAGTTGTGGGCTAAAGCTGAAGTTGTTATGTAGAAGTAGAAAGTTGTTGTTGATGCATAATGAGCCAGGGAGAAACGAGATGATGTGCTGCACCATGATCTTTTAATGTTTGGTTTATGATTTTTTTTTGTTGGATAATGGTTGATGTGGATGTTAATTTATGACAAAGGTTTATTCTGACAATGGGTTCTTTATGTTTTGTGTTGTGTGTATTGCATGAGATATGTTGATATATGTGCACATACCATTTTCTAATCTTATGACTTGGTATACACTGGTATACACAAGCTTTGCTTGTGTGCCATCACATGTTAAGAGAGAGCTTGTCAGTAATCACAGGTGTTGGACAACTTCTGTGACAAAACACTAAGCCGTTCGTACATTTTGTAATGTGTTTTGTGAAGAAAGGCAAAAAGGGGGAGACTGTTAATGTTGAGTTTGGTGTTATGACATTTGACCCAACATATCTTCCGAAGTACTGATTTGAATGCATAAAAATGTTGGGACAAATGTCATAACATTTACATCAACATATTCGAAAAATAATTTTGCCTTACTTCACGATAAACAATAACATTTTACTGTGAGGTAAAAATAACTTAGGCGTAATGAATATGGAGCTATTTAAAACGTGAGAGAAAGAGTCAAAGCTTGGGAAGAAGTCGAGTAAGGAACAAGTCAAAGTTGTTGAGATTTTCACTCCCTAATCATCTACCATAAGCTGCCCACATTTCCCTCAACTTCCACAATTGATCGATGAGACTTTCAAGGAAACTCTCTACTATAAATAGAGAGGCCACAACAGTGAATCGATATCCAAAATCAGATTGCAAAAATACCAAGAGAGCTCTCGGAATTTCATCTCAGAAATCTGGGTTACAAGTGTTGTCTGAGTGTGTCGACAATATTCTGTCCAAAATTACAATTGCTATTTAGATTCTAGATTAGTTTTGTATGGAGTGATTGTAATGAGATGTTGTCTATGTCTACATAGTTAGATTTTTTAGGCAGAAATCATCCGCGACTTCAACTTTTAATTCATTTCCGTTTTATATTGTAAATCTGTAAAGAAAAGAATTTGTAATTTTGTATATAATATATATACAATATATCTAGTCATTGACCATCATAAGTTATATATAAGTTATATATTTTGTGTTATTTAAATTCCATTGCATATACTGTTTAAAATTTCTGTTTTGCTAAAATGTTGTTACTAATGTCAGACGACATAACTGATGACATTCGAAAATATAATTAAAATTTAATTTATTTCATCTCTTATACCCTTCGGTATCTTAGACACAATATTCTTTATTCTGAAACGGAATTATACTTTCAGTTCTCCAATGATATAAATTTACCAATTCTATGGTACGTGTCAAAAGACATTGGTGCACCAATCACGCGAAAAGAATAATATAGCTGTCTTTGTCAAATATGTTTTACTTTGATTCGTTGGCTTCTTCAAATCTTGGACCACGGTTCCCATAATAAATTCTAGATGGGGCTGAATTACATCTTGTAATTTATCTATATTTACTTATTTAGTAAATTTATTTTTCACTTTTCTCTTTCTGCTAATAATCAAACGAAGTCCACGATTCCATACCCATTGATTAAGCCTAAAACGGGTGAAAACTAAGGCCCCACTAATTTGGCAGCACTTGTGGAAGTAAAATTTTATTTCAAACTACCCCTACAAGCTACAATTAGTTTCATGTTAATTATTTCTATTATAGTGCATAAATCGAGTACTAAACTTGGAATATAGAGAACTTTCATCATTTAAAACTAGTTTAGTTATAAAAAAATTCAAAACAAGGGAGGTACCTGAAATATTTTAAATTACAAGGGAACTAAGTGTCATAAAGGCAAACTTGGAAATCAATCTCTAAAATTATCTTTAATTTTTAAGGATTTTTTTTCTGGTCATGGATCCCCGCTCACACATGCTAACAACTGTAATAAATTAGTACTTAAATGTTAAGGAATTGGATAATTTTATAAACTTTATAGCAAAAGTGAATCATAATTCAAATAAATTAATTAGCAGATGTGTGGCAGACTCACAAATTCGACTATTTGGTAGTTGGTACTCCATGAAAGAAACGTGGTAATATAAATTCTCAATTTCTAATCTATTGTTACCATCTAATGACTAATTGTCTGTAGTATATATTCCACCATGTGAGTGTTGACATACATATCACTTTATTACTTACATCCCCATCTATAATATGCCAATTATCATCACTAAACTGAATTTGGACCACTAATAAAGTCTATAAAGATAGTGTGCCATTTTCTGCCTAATATCAATATTTTGGAAGGTTTTACTATATATGGGCCACTATAAATATATTACAACTTGTTGTACAGATCCATTGTTA
Source organism: Anisodus tanguticus (assembly GCA_034509755.1). Taxonomy (NCBI): domain Eukaryota; kingdom Viridiplantae; phylum Streptophyta; class Magnoliopsida; order Solanales; family Solanaceae; genus Anisodus; species Anisodus tanguticus. Next base: position 9,173,142 of record CM067547.1, on the reverse strand, counting down.
ACAAATGAATTGTCTATACTTCACATCATATATGGTAAAGTAATACGATTTGGTATAAATTAACCCCGAGAACGAATAATTTTTTACCGTCCTTTTACCCTCTCAACTGTGAACCAAGCAGAATTAAAAGCAAATCTAATAGAAAGGTTATAGTGGCGCAGTGGGCTTTAAAAAAATTGGAGTAAATATTGCATCCCAATTAAGATGACTCAACTATAGATCATAAGTTCGAGTTGTGGAAGTAGAGCACTATAAGTAGGGGTTCAATTGAACTCCAAACTTTCAATGCAGATATAAATTTATGTGTAAAAATATACTAAAATTACAATAAATAGTAGATATGAACCCATAATTTTAGAAATATAATGGTTCAATGCTAAAATTGTAAAAAGGTTGAACCCCTAGAATTTAAATCCTAGATATATCTCTAATAATAGGGTAGATTGTCTACATCACACCCTTCGGAGTGTGACCCTTTTCCGAACCTGCTAACGTGGGATGCTTCACCGAACTATCTTTTTTTTTTAAAAAGTTGAGATGATTCAACTACACTTGTCTAGCATCTTCTTCTTCTAATTCTTTTAACCAAACTCATTAGGTCGGCCAAAAAAAGTTGAAAGATAGAAAGTCATTTTATGGTTGTCAAGATAAAAGATTACTACGTAGATATTTAGAATGCAGTAGCTAGACATTTTTTTAACTTCAAGTTCACTTTAGAAATATGTAGAGTAGCCAGTATCTTTCTAATTTATTGCTTTCCTTTTTCGTAATTGACAATAAGTTACTTTACACTGCTTCATCCCTAAATTCACTCCTTCTAAATGAGGAAAAAGTGAAGGTAAATTCCACCACGTGAAGAGTCAGTAACTCTTAACTGTAATCAGCAACTCTTTCTCACTTAAAAAAAAAAAGAATCTACCCCCTATACTGATTCCTAGCATAGCATTAATTATTGTTTCAACTATTGTTTCTGACAACTGTAAATTGATAGTTTAGGTTCTTTACATATTATTGTACTTACCTTAATCATAATGTCATAGTGCGCCAGATTTTAATCAGTTGGTCCAACTTAATAATGCAAATTAAATTAAAGAAAAAAACGGAATGTATAGGTTACGGAAAGAATGTACAGATCACTAAACATGAACAATTAGATGAAGCCAAAATCAGCAAGAAATATCTATCTAATCATTTAATCATTTTAGATGCACGTCTCTAATTATATAGAAATAGACGAGAGAGTCTATGATGTAGCCTGGAACTATGGAAGGAAGAAATATCAATCATCAAGATATTAAAATTATTAAAATATAAAGTAGTCAAATACTCCTTCTGTCTCATAATAAGTATCACCTTAAAAAAAAAATTGTTCCAAAATAAGTGTCACCTTAGGAATTCAAGATATAAGTTGATTATTTTTTTCCTGTTATACCCTTAGAAAAAAACTGACAAGCTCTCTATTTAAAAAACATCTATTGACAAATTCTTTATTCAAGACATAAATAATTATTATTCATGCATATTTTATTCAAAAGAGAAAATTAATCTATTTTTATTAAATAGATTAGTTTGATAAACTTTTCATTGCATTATTGATTTCTTAATATACTTGTTTTTTACTAATGTGACATTTGTTATGGAACTGGGAGAGTAATAATTATTGGAAATTTGCCTTTGGCGGGAGTTGCGACTGACCAACTTTAACGGCTTAAACACTAGTGTAACGTATGTTGGAGAATCCGGTTCTTCACACATGCATGATCTACTAAGTACGTAGATAACCGTAGGGCCAAGAATCGTCAAATTTCATTGAGAAATGAAAGAGATATTGGTTCACGAAGTGAGGTGTTTGAAACATGGAAAAGTGTGGTATTGTGTGTAATTCTCCCTCATCGGTAGAGGAAGAAAGAATTGTTGTGTATATAAGATTCGAAATTGGTTTGGGGTTTGGGACCCCAAGGGGTATCCCATGTGTTTAAAGGAGGGAGGACCTAGATGTGCTTCGGTTCGAGGAAAGACCACACGCGCGCCGCCGCCGCCCGCCCGTCCCGTTCCGGTTCCGGGTTCACGGGCTGTGGGCTGTGGGTCTTCTGATATTATCTTTTTGGGCAAGAAAACTTTGCCGGAGTACGCTTGATCCCGTGTTTCGATATACGCTTGAACCGAATTCTTTCGGATGTACGCTTTGGTCCCCGAAGTTTCAAGATGTACGCTTTGGTCCCCGAAGTTCGAATTTCGACGGTCAAGACAGAAAAGCCAAGCACTCAATTCAGCCATTTATTTTGGCTGAATTACTCCTCCTATAATGGCCAAATCCGTTGGTCTTTCACCATTTATGTTGGTGACTTTACTACCTCCATAATGGCCATTATTTGGCTATTATGGAGGCGATTTTCAGCAAGAAAATAGTCCATCCCTCTCCTATATAAACACCCCCTTACACCATTGTTGAGCACTAGAGTTAACGAAGAGATGCAGCAAAACAAAGGTACGAAAATACACAACCAAAATAGTTTTCTTCCTACAACTTCCAAGCATCATTTCGTTACTCAATATTCTTCACGGTAGCTCTTGAGTTTCCTTTGCTCAAGGGTTCCATTGCTGTTTTATCTTGGGAGGACAAATTGTCCAGACGTATAAAGGATACATACGGGGCAATATTGTCTTAAGGACAGAGTGCTACACTCGACTCAGCAAAAACAATTTACATTTTTCCGTCTTCTACAAAACTGGAATTTCCAATTTTTACTTGTGTAACGATTGTAATTTCAGATTCCATGTTGAATTATTGAATCTTTGTTTATCCTTTCGAATACTTGTAATAGTTATATACTTTCCGTACTGCTTTATAAAGTATCATAGAGCAAAAACTCCCAACAACTTAAGACAATATTTGTATTGTATTACTATTAGTGTTCGAAAGATGTCGGTCAAAAGTTGTGTGACCAAATCTGGATATGGAAATGGTTTTCTGGTAGAAGAGAGTGATGATGATGAACGTGTTCATGGTGTCACCGCTACCAAGACTGGTGGGAACAAGAGCTCACGAGAGCTCGAGGATGTCAACTCGGGACAAGAGGAGAAGATCGAAGATGTTATTCTATCTTGCAGCAGAAGGCCTATATCTGTCCCAGACAAAAGATCTGAATAATGGTGAGAAGGAAATGGACACTCAGTCTGATGAAGTGACTGAAGTGAGCCAGAATCCGAAATTGGGATAAGTATCTTTCTTACTTGTCAAGAATAAAGATTAAATGATAAGTATTTTTCTTACTTGTCAAGAATAAAGATTAAATGATGTCTGATTAAAAATGGATTAAAGTAAGGAGGAATATGAAAATAATTTATATTCCTTACGCTTTAACAAATCAGAAGTTTAATCTCATCTTCTTTTCCGTTTAAAGATTGGATTTTGTAAACAACTTAAAAAGATCCGTTCTTTTAAGTGCAATTATTAAAGTGTGTAAAGTATAGTCGCACATACGAGGGAGAAAGATCCACTGACTGTGCGTAAACTGTTACCATACTTAAGTAAGCGCCAAGAATTATCTTGGCACCAATCATAACGGAAGAAGTCTAAAAGTTAATGAAGTTGAGCCTGTCATATTATTTGGCAGAAGATCCTTCATAGGATGATATTGGACACTCAGTCATACAAAGCCTCCGGGCGACTGGAGTGGGCCAAAATTCCTTTGATAGAATGATATTGGACACTCAGTCATACAAAGCCTCCGGGCGACTGGAGTGGGCCAAAATTCCTTTGATATGATGATATTGGACACTCAGTCATACAAAGCCTCCGGGCGACTGGAGTGGGGCCAGAATTTATTTCATAGGAAAAGTAATGGACACCTAGTAAGGTGGGCCAGAGTTTCTAGGTCCTAATTGATCTGAAGGTCTAAAGAAAGGCAATAAAGAAATTGGACACTCAGTCTGCCAAAGCAACTAGAGTGGGCCCGAGTATCGAGATCACATATGATCTGGTTACGCCCTAACCACGGGCAAGAAGTTGTTCATGTGAAGCAACGCCACCTCTAAAGTAGAAGGGGTTGGAGAGGTTGTCCTCAATAGGACTTCAGGGAATGGGATCACTCTAAGATGAGGTGATACATGTCCTAAACTTGGTTAAGGGACGCTGTTGGTCAAGCTGGTTTGAGACTAGTCCAACAGGTCTGTAATAACTAAGAATGGTACAGTATGTCTGTAGCCAAATGAATGATATATTTGTAATCCGTGCATCTATGCCATCATAGATTAAGACACGTTAAATAGCAAGTCATTCAAAAGCTAACGATGTAGAGATTGTTGCCTTCTGTCGACATAAACCCTCAAAATAAATGTGAGGTAGACGAAGAGGAAAAATCACCTTTCCAAATTCCGTCAAGGGAATAGCGAAAGAAGCACCGCTCCTCTAGAACTTAGTCACACCTACTTGGGTGATTTGAAGTTTATACAAAATAGAGGGGGAGACAAGTACGTTGTGATCTTCATTGATGATGGTACAACGTATGGAATCCTTTGTTCGTTGAAAAAGCAAAGATGAAGTTGTTGAAGCGGATAAGCCCTACAAAGCAGAAGTTGGAAATCAACTAAGCCTATGGATTGCGAAATTCATAGTGATAGAGGGGGAGAATGTGAAGCATCGTTCATTAAACGACTGTTCATTTCTCACCTCAGTCCAACGGTTCTCACCTCAGTCCAACGGTGTTAGCCAAGCTCAAAATCATACGCCCAAATTATATGGGGTGGCTTGGTAAAAGTTGGAATACCGAAACAGGTCAAGTTGTACCTAAGGCTGTAGATTGCATATCCATTGGATCTGCAAATAACAGTAGTGTTGATCGCCTTTTGGCGTAAAAGAATGCTGAATTCTTTGAAGATAACTTTCCTTGAAATAGGAAAAATGAGTAATTGCTTAAGGTTAACAAGAACCCGCGAGGGCCTGACTGTCCGGAACTAGACGTTCCGTATCTACAGGACTCGAAAGTTGCTGGCTATCCGGAACTTAATATTCCAGATCTGCAGAACTCAGGGATTCTAGTTGTTGAACCGAGACGGAGCAAAGAAGGGGACAAAGACTTGTTCCAGTCCTTCTAGCGTGTATGGTTGAGAATGAACCATGGACAATTAACAAATAATTGTCATCTCCAAAAGCGCTGCTTTGTAAAGAAGCTATAAAGAGAGAAATAGATTCCCTCATATAGAATCATACTTGCATAATGGTTGATCTTCCTCCGGAAAAAGAACATTTGGGTTGTGGAAAATGATACTCAAAAGTGAGTACAAAGTAGATGGATCTACTGACGAGTTCAAAGCCTCGACTACTTGTACAAGTGCTCCCCTATGAGTAGCTTAACATCCTGGGCCATTGCAGTCTTGCGTGGCATGGATGTTGAAATAGCCTTCCCAATCGGAGAGTTGGAAGAAGAAGATCAGAGTTGGTTTGCTGAACTGTTGGGCTTCTTCCTGAACTTTCAATTTTGTCCTTGAAATGTTTACATTTTGGTCCTGAAAGTTTCAGATAAAACAGAAACAATGAATCTGACCACAGAAATATTGACTCTGAAGTTAGAAAGCCAACAGTTGGAGAATCAACAAGTCTGAAAGTAAAAGTCATATTGAAACAAAGTCTCGATATGAAAGATATGGGTATCACAGATGACATCTTAGGAATTGGATTTCTAAGACATCTAACGGATCCGGTCGATAGTTGACAGCTCGTTGAAGCCACCAATGGATATGAATCATAGAACGATTGGAATCATGGTGCACCCATAGACAAGGAGCGATATGCTCGGTCACGTGTAGTTCAATGTATTGTACACACTACAACCGACCTGGTATCGTCCAACAAACAGATCGCTTGAACTAAGGTTCACCGATGATCTTAATACATGATCAATAGAAGGCGTTAAGTCGGATATGACGATATCCGAATTATTCGCTTATCTACGGATTATAGTATTCTGGATGTCCAAGCCGGTTCTAGGAGAACACGGTGATGCAAACGGACATCGTATCCGAAGAACACCAAAGTCACAAGTAAATGTGTATGGTGGGTCTTGGAAAATCCTCTAAGCAAACTTGCATCGACCGATTCATGATGGTATCGGAGTTTATCGCTTTATACAAAGCATGAAAGAAGTTGAGTAACTTCATGACTCATTAGAGGACGTCCCTTATCGGGAGAAACCCATGCCTTTAGCAGCTTATACACGTGGCTAGCCGATCGGCTTTAGGAAGGACACGGATGACGGCGTACGGACATATCCGTCACGATCCGTCGAGACATAAGACCGTATGGCGTTGATCATCACGGGTGTCACTTCCTTATTTACTAACTAAGGGACTACCCGAGATCAAGTGTTCGCCTGTCTAGGGGAATGGGCTTAAAACCCAAAATATACGGACCAATACAAGCTGGAAACCCAACCTTACGAACCGGAGATCCCGCAATTTGGTTCAATGAGAAAACTAAGTTGTAAAGGTTCGCTTGATCGCTTCGGTCCGAAGCATGAGCACTTCGGATAGTGATTTCGAAAAGAAACACCAAATCCAAAGCCGTTCCCGCGATAGACGTTAAGTGCTATCTCAGTATGGGTAAAGGTTAAGTTTTTAAAACTCGTAATGATCCTCAACAAATTGAGGTTAGGTCTTTGGGAAACTTTTAATGGTTCCTAACACTTGTGAAGTGGGGTATAGCAGGATACCTTGTAGGAGACCACCTATTTAAGTGCGAGGACGGGCCGCCTCAAAATGAACGCACTTAAGAATCCAAGACGTTGTCCATGGCCAAAACGGACAAAACATTACGAAGAAGAGAGTAAGGGAATTTGTTGTGTTGGTACCATTGTCTTGGCTTACACTAAACACTGACGGTTCAAGACATCACGTTCACCGCGCGCAGTAAGTAAGTCCGATGGTATTCAACTATGGAAGGTTCAAAGCTGAGGCTACCTCTCCTTATGCAACATCGATCCGCTGAAATATTGCTGGAAATGAAAAGACACCATGTGAGTGCACCAAAATCTCTTTCAAGAGGGGATTGTTGGAAATTTGCCTTTGGCGGGAGTTGCGACCGACCAACTTTAACGGCTTAAACACTAGTGTAACGTATGTTGGAGAATCCGGTTCTTCACACATGCATGATCTACTAAGTACGTAGATAACCGTAGGGCCAGGAATCGTCAAATTTCATTGAGAAATGAAAGAGATATTGGTTCACGAAGTGAGGTGTTTGAAACCTGGAAAAGTGTGGTATTGTGTGTAATTCTCCCTCATCGGTAGAGGAAGAAAGAATTGTTGTGTATATAAGATTCGAAATTGGTTTGGGGTTTGGAACCCCAAGGGGTATCCCATGTGTTTAAAGGAGGGAGGACCTAGATGTGCTTCGGTTCGAGGAAAGACCACACGCGCGCCGCCGCCGCCCGCCCTTCCCGTTCCGGTTCCGGGTTCACGGGCCGCGGGCCGTGGGGGTCGCGGGTCTTCCGATATTATCTTTTTGGGCCGAAAAACTTTGTCGAAGTACGCTTTGATCCCGTGTTTCGGATATACAAGCTTTGAACCGAAATTCTTTCGGATGTACAGCTTTGGTCCCCGAAGTTTCAAGATGTACAGCTTTGGTCCCCGAAGTTTAGAATTTCGACGGTCAAGACGAGAAAAGTTAAGCACTCAATTCAGCCATTTATTTTGGCTGAATTACTCCTCCTATAATGGCCAAATCCGTTGGTCTTTCACCATTTATGTTGGTGACTTTACTACCTCCATAATGGCCATTATTTGGCTATTATGGAGGCAATTTTCAGGCAGTAAAATAGTCCATCCCTCTCCTATATAAACACCCCCTTACACCATTGTTGAGCACTAGAGTTAACAAGAAGAGATGCAAAGAAAACAAAGGCACGAAAACACACAACCAAAATAGTTTTCTTCCTACAACTTCCAAGCATCATTTCGTTACTCAATATTCTTCACGGTAGCTCTTGAGTTTCCTTTGCTCAAGGGTTCCATTGCTGTTTTATCTTGGGAGACAAATTGTCCAGGACGTATAAAGGATACATACGGGGCAATATTGTCTTAAGGACAGAGTGCTACACTCGACTCAGCAAAAACAATTTACATTTTTCCGTCTTCTACAAAACTGGAATTTCCAATTTTTACTTGTGTAACGATTGTAATTTCAGATTCCATGTTGAATTATTGAATCTTTGTTTATCCTTTCGAATACTTGTAATAGTTATATACTTCCCGTCCTGCTTTATAAAGTATCATAGAGCAAAAACTCCCAACAATAATTAGTGGCTTGGGAGGAAACACATATAAAATGCTAGAACTAGAATATAGACAACTCGACAACTCGATCCGCTAATAATACCAAAACAAAATAAAATATATTTCATGGTTGAGAAGAAATTTTGAATATTATTCGAACATACTACTAAAAGCCTACGGTTGCAATTCAAATAGAGGCCAAGATTTTAATTGAGCCGATATTGATGTGTGCAAATATGCCGACGGAGAGATATTTTTAGAATGAAAAGATGACAATAAGAGACTTTTCTATAATTATTATTTCAATCATTAAATATTCACAATTATTAGAAATTTCTTTTCTTTGCCCTGATAAAAGAAATTTCAAATGTTCTTTTTCCCAAAGTTGTCCAAAGTATACCTTGATAAATGAAAACTTGTGTAATATGGGAGAGGAATGGGTCAACCTTTTTACAATTTGAATGGAATAAAATATACTCCCTACAGAGATCTCTTGTGTGTTATTTTTGATCCCTTTTGCAGAAAAAGATATAAAATTAAAAACAAAGTTTAAAAGGGCTATAAAACCAATTCCCCTGTATAATTGCATCATAAAAGTATATTTTTTTATATTTTGATAAATGACGTAAAAAGTATAAAATAAATGTGATTGACACGGTAAAAGATGCTGCAGTCATATTCTTTTACTATATATTCCTTGTATTGATCACTGAAAGCAAAATTGATGATTGAGAAAGGAACCAACGCTGCATAGAACAGATCGACGAAGTATAGCGTGTAATTCTAAACAAGTAATTTATTCCTTAAATGGAAAACAAAGAAATAAAAATAGTACATAGGTTATGGACCATTTTTTTAAATGGTTTAAGTACTGCGAGATTATTAACGATACATTTATAAAGAATGTTAATAAATTTCAAAATTCATTTCGTCGTTCAGTAGCAGTAACTATCTTTTTGATTGTTAACACAATCACCCTTTGATTGGGCATCAATGTTTCTCACCCGATGTCTGATTTCTGCATTGTGGCCGATTAAATCTGTATCGCGCATTGCATGACCCATTTTGTGGACAATGCTATGTTGGTTTTTTTGTTGGGAATAAAACAGATCCGCAAAAAAATAATATTCACAATATTAATAATAAATGCGGAACACTAAGTTATGATTAATTAGCAAGAATAAAGAGCAATAATGATACCGAGAATTTTCCGTGAAAACTCTTCTAAATAAGGAAAAAACCCACGGGCCAAGAGGAGCAATTGATATCACTATAGCAAGAAATTTTACATTGTGTAGTCTGTAGGGTTTTGTTGTGTTCAAAACACATAAGTAAACAACGGAATTTTAAAAGTTTTGTTTCTTACCCCAACAATAATTTCTGGTATGGTTATACAACAATGAAACTTGTAACATAAAACATATACTTACAAGTTATAATTATCTGGAATCTTTATCAACTCTGAGGTGCACACGCGATTGCTCTTCCAATTGCAAGCTCCAAGCTGTCCAAGCTTCAATGTATTTCTCCTTCGGAAAGTTAGGAAATCCGGCAGAGGTTCAAAAAAGTATTTGATTCTAAGTCTCTAAGGCTTAGAATAATTTTCAGAATTAGTGTGTTGAATAATGAGGTAAATGATTCTATTTATAGTTGAAAAATAGGTCAAAACCTGATTAGAGTTTGACCTTGGGCCTGTCCCAAAAATCGAGGTAGAGGCGCCGCGGCCCTAGGGTATGGGCTCCGCGGCGCTCGACATGCGTCTGCACTGCGCCGCGGCCCTAGGGTATGTGATCCACAAACAATGACGCTAAACTTGTCTGTGTTCAGCCTTTGAATTTGGTACTGATCTTTCTCTAGAAATCGAATCTGTTGTACTACTTTTGTCACAAGATGCCTCCTTGACGACGAACGTCGAGACTGGTTTCATCTCTTGATCCTACAAAAGAGGTAAGAATGTATATGTCTGAATTCTTATCCGTCATTTCTTTCTTTTACACTCTTTAATGATATCATTTACCAACGCATAAATCATTAGAAAGAGACTTTCAAAGGGTTCTTTCCGCAATGCTGCTAAGCAATACATGGTAGTTGGTAGATCAAATAATTCATGCCATTTGGCCTGATTCTTTACTGCAAAGATGAGCATGCTTAATCAGTTCAAGGGTTCCTTGAAGGAAACTTAAGAATGAAATTATATGACCTAGTTGGCCTTTTCGAATTCCAATTAACTTAAAGACGTTTAAACTGGACATCAGTCAAACTTAATGCCAATGGAAATTGTGCTATGTTAAGAAACTTTTGGTATTATTAACAATGTACTGTAAAGATACCTTAATTTACCAACTTGTAGAACTTTCTGAAGCTCAGAAGCAAAGGAAAAAACTGATAGAAACTTCTGGTATTGACAATGGTAATTATACCTGATTCTCTTTTTGATCAACCAGTTCTCTGTCCAAACTCGGCCGTTTTTGAAAATCATGGCTAAAGGAAATGGCATCAGCAATCTCAGAATCAGCACTACCTTCCATCAACAGCTTCTTAGAGTCAACAAACTGCTTAACAATGCCTTCGTACGATTCAGGCTTGGATTCAGAAACTCTGTTATCTAATTCTGCACTATTGTCCAGCTCATACTTGAGCATGTAATAAATGTTATGGTGGTTCAACTCACAATTTTCCAGATGACATTCTTCCCCATCCATACAAATGTCCATGAAAACTTGATGATTGCTGTCTTGAAGAAAAACAACTCAGGCAGTCTGCACTCCATACAAATTCTGCACTCTGTATTCTATAATTGTTCTACTAGTTTTTTTTCTTCCTTGTGCTAAGGAAGATTTTACTTTGCATCTTTCTCTGCAGTGGAAAAAGAAATGTCATATTCTCTGCACACGTACAAGAAAGAGCTATAGTGTCGTATAGATTGGCGGAGGACTTCCGTTAAATACACGAAGAAACCAAGGCAATCCAACATAGAGTATACATTTATAATTTTTTTTACCTATTTACCTATTTATATAGTGTATTTTTCCAGCGAAGGCTGGGCAAGGGTGGCGCGGGCGCCGCCACTGGTACTGAACATACAGAATATTTTTACAGGAAGATCAGAATCTTACACCCATCCGAGAATCCATCTTTTAGACCAAAAACTAAAAACAAAAAGCAGAAGTCAAGAAGCAATTAAGATTAAAAATTATAAAGAGAAATGCATGGAGAATATTGAATTGCAAAGTTTAGAAAAATATGATACCAATGAACAAACCAAGCATCCAACCAAACCAGTGAAAGTGGAAAGCCAACTAATGAGGACGAGTAGATTACAAGGTCTCAACTGTTTCTTATTTTATGCCATTTAATTGAAGGCACACGATTAGATTGAAAACCTCACAATGATCAAAATACTCATGCAGCAGTAGCAGATTTATATAATTAACATAAGCTTGTGGGGATTTCCAGAGATGATTGTTCAACAAATACTATATTTTGGCAACTACATCTCCAGCTACATAATTTTTCAAAAAACTAGTAAGATAATTTATTTAAACAAGGAAAATGAACATTTGAATAATGAATTGAAGTACCTTTTTTTAATCAACAACTGATTGTAACCTGCAAACAGCCAAATACACATACAGAAAGTCATGAGTTGGTCGAGAATATTCCGCCCAAAGAGTTAAAGCAAACTTTACAACGTTACAAAGAATTTCAGTTTCACAAAGAAGAGTGAAGATGAAATTGAATTATGAGAAAGAAGCAAAACTAAAACTTACTTTGTGAATTTTCTTGGTAACTGCATATACAAGATCTTCCAATTCTTAATATCAGTTTCACTTATTAGGAAAAAAGAAGGTGCATTTATAGGAATTCTCAAGGCAAATCCATGAGCTGGAGTACTCACTTCCTTATTTGGTACAGTTGATGTAATTTGTTACACTAATCAAATTAAAGGTTACGTCTACTTTCCCGTAGTTTTTGTCAGTAGGAATTAGGAAATCCTTCACTTTCAGCTTTGGGGAATGCCTAAATTAATTAGCCGACGAAAGCAGTTTATGTTAGTTAGAACTGCAACATTTTAATTATAGGACTAATATTTGACTCTATTTTAGAGTACTCGTATTATTGTTTGTTGGGGTCCTTTTGTTTGGCTTACTAGGGACCAGATATGGTCATGTTCACATCAATTAGCAACTCTAATAGGTCTCAGGGGACAACTAAGTGGTGAGATTAATTCAATTCAAATAGTAATATCAAGAGTTCAGATTTTATCAAGTAAATTATGTACTAAATATGCAAACAGAAAACTAATATGTGAGCAAATAACACAATAGGAGGACCGATCGAGGATGTTTATACATGTACTACTTCTATATAAATTTCACCAATTTCTATGATAGCGTTTGGCTGAATATAGTGTAAAAGATGCTAAATTAATTAATTTGATTATCACATTATTGGTGATGGAAGTGAAAAAAAAATATAAAACGATGATTAACATAGAATCCCATGATCTCGACATTTGAGTTTGTGAAGTCGATGGACATATATTAGATGAGCATTGTAAAAAAAAAATTAGACAGATATATCCCCTAAAGAGTTTCATCTAGTCTCATCATTTATCTTGTCGAAAGTTATTTATCGAATTCACTTAGTCTTATTTAATCTTCAAGGACCAATTTATGCCTAACATGTTGAATTTAAACGCATACACAGAGCCAACGCAACGAAAAACTAAAATAGAAACTTACCTTCACTCATAGTTGTTCAAGTGTCGTTGGAATCGCCTTTGATCTAGCACCGACTTGTAACCCTGAAAAGAATAGTGAAACCTTAGAGTCTTCTAGCCTATGTCTAGCACAAAAGGTACGCTGGACTGATGGAGTCACATACGTATTTATAGGTAGGTTAGAGACTCTTAAGCAAATACTTTAACCCTAGGAGCCTTTTCATAAAATATGATTACCCTAGGGACTCCTAATAAAACGTTTTCTCCCATCAAGAAAACTTTCGGATATGCATAACCAAAAATAATTATCTACTATAATATTATTTACTTGGAAGACAAGGTAAATAATTTATTATCATAATATGTGGGTCACATTAAATGTCTCATTAGAGAGACGTTATTCTTAACATTTTCCCACTTGGCCCGCATATAATAATTAGATAATTGTTTGAGTGATAACCATGACCATAAACTTTATTCACTCGATTGAACTGTTATGCAACAATCACTTCAATTTGAACACATTAATACATGAATCATGGCGGTCATGCTCTTAAACAAATACTTCCTTCCATGTATTACAATGTACAACATATTCTAACAAAGTGTCGAATGACTTTATGAATAAACTTAATATAAGTCATTCAGAGTTCAATTTTATTGATCCAAGATCACAACATAATACATGAAAATCAAAATGTGTACTATCATGTATAACAAAGAAACGATATTGTCTAGACAAAGTGTTAGAGAACAAAGTAAGACTAAAATGAGTTACTAAGACCCATACAGGTTACATGATCCTTGAAAACGTTAGGTGGTAAACCTTTAGTCATAGGATCAACAATCATCAAATTAGTACTAATATATTCAAAAATCACATCTTGCTTCTTGATATAGTCTCTAACCATCAAACACTTTATGTCGATATGTTTACTTCGGCTGCCACTTTTATTATTCTTTGAAAAGAATACTACAGGTGAATTATCACAAAAAAATCTCAATGTCCTTGCAATAGAATCGACAACTCTGAGGCCAGAAATGAAATTCTTCAACCATAACGCCTATGATGTAGCTTCATAGCATGCTATAAATTCATCTTCCGTTGTGGATGTTACAACAATGGTTTGCTTAACACTCCTCCAAGATACAACACCTCCAGCAAGAAGGAAAATATATCCAGAAGTAGATTTATCAGAGTTTTTGCATCCACCCAAATCCGAGTCTAAATATCCAATGACCTCAAATGAGTTAGAATATCTATATGTGAGCTTAATATCCTTGGTTCCTTGCAAACATCTCAAAACTCTTTTACTAGTTTTCCAATGATCAAGATCATCGTTACTTTGATATCTGCCAAGCATTCCTACTGCAAATGTTATATCAGGTCTAGTGCAGACATGTGCATACATAAGGCTCCCAACAAGTGACGCATAAGGAATACCTTTCATTTTCTCTTGTTCCACTGCATTTTGTGGACATTAATTAAATGAGAATCTGCTACCTTTAATGATGGGTGCTGCTATAGGTGAACAGTTCTTCATTCTGAATCTTTCTAGAATTCTTTCAATGTAGGCCCTTTGAGATAGTCCAACTAATCTTTGAGATCTATCTCTGTGAATCTCTATGCAATGACATAGGAAGCTTCACCCATATCCTTCATCTCAAAATTCTGATAAGAAACTATTTCGTCTCATGCAACAATCTCAAATCATTACTAGCAAGAAAGATGTCATCCACATATAGAACTAGAAAAATATATCTGCTCCCACTTATCTTAAGGTATATACACTGATCAATTATGTTCTCCGTAAATCCAAATAAAGAAACAACATTATGAAATTTAATATATCATTGGCGGGAAGCCTGTTTTAATCCATAAATAGATTTATTCAACTTGCAAACAAGGTGACTTTTATCCTTATCACAAAAACCTTCAGGCTGACGCATGTATACCTCCTCTTCAAGATCTCCAATCAAGAAAGTCATTTTCACATCTATTTGATGTAGCTCTAAATAAAAAATAAGCTACTAATGCCATGATTATTCTTAATGAATCCTTCTTTGAAACCAGAGAGAAAATATCATAATAAACAATGCCTTCTTTCTGAGTGAAACCCTTTGCTACAAGTCTAGCTTTATATCGTTCAATATTGCCAGATGAGTCTCTTTTGGTTTTATAAACCCATTTGGATCTTATAGTAAAGATTCCTTATAGTAATGCAACGAAATCCCAGATTTTATTTTTGGCCATAGATTCCAACTCTTCTTTCATGGCATCATATCAAAGTGTGAAGTTCTCTCCACTCATGGCTTGTGAAAATGAGAATGGATCATCTTTTAGTCCAATATCATGATCATACTCTTGAAGGTATACAACATAGTCACTAAAAATTATTGGCTTGCGAACTTTTGATAATTTTCTTACTCCTACTGATTCAGACACTCCTTTCAGGGGTTCAGGTAAAACAGATTGATCTTCATATGTCTCCTCATGTGGTGGTGGCTCTTGAACTTATTGCTCTTAAGATAATTCATGAGAATTTGTCTGAACAACATTAAAGTTCCCAATATATAAAGGTACCACATGTGGTTCCCTTATTTCGTTTAATTCCACCAATTAAGTCGAACCACTCCCACTTACTTCACGTTTCTCAAGAAATTTAGCATTTCTAGCCTCAACAATTTTAGGAGAATGAGAAGGACAATAAAATCTAAATCCTTTAGAGTTAACTGCATAGTCTATAAAGAAACCACTTATTGTTCTTTCATCCATTTTTTTTAAATGTGGGTTATAAATCCTTACCTCAGTTGGACATCCCCAAACATGTAAATGACATAAACTAGATTTCCATAATTCAAAAGGCGTCTTGGAGACAACCTTGGATGGAACCCTATTTAAAATATACACAACAATTTTTAAGGCTTCACTCCATAAGGATGGAGGTAAATTTGATCTGCTAATCATGTTTCTTACAATGTCTATCAATGTCCAGTTCCTTTTTTCTGCCACACCATTTTGTTGTGGTGTTTCTGGCATGGTATATTGAGCAATTATGCCTTCACTTTCAAAGAACTAGGGCTGGCCAGTGGGCCGGGACGACCCGACCCCGGCCCGGTCCCGACCCGACCCCGCTCTAAAAAAAAAAATAAAAATTAACGGGGGCGGGACTCGAACTCGGGACGGGACGATGTCTCGTCCCGCCGTACCCGAGCCCGCCCCGGTGCCCGCCGGACCCGAGACCGCCCCGAGCCCGTCCCGACCCCGACCCCGACCCCGACCTTACCTTTGCAAAAATAGCCGTTGCACCAACGACCATTTTAGATTATGGCCGTTGGCCAACGGCCATTTTAGGCCCCCCCCTCCCCCAACCCCCCTACCCCTTAATATTTATTTTTAACCCATAAGTTATTATATTTACACTTTAACCCAATTTTTCAACTATAAATAACTCATTTTCTCTTCATCTTTCTCACAAATCTTCCTACAATCTCTCTAATTTCTCAATATATCTCTCTACATTGTTTGCTAAATATTCAATTTTATTAATTCATTTGGGAATTGGGACTTTGGGAGTGAAGTTGGCAACTAGCTTGAGGATCTTCCATCGAGCAAAGTTTCAATTTTCAACCTCTCGATTACACGTCGACGTTACGTCGGCGTTTGGTACATTCGTTCCTTCATTAAATTATTATTGTCTCCGTTTATTTTATTTAGCGCACTTAATTTCATTTACTTTAATTATTTGTTAGCATATAATTAAAATGGAAGGAATTAGAGGTATGTTTAAGGGTAAGGGTAAGACTTCTTCTAGTAGGGGCAATCGTGGCAAGGGTACTTCTTCTAGTCATCTTATTCCTACACAGATGATTTTGTTGATACTCAACATTTTCCTACAATACCATTAGATTTAGACGAGGAGTTATTTTCTCGGAACTCAAGAAGACTTTAATTTAGACGATGATCTAGACGATACACCCACTAATATTGATGACAACACGCCCACTAGTGCACCTTCAACCGAAATACCTCCTATTCCCCCTAGTATGAGACGAGGTCCAAAGAAAACGACCATTAAAATCGATGCATGGACATTTTTTGATAGGGACGTAGAGAATCAAGTAGCCATATGTAAAATTTGTAAAAATGTTTTAAAATTTAAAACTCGGAAAAGGTCACGGTGGGACGGGGGTTTAATTAGACACGTAGTAAGTGCTCATCCAAATAGGTATGCCCAATACCAGGCTTCAAAACCGGGTGCGCAAACGGCCGCTCCATCGGGACAAGGTTCACATACCGATATCGTCCCGACCAAGTACAGGGTCAAATTAACCCTATGACGGGGGGAATTGTAGGCTCTAAATACAACAAACATAGAGATAGGGAAGCAATATCAAAATTAGTTGTGTGGAGGGTTTGCCTTTTTCATTTCCTTCATCTCCCGGTTTTATTCATTACATTAGAGATATATATAATCCTCGCTTTTAACGGTTTTCCTAGGTCAACTGTTAAGAGAGATGTATTTAAATTTGCGCATGAATATCAACAATATTTACGTTTTTCATTATATCATTTTAATGGCAAAGTATCTATCACGTCCGATATAGGTCGTAGTACTAACGGCCATGATTATTTAACTCGTAACTTGTCATTGGATAGATTATAAATGGTCTATGCAAAAACGTATTTTAGCGTATAGATATATAGATGATAGGCACACCGGTACTTTTATTGCGAAAATATTTATCAAGTGTGCGATTATTACGGAATTACCGATAAAATTATGACTATTACATTAGATAACGCTTCTAATAACAATTACGCAATTACAATGTTAAAAAATAGTTTAGCTCCATCTTTTCCGCACCATTTTCATATAAAATGCGCGTGCCACATATATAACTTAATTGTAAAGGATGGTCTATCACTTTTTGAAGACATTCTTAGTAAAATACAATTTGCTATAAACTTTATTTTTAAAAGTAATAAAGTACAACGTAGAAAAGAATATAAAAAAATTTGTCATGATTGTGGACTACCTTTTAGAAGAATTCCACAAGAAGTATCCACTAGGTGGAATTCTTTATACGAGCAACTCCTTGTTGCTTATGACTATAAATTACCTATAACTTTATTTTTTAACTCTCATAATAAAAAGCCACCGATATGATTTTAGATAGTGATTGGGAAAAAATTTCCGAACTTATTGTATTTTTAGAGAAATTTTTTCAAGCAACAAAAGAATTTTCCGGTATATATTATCCTACTATTTCAACTATGTTATTTTATATAACTCTAATATTTTTATTACTTAGTGAATATATGGAAAAACCAAATTATAAGGCAAATATTAAAAAAATGTTTGTCAAAATAAAAAAATATTTTATTCCTATTCCTTCTATTTATATTATTGGTTCTCAGTATTAAATCCTACTATTAAAATAGACGGTACTAAATCACTAATTGAAACTATTTACGATTGTATAGAAGTACTACCACCTCCAAGTCCCAAAAATCTAAATCACCCACCACCTATTGAACAAACTAAAGAAGAAGTGTTGAATAGCGTAGAACACCACCGCAAAAATATATATAGATTTTATCAACAAGAAAATGCTAGTAACGTACCGGCTACCATACCATCTTCTTCATCTTCAACACAACCTCACAAAAGACATGTCGTTTCTGCGCTAGTATTGAAAGCCTCGTAAATAGAATGTGCGGCCGTACCTCTACTAACCAAATTAGCGAGTTGGATATTTTTGTTTTGCGGGGGTTCACGTACCGTATCAAGAAGTTATCAATGAAGATGGACAAGAAGACTTGCTCAAATACTTTGGAGGGGAATGAGAAGACCTTTCCGACACTTTCAATGATGGCTCGAGATGTTTTGAACATTCAAGCGTCGTCAATCGCGTCGGAAAGCGCTTTTTCTCAAGCAGCAGATATCAAATAGGAGACCACGACACTCATTGGCCGGAGACACTTGGAAATTGCGTATTATTCGAGATTGGATACGAGCGGAGCGGAGAAGGTGCGGTCAACCGGAGATCAACGAAGAAGATGATGAAAACTACAACGAAATCTTAACCGAAGGTAGTGGAAGCGACGTGGATCAATTTGACCAACAAATACCTATTCCAACCGAAGAACCACATGAAATCATCAAGCAATTAGAACAGATTTTTTTGAAAATGTAATTTTTTTAATTGCAATTTATTATGTAATTTGCAACTTTTGGACAACACCATAAAGTTGCAATTTAGATTTTAGACAATTGTATTTGTATTACAAAAAAATCATATGTCTATTAAATAATATAAGAGGCACAAAAACAAATTTGGGATGTTTTTATTACACTATCTTGTTTTATTTATTGAGTTTTTTTTTATACATATGTTATTTAAAAAAAAAAAAAAAAAAGGAAAACCCGAGCTCGCCCCGCCCGACCCGAGCCCGCCCCGAGCCCGCCCCCCCGCCCCGATACCGACGGATCGGGATCGGACGGACCGGAGCAGTCCCGCCCGCACCCGACCCCGCTAGGCCCGCTAGGCCCGATCCCGACCCCCCGGATCGTCCCGCCCCGACCCCGACCCCGCCAGACCCGGCCCGCCAGACCCGAGCCCGGCCCACTGGCCACCCTTACAAAGAACTCAGAAAATGGACCCTTAACTTGTCCCTTATCTGTGTACCTATCATAATATTTCCCACCCCTGTCAGATTTTACAATTTTAATTTATGCTCCTGTCTGTTTCTCTGCTTCTGTTTTGTAAATTTTAAAAGCATTAAGTGCTTCTGATTTGTTAAACAGAAAATAGACATATATGTATCTTGAATAGTCATCAATAAAAGAGATAAAATATCTCTTACCATTCACGCAAGGGGTAGGAAAAGGTCCACAAATATCTATATGTATGATCTCAAGCAATTGGGAACTCCTTTGACACCTTTAGTGAATTTGTTGGTCTGCTTACCCTTTATGCAATCCACACAAGTCCCAAAGTCAGAAAAATCAAGAGCTTTTAGAACTCTATCATTAACCAACCTTTTGATTCTATCAATAGAGATATGTCCCAATCTCTTGTACCAAAGACTTGATGAGTTCTCATTGATAATACACCATTTAGTGCCAACTTCTTTATCATACAGAGTCAAAAAATTACATTCAATCGTGGGGTCTAGCTCAATTTAGACAATATTTCCAGCTAAATTTTCAAAACTAATAACTTTATTATCTTTCAAAAGTTTTAATGAAGAATAATAAAAATTGAAATCATAACCAACAATTGATAGTCTTGAAAGAGAAATTAAATTTTTAGAATATGATGGAACATAAAAAGTTTTTTCTAAATCTAATTGAAATCCATCTTTCAAAATGAGTCTATAAGTCCTCACGCCCTCCACATGTGATGACATCCCATTGCCATAATAAACCTTTTGTTCACTTCCCATCGGCTTCTTTAGATTTAGAAAACACTATATGGTTTTGGCAATATGAGTTGTGGAACCAGAATCGATCCACCATGTATTATCAGAAACTTCAATAAAATTAGATTCATAACATACAAAGGTAAAATTATTTTTCTTCTCAAGCCATTTCTTGTATTTAAGGCAATCTTTTTTCCAGTGTCCCTTCTTTCTGCAGAAACAACAAATATCTTTATCACTAGTGTCTTTCTTTTTCATGGGAACACTTTTTCCCTTCTTCGCATTTCTCTTATCATGAGTCACCAAATTAACAATTTCAGGTATCTCGTGCTTCAACCTCTTCTCTTCTTGAGCACACATGGTCAAGAGTTCATTAATTGACCATTTATCTTTATGTGTGTTGTAAGATATCTTGAACGGACCATATTCCACAGGAAGAGAGTTGAGGATAAAATGCACAAGAAATGGTGCAGACATATCAACCTCAAGGGACTTGAATTTAGCAGCAATGTCTCCCATCTCCATAATGTACTCGCACACTGTACGACTTCATCAAAGGTCATACTTAAGAGCCTCTTCATAAGGGTGCTTGTCAGCGCCTTGTCGGCGCCTTGTCAGAGCTTACAAATTGTTCTTCAATTGCCTTTATATAAGTTTTAACCATATCACTAACAGGGATAAAACCCCTAATGCTTTGGCTTATATGAGACTTTATGAGCATCAAGCTCAAGCGATTGGATCACTCCCACCGCTCATAATAAGCCTTAACCTCTGGTGTACTTGATTTTGTGGGTTTAGGTGATTCATCCACACGGAGAGCCAGATCCAAATCCGAACGCCCTAAAGTGAGAAGGACTTTCTCCTTCTATTAAGTAAAGTTGTCACCAGACAACATATGAATTCAAGCATTCTCGTTAAAGATAGCAGTAGGAAAAACTGTGTAAATTGCAAAACAAGGATACACACATAAGCTATGAAGTACAAACCATCAAAATGAATCACGTAAATACCGATTTTAAATAAATTCTAAACCTTCACGTGGGCAGAGATTGCAACACATGCATAGAATTTACTTAACTTTATTAGACTAGTAAACCAAAATAAAACTAGAAAACAATCCGTACTTGTGAGCATAGGATAATTTTCAAACTAAAAAATTTACTATCTCGTTTCGATTAATCTCACAAAATAGTTACCTCCCTGTGGGGTCGGGTTACCATCTTAATGAGATAACCGGACTAAACAGATGTCGTTATAATTTTTAATCACTAAACTTGATGCGATTAAACAACTTAATTTCTTTTATATCAAGTACTCAAGATGTTGTGGCTAGTCCTAAACACAAGATGCAACAAAAAATAAAAAACTACATCTCAAAGTAATTATACTTTATTATCAACCTAAACAAAATGTTGATTTAATTCAAGAATGGGCACACAAAAAATTATAAGCATAACGCCTATAAAGCCCTTCATAGGAGAAAGTAATTCTCATAATTAATGAAAAATATTTTCGGAACAGTGAGAACTTTAAACCTAATTCCAAAGAGAAATAGAAACCGAGTCCAAAATAATGTTTGTTAGTCAATGGACAAAATTGAAGTTCAAAATATGTGTAAATATACCAAATAATGGGATCAACTTCCCATAGCCACTATTTTCCAAACATTAGATTTCAAACTTATTGAAACATGTGAGTAGGGATGGCAACAGATCGGATCTGGACCGGATCCTACTAGATCCAGATCCATATCCATATCCGTTTTTCATACCTGAATCCAGATCCATCGGGTCCATAAAAATCATATCCAAATCCTGATTCATCGGATCCACGGATCGGATTTGGATCCACATGTAAAAAAAATTGCTTTGCTAAGAATGTAACCTTGCTAAGAATTTTTTTTTAACTGACAAACGATTTTTACTTAGCTAACAGTTTATTGTGTTTCAATTTTGAAATGTTCATATGAGATATTTTGTTCGTTGTCTCGTTTTGATTGTGAGCTATTAATTGAAAGTGTTGGACAATGACAATAGTTGTGAAAAATGCTGACTAATATTTCCACAATGCAGAACTTGCATGTGCTTGGAATCTTCACAAATGAAGTGAATATAATTTTAACTACTTGTCTATGGAGATGTTAGTCATTCACTAATATAACATTGATTTTATTATCGTAGTTACCTATTTATTTTTTTGGTTTTTGAGTTAACGCGGGGATAAATTAAACTTGTTTTGAGAATTAAACTTGTAAGGATGTGCTCAGCAATTTTAAGAAAATATTTATAAAATTACATTCTAGGTTATGAATATATTTAATAAAAAATGGATCCACGGGTCGGATCTGGACCGGATATGCATCTCAAATACAAGATCCAGATCCAGATCCGATCCGTCAGAAATGGATCCGGGTCCGATCCGGATCCGTCGGGTCCAAATCTTGAATATCTATATCCTATAAAACGGATCTGGATCCACCGGATCCGGATCGGGTCCAGGATACACTGCCATCTCTACATGTGAGCTACTATCTTTGAGAGGATAAAATAATCAAAGAATTCTCACAAATGCACATAATTGGTTACCAGGGTAATAAATTATGTTTCCACATTATAATCTTTAAATATAAATGTGAGTAAGCTACTGCCGCCACTCTTCAATCAAGAATCATGTAAGGATACTTTATGTGAACAAAATTATTTGAATTCGGCAGTAAATTACATGTCACGAATGAATTCTTAAAACAAGATGGAGGAGGTACGCGTGCTACTGACACTTCAATCACCCATCTTTGAGATCTTCTTAATCATAAAACAAACAGGAATTAGTGTTGCCCTCCATTATCATCGCCGTACAGGAAATTAACGAGAGCGGCATGGAAATTTGTTTTCAGAACTGAAATTGACGTTCGAGGATTTCTACAAACCTTTTCAGAGTTCCATACTTTGGAGTAACACATAATTTTCATTAAAACAAATAGATACTGAACAACACGGCTAAAGAAAGGCTTTGATGCCACATGTTAAATTTAAACCCACACACAGAGCCAACGCAATGGAAAACTAAAATAGAAATTTACCTAAGTTTCGTCGGAATTGCCTTTGATCAAGCACCGATTTGTAATAGTGAAACCCTAGAGTCTTCTAGCCTATGCCTATCACAAAAGATATGCTGCACTAATGGAGTCACATACGTATTTATAGGTAGATTAGGGACTCTTAGGCAAATATTTAATCCCAGAGGCTTTTCCATAAAATATGGTTACCCTAGGGACTCCTAATAAAACGTTTCCTCCCAACAAGGAAACTTCCGGATATGCATAACCAAAAATAATTACCTGTTATAATATTATTTACTTGAGAGACAAGGTAAATAATTTGTTATCATAAAATATGGACCATATTAAATATCTTATTAAAGAGAAGTTGTTCTTACATAAGAAGCTTCGACTTGAAAGTAAGAAGTCCTTGACATAAAAGACAGATTGTACACACTTATGTTAATGTTTGATGCAAGTAAATTAGATGAAAATGAGAAAGAGGGAGACTTGAACGGTTGAGGGTTAAAATTTTCAAAGGAAAGTCACCTTTCACCTAGGAAGGAATAAAGTCACATAATATGATTAGTGAAATTGGAAAATATTTGAGGTGTCTCGAAATAGAAAAAATATGATATACATATGAAATAAATGAGTTATTTTAAATTAATTATACCGATAATAAAAGATGTTTTCAAGACTAATGTAGTTTAACTAGTAACGTAGTACATCATTTATTCTATTTTTCAAATAATCATATTAAACTTGTTATAAATATATACTATTATTACAAAGTCGATTTAATTAATTTGGTAGTGTATTAAAAAATATTCACCATCAACACACATAAGATTAACTTGCTTTCATTTCTTATACCATTTACCAACACTGCATCCTATATCAAGCAACTTTACTTTCCTAAATTCTAGACTTCCAAATAAAATTATTTAGCTGAAATTGGGAACTTCTAGTGATGTAGCAGCTAAGATAGGTAAGTACAAGTAGAACCTACAGTAAGAAGCCGTCGACAATAAAAACTGAAAAGTTAGGCTAATTAAGTAATTCTTCCGGATAAAAAAGAGCGTTCACTTATCAAATTAAGAAAGAATTAACTTTATTTTTTTAGATTTGTCCCTATTAAATACGATGTGATTAAATTTCAATACATATTTAATTAAAGACAATTTAGTGAAATTACTCTTTTTTATCTAAAAGTTTGTATTTTCTTAAGAAATATACAAATAACTAAGTTGAAACTCTTTTTTTATCGGGAGTGAGTACCATTTCAGAGACATTAATAACGACATGTCAACATATTTTGCATTTACCTATTTACAACATGCTGATTCATCAATTTTCTATCCTTTAAATATCATTTAAATGATTTGTTAAGAGCAAAATTATAATTTAAACAAGGCCGGCCGGCCGGCCGGCATATGGCATGGACATCATTAGACTCTAATAGACAGACTAAACCGTAATTAGTTAGAAACCAAGGGTATTTTAGTAAATATAACAATCTTTTTAGTTGTAACGTCCCTTAAAGCAGATGGAAATGAAATATTTTGAAAAGCCAAAAGAGGAGTGAATATATTTCTTTTTTAAAGTCTCAAAGGCATTTCAAATTTCCCCAAATCGACAAATCTGTTTATAGTGACACTATTGAAACAATGTATGAGCCACAGCAAGACAACAACAATGGCGGTTTCGGTGCCGGAGCTGACTCCCCTACTCTCCGGCGAAGTGATTCTTCGCTTTCTAATTCGGCTGCCGGAAGTGTTGACCGTATGCTCTTTAATGACCTCGTCCAGATCGTCCCTCTTGTTCAATCCCTTATTGTAATTTCTTTTTCTCTCTTAAACCTTTTTCTTTCTGGGTCGATATAATTGTTGAATTTATTTTTAAAAAAAATACCGAACGAGTAAAGTTAAATGTGATATTTTTACAGGATCGAAAGGCGAAGTCGTCATTTACTAGAAGGGGATCAATGACCTACACAAAAACGCCTTCAAGAGACTCACTTTACAAAAAGGTAGTACTTCTACTCTCATCTTTTTATCTATGTTCTAAATGTCTTAAATATTGGCTGGTTCAATTTCAACTTGCTAGAACACTCTTTCGTGTGTTATTTTCCCTTTTTAATGTTTGTATAGATCCCAGTTCCCTTGAAACTCTTCCTTTCTTCATTTCCTGTAACATTATGCTTCATATCATTGTCTTTTTAAGTGTCTATCGGAAGCAGCCTCTCTAACCCCACAAAGGGAGGTGTAAGGTCTGCGTAATCCTACCCTCTCCAGACCCCACTTTGTGGACTACACCGGGTATGTTGTTGTTTCCTATAACATTATGATGCTCGAGTTGATGACAGTTAATTAATGCTTTACCTTCCTTGAAGCATTTAACATAGGATATAGAAATTGTAGCCTTTTGTAGCTTGGGAATTTGGCATGTTGAATTAAATCTAAGATATCCCAAGTAAAGTCCTGGTGGACTGAATTTTGACTTGCCTTGGACTGTAATTGCAAAGAGATGTTAACCAAAAAATTAATGGTTTATAGGAGTACTAGGTAGAAATCTTGTATGCATATATCAATTTTTCAGGCTGATAATAGCAGCATACCTGAAAAGGAAATAATACCGAGTACTTTATCCATTTTTCCAACAAATTCTTCAAGTTCTATACTGAACGCATCTTGTGAAGTGTCTTTACTGTACTGGCATCTTTTCAGTAGCTTCAAAGTTTAAAGCAGGATGCAGTTTGCTTTAAATAGAATAATCTGTCTAAACCAAAAATTCAGTTTGGTTTAAGTCTCAGACCCAGTTTTCACTTAGGTACTAAATTTTATGTGGATCCATTCTTCCTCTATTTGTATGTTTCCGTGTGAGCAAGTGAGGTACCAGAACTTTTAGACTTGCCAGGCATGGGGTCTTTTTGGATCCTTAACCCATCCCAATTTTGGCTTTTTCCTGAGTTACTGAAGGCTAATCCCATTCTTGGTTCCTCCCATTTGATGAGAACTAAGCATTTTTTCTGGGAGGCCCCTCAAACAGAAAGAAAGCTAGAGATGGACTACTAAAGATGTTGGAAACATTGCAGTGTTGCCTTTGCAATCAGTGTTCAGACAACAACAACAACAACATACCCAGTGAAATCCCACACCGTGGGGTCTGGGGAGGGTAGAGTGTACACAGACCTTACTTCCACCTTGGTAGGTAGAGCGGCTGTTTCCGGGAGACCCTCGGCTCAAGACAAAACATAATCACAAGCAAGACAATCAAAACAAAGCAAGAGTAAAGAGTAAAGCAAGAGAAACGGTCAGACTCAGATAAGGAATTAAAACAGTAGAAGGAATTAAAACAGTGTTCAGACCTGCTCCAGAAATCAAACTGCAGAGAATCTTCTGTTGGATTCTATTGAGTTTAGGAACGTAAGTTTTATGTTTCTTCAAGGCAGAGAAAAACAAATAACAAACGTCAGTTGACATATTTGGTAGGACGGAGTTCAGTTAACCAGAGAATTGGCTTGACAAAATCAGTCAAGCTTTAGAAAGAGATTTTTCAAGAATATAAATTGGGTTAGACAAGATAGCAGTACAGTGGCACATGACAACCGCAAGTACTTGTGGTTTTCTACTAAATTTAACCATCCTGCAATCCTGCCACCTCAGACTAATTATCACGAGAAATGATAATGCGACATGGAGGAATTCCACGGGTATAAGATAAATTCACACATTTTCTTTTTCTGGTGGGTTTGGGGAATTATGGTAAATAGAAGAGGTGCCGAAGAATCTCTTCTGAGTACCTCATAGGCAATTGCAAACAATCTAGTCAGGGAAACATATATCTGATTCCTGTCTTAGAAGTCATAAGATTAGTATTTCGACAAACGATTTGAGTTCATCTGAAATTTTCTTTGTCATATCTGGATAGAGAAATCTGTTGGGAAACAGAAGACATCTCAATCCAGCAAAACCTAGAAAGCTGAATAAAGTACATGTTACTTATGCAACTCCTTACAATTCTTCTGAAAATCACATTTCTCACTTTTCTTTTATATATTCATGCAACTGTAGCATGTAAAATGCTGCTTCAATCTAACAAGTAGTTTCTTCATAAGTCTAAGAAATTAAATTATGTATAATAAGACTAAGAAATTAAATTAGTAAACACTTTGTAGGGTGCTTGTTTTTCAGACTAAGTATGTTAGCATTCTTTTTGAATACTAATAATGCAATAGAAGTCAGTTTGTCGTTTCTGGTATTCTCCTGAGTACTTATCATTGGTGTTGAATCTTTCACGTTGTTATCTTTGAAGACTTTAAGTCTTGCTTGTTATATTTATGCCGATTTTTCAGCTTGTCTTGACTACTACAACAAATGCTTATATTATTGGGGGTTCATCCATTTTTGGGATTTGCAACTAGGCTATAGTTAAAAGATGGGCAAATTACAGGCTGGAAAACAAGGTTCAAAATGCTTGTTACCACTCCAATGGCAATATGAGTGTTGCCGGAGCCTGGAAAAATAAGAACATAAACCTTCTTAGAATTTCACTCACTAAATTTGTGGATAATAACTATTCGTATGGAACAATAACGCTAGACATCCTTCAGATTCATGACAGGCTAGCACGAATTAAATTTGAGGTTTCATCTAAACAAACTAGATTACAGTTTTCATCAAAAGGATAACATCTTACTCTACAACTATGTCTTTAATGTACCATTTCCCTCCTCTCTCTCCATTTCTTGTCTCATGTTAGTAGGTCTTGCCCTCCATCAAGAAGTCAACTTCGCTTCAGCTGAGAATTGACCAAATATGAGACTCCTATAGGCATTGCAGTTGGATTTGTTTTGTATGTGAAATTAACTTCTCATTGCTTGCATATTCTTCTTTGTAAGGTTGTTATGCAAAGCAAAAAGTTGTTTGCTTCTCTCTTGATTGCATGTCAACTAGTATTGGTATGTTTTGATCCATTACGGATGCTAACATTGACAACTGCTGCAGACTTCTGAAGCAAAAGGAAGGAATGCAACGACAAAACATAGGGACCAAAATAAAAATGTTGGCGGTGACCAAGATGGATTCGCTGAGAACGTTTCAGTGCTTTCCTCAAGGTCATATTTGTCAGAAAAAGATAGAGAAGAATTGATGGCTTTGGGGGAGCAAGTGGAGGATCTGCAAAAGAAATTATCGGAGAAAGATGAACTTTTGAAGGAAGTAGAGATCTCAAAGAATGAAATGGCTTCTATTTATGGTAAACTAGATGAAATGAAAAAGGAATATGCAGAAAAGGACCTTTTACTCAAATCGACTCAAGCGCAACTCTCTTATGCGAAGGTAAACATTTAATGTCATATTGCACCCTCTCCGACCCCAATGCCAAAATAGCAAAGGGGAAACGTGCAAGTTTTTCTAAAATGTCCGTTGCGTGGCTTTGATTAAATATCACTCAGTGACTCTTTAAACAATTAGCTCTAATTTGCTCCAGTGTTAGACAGACTACGAAATAGAGATTAATTAGGAGTAGTTATATAATCATATCTGCATGCCAACCAGAAGTTTCAAGCAATATGTTCTGGTTAACTTTCACATTACAGCGATTTTGTAAAGATCACTGTTTAGATTGTGCTCAGATTTCCAGCTATTTAGTCTACTGGCTCCACAATTTATGGGTGAACAACCCCCAATTAATGTTTTCCTTTTTTCTCTCCTTAGGTTAAGCTAGCCGACAAGCAAGCAGCTGTGGAGAAGCTAGAATGGGAAACTATGACTTCCAGCAAGAAAGTGGAGAAACTACAGGAAGATCTAGAAGTAGTGCAGCGAGAAATCGCGTGGTTCATGCAGTTTGTTCAAAAATTGACGAAGAATGGTTCTAGGGATTTAGCTGAAGATTATGATGTTATCCCTTACTTATGTGACAAGAACATTGAAACGGTAAGCTAATGATTACCTTCTACACCTGGTTTCTTGAATGTATACTAACATTGTCATATATCTATTATTATGTCCAGATCTTGCCCGCACCCGCACACCCTTGCCCAATTTCTGGCTAGGTCAAAGCTATTAAGAACTTCACTTGATATATTTATCTTTTCCTTTTTGTTTGTTGGTAAGTCCTTATGTTGGATTGTAATTCTAAGATTTGTTTTGTACAGGATCACCCAAATGAAACAGGAATGCAGGAAGTAGAGTTGGCAAGAGAAGCTTATATTGCAGCAATTGCTGCTGCTAAAGAAAATCAAGATGAAGCATCTTTTTCTGCAGCTGCCAAAGCAAGATTATATCTGCAGTCGCTTGTTCTGAGAACATAAACATGGATTCTAGTTGGGAAATTGACGGCTATACTTTGTATTACTATGCAAATGATGTTATTTAAATAATTTATGGTGACAGTAAATTTCTCAAGCAACTGTACAAGAAATATGTCCACGATTGATAACCAACAATATACAGAAGCTCTCTGTTGCTAATTTTGAGTGTAATTAGTGAGTAATGTGCTAATATTCTGAATAGTGATGTTGGTTGTTACTTTTCCTTTTGGGTTGACCTTCCCATTTCTACAGCGGTGTATCTTATTTCAGTTCTTTTTATACTTGTTTTTGTTGCTGGAAATATACAAAACGTACTAACAAGTAATAAATGTTAATCAATGAAAAGAACAAAAGATATATATATTCTTGAGAGTTTGATGGAGTCCAGTAAGAAAATGTCCTAGAGGAAAGAGGGAGGAAAAGGTGTCAAAAGTTGCAACAGTGATGCACGCTGCTCCAACCCTTATGCTTCCCGAAACGGTGGCCTCCTCCTTCTTCTTCTTCTTCAGGTTTTGGCATTTGAGCTGGACTGCCCATCCATTCCCAGCCCAACCTGCAAATTTTAGCAACATCGTTACTTATTCTGCTAATACCAATTAAATTACATTGACAAAGAAATGTTAAATAGGAGAGTTTCATAATTTGAAGAAACAAGTGATACTACTTACACAGGGAAGGCAAAGGAACCAGTGCTACCATAGGAGTAATTCGAGTCACTTGATTCCGCAGATGGAGTTGTTTTGCTTTCACTAACCTCACCTATGTGACTAATCTCTTTAACGACAGCCGGTGGCCATTCGTCTTCCATTTCGTTGCTCCCTTTACCCTCACCCTGCCAACAAATTAAAACGTTACTTATTTCTGAATTCTAGAGGTAAAGGAATTTTTCATCGCCAACTGATAGGTCGAAGGCTTGAGTAGAGTATAACTGAGAACATAATGAAGTGTGGACTGAAAGAAAATAAAAGGCCAAATACATAGACAACCCCTTTAAGTTGTTCCAAATTTTCATTTAGACGCTTCAACTAAAGATGTTACCTACTAGACACCTAATGTATGTGCCAAAATATGCCTTTCAGATCCGCCTTACCTTATCGTCTGAAACGGGAATCTGTTCTTCAGCTGATTCATAGCTATTTTCTCCATCTACACTGACCGTGTCGTTTTTACTCTGAGGAAGGAACTCTTGTGCATTCTCTACATACTTATGCTGTTTCTTCAATGATTCAAAGAAGGAAAAAATTTAGAAGATTGCAGTTGAGAGTAATATGTTTTAACCATAGGAAATTAAGCAAAAAGAGTATATTCAGCACCTTCCTACAAACAGGCTTTGAGTTTAAGTTAGCATGATCAATTTTCTGATGAAATGTCTCTGACTTTTTATCAATCTTCTGGTGAAGTGCCTCCGACTTTCTATCTTCCACTATATGTATTCCTCCATCATCTTCAAAGCAAAACACTATATAATCCTCTTCAGAGAATCGAGGCCAGTTCGAGTCATTTTCTCCCTCTTCAGCCTTCTCCTCTGCTGAAACTTTCACTGTTTCTTTTTTCCTTTGTTCCATTTTCTTGTTCAACTTCTTCTTTCTGTTCTGTCTGCTATCACCAATTGGATCAAAAACCATTTTCCTTCTCGTTTTTTCAGGCGTCATTGGGCAAAACTTATCCGGTTCTTCCTCTACAGATGTACTAATAGATCAATTAAACAATAACAACAACGTACGCAGTGTAATACACATGTGGGGTCTGGGGATGGTAGAGTCTACACAGACCTTAACCCTACTTCGAGGAGGTAGAGAGTGTTTACGGAAGACCCTCGGGTCAAGTGCAACAATAAAAGTAGTCATGAACAAAGGTAATACGACAGTGAAGAACATGACAACTAATAATGAAAGTAGTACAGAGCATACAGAAAAGGAACAACAACAAAATATTGGAATATCCGTAACACAAATAAACAACAGATGATGATGACAGATATCAAAAGCAAGAAACTACATGACTAAGCTAATACTACGACAGACAAGTAGTAAGGGAACCTGCAAGAAATATTACCTAAAGGGAACCTGCAAACATAGAAACAGGAAACCCAATCTCTAATGCGCCATCTAACAAGCCTTGTTACTGTGTATGGACTGCTCATTCTTATTGAATTATTATCAAAGAGCAAGACAAGGGGTAGTTTAATTTTTTTTCCTTGAAGAGAGCTAAGGAGAGGGAATTATGGGATTTTTTGAATTTGAAAAAAGAATTAAAGGAGGAAGACGTGAAAGCATGAAGAGTGGGGGGAAGAATTTACAGTTGTATATAGTAATGTTCCATAATGATTAACGGAGTCTGTTATAATTTCCTCTAACATGCTATAATAGGAGTAAAATGTGGAGATATATATGGCAACTTCTCCACACTCACTTTTTTTTATTTTTACACTAAATTTTGTTTGTCAGCCCAAAGGGAAAATAGAAAAGAAAAGAAAATGTAGTGCTTTTAATGCTACACGTGCGGTCGTTTTTGGATCACCATATTCTCGTGAAGTATATACTTCTGGTAGGCGTTGAGTTTTGAGCTCTTTTAAAAGTTCAAACGAAACTGTTTTTGAAAATGTCCATTACTAAATTTGTTAATTTTTGTTTTGATCCGTAATTTGTAAATAAATATATATAGGCAGTCTCTACAGTCTACTCTTCAATTTATACCATTTGGGAGGTATGATAAAATAATCTCAAATTTGATTAGATAAGATTGGATATTCCATAATTATGTTTGAGCTTCATTTTATGCTCTCTTCCGTAGAAAATATAAATTTACCAAATATAATATAAAATTAATTCCAAATTATCCCAAGATTATAATTCTGAGATTAATTTATCTCTCGTGGGAGGTGGGATAAATTAATCCCAAATTTGATGAGATAAGAAGGGATATCCCGAATTAAGTTTGAGCTTAATATCTCAAACTTAATTTCATACCTTCTACTAAACAAAACATAAAATTAATCCTGAATTTAATTCTGGGATATCCTGCGGACCAAACGATCCCTTATTGATTAAGAATTGTCTCTTCTTGTTGTCTATACTCATTTCGGCTGAAAATTGCTAAAATAAATTCTAATTCAGATTTAAAATTTATGAAAGTGTATCACACTATTTATTATAGTATTGAATGGGTGAAATCAAATTGTTGCTCCAACTATAGCTTCTACTGGTCATTTTCCTTCTTATTATCAGTGTAGACTTCAAAAGCATTTATATTTAAATTAGTTGCTGGCAATATGGTAGAAATAACATAAAGAATTGTGACCTAACTTCTATTTTGAAAAAAGCAACTCCATAAATTTGAGACCAAAAGGAATTAGCGGTTATAATGAATAAGTTTATTCGGCTAAAATTTGCTCAAATTAGGTAAATGTCTATTTAGCCTTTTACATTATCAATCCCCACCCCGTGTGTTTTTTTGTATTATAATATTTTAATTCTTTTTTTTCCATGAGCGCTTAAACTCTTATTCTAAACTGTAATTTTGATTTTTTTAAAAAGTATGAATAGAGAAGTTTTATTTATTTTAAAAACCATCTGTTTTAATAATTGAATTTTTAATATTATGTGTGTATTAGTATTTAAGTTATCCCTCTCTTTTATTTAAAAATTTTGTAGATAATTTTTTGAATTTTGATTGTCACTAATGAATTATTAATACAAGCTATTTTATTTTTATTTTTTAAATTTTTTTCCCAAAACACTTCCGTTATTCATATTTATTAATGTTTGATTATTATTTATTTGCTTGTCCTGTCCAAACATAAAACCTGCTTTTTATATATGTGTGTCCATAACATGTATCAGAAACCACAACCACAAGAACGACGCAATCCAAAATAAGTTGGAACCGGCTAGATGAATTTATCTACTCACATTACTTTAAATTTATCTTATGCCAATATTATTCAAATACAAAAATAAAATATTAGTGTTTTTGTAAAATTTATAAGCTACAAATCTCTGATAAACTAAACCACTCCTAGAAATATAGAATTTACAGTAAAATCTTTTGTTAAGTTTGTGTGGATTCCCGTAAATTTTAGTAGATTATTCAAGTCAATTTTCTTTCATGTGATTTTAAGTCTATATTGTCCTCTTTAACACCTTCACTCAACATGATTTCACACTTACAAATTGCTGCATCTGAAGGTCTACGCTAGACATGATTAAATAATCTCAAACAACCTTCTCTGACTTTATCCTCATAATTGACTTGAATCTTCCCCAAATGTGATTATTTCTAATCTTACTGATACATCCATCTTAGTACATGCATCTATGCAGTATTTGTCTTGTACATATGTTGAACTTTAGCGATTCAACAATCATTCTCATATAACACTTATAGAACTTACGTTTCATTTTGATAATCATCTTTCTGTCACATAATACAATGTAACAATCTCAAATTAAACCCTGTTTTAATTTTACATGGTGCATTTTCATTTGTTGTTCAATTCTCCTGCAACAACAAGACTAAACATCATAACTGTTTGCATTTAGACACTACAATCCATTGAAAAAAATCATAATATTAAAAAATGATCTAATAATTTACAAGATAATAATGATATATATAAATGATAAATACCCGTGATATACACGATATACTTGCCGTGTATATCACGGGACGACTTAAGCCGATATGGACTGATTGAACCCGTGATATACACGGTGTATACATACCATGTATATCACGGTTTAATGGTCTAGTTTAGGTAAGGTTTTGTTGTAGTTAAATTAGAATTGTACACTTACCTTAATTATGTAATTATTGTACAAATAGAATAAGGTTTTAGGAGTAGAATTGGAATAGGATTT
This sequence comes from Anisodus tanguticus, assembly GCA_034509755.1. NCBI lineage: Eukaryota > Viridiplantae > Streptophyta > Magnoliopsida > Solanales > Solanaceae > Anisodus > Anisodus tanguticus. Next base: position 9,138,507 of record CM067547.1, on the reverse strand, counting down.
TCCTATTATGAAAATTGTAAAATTGTATATATACTCTTTCATTAATGAAAATAATCAAGGGATTATTTCTTTCATGGTATCAGAAGTCTAGGTCTCATATTTATTCTCACAAATTCGTCATCTTTGCCTTGGTCTCCAAGCCCTTCTTCTCGGTTTCCTTGCCTTGTGTTGTCTTCTCTCTTCCCAAATTTTCTTCCAAATCCCTTCATCACGTCTTGCTTGTAGTTATGGCTAAGAAACACGTTTCACCATGCCCTTACTGTTTCTAACATCAAGAATCACATCCCTATCATTCTTGAAATAGAAAACGTCCAATATGCGACGTGGGCGGAACTGTTCAAAGTTCATGTTCGCTCTCATCAAGTCCTCCATCACATACTCCCCTCGGCTCCTGCTGATACTGAGGTGCCTAAACCCGAGGATGATCCTAAATTATGGACGACCCTTGATGCTACCGTTCTTTAGTGGATTTACTCCACTATCTCTATCGACCTCTTACAAATGATTATTGAACCAGACGCTACGGCGACAAATACTTGGAATAGAGTGCATGATATATTCCAAGATAATCAAAATTCTCGTGTTGTTACCCTTGGGCAGAAATTCTCCCACGTCAATATGGAAGATTTCCCAACCATTTCAGCTTACTGCAAAAGGTTGAAAGAATTCCGGACGCAAATTGGTACATGGACACCAGAGCCACTACTCACATGACGTCCGACCAAGGTACTCTCTCGTCTTATTCCAATTTGAGCAACAATCGTGGCATAATTGTTGGTAATGACAATTGAATTCCAATTCGTCGTTACGGTCATAAAACTTTCCCCCCATCCATCTATTGTCTTGAAAAATGCTCTTCATGCACCTAACTTAATTAAAAATTTGGTGTCTGTCCGTAAATTCACCACTGATAATTGGGTTTCTGTTGATTTTGATTCTTTTGGATTTTCTATGAAGGATTTCAAGACGGGGATTCCTCTCATGAGATGTGATAGTAGGGAAGATCTTTATCCTATCACGCCCACATCCGGTCTCTCGAGTCAAGCCTTGCCATCTACTTTTGCAGCTCTCGCACCTTCCTTATGGCATGCACGTTTTGGTCACCCTGGGTCATCTATTGTTTCTGCCTTACATAAAAACAATTTTATTTCTTGTAAGGGTACGCGTAGTAATCCAATTTGTCAATCTTGTCCTCTAGGAAAACTTGTTAGATTACCATTTGTAGACTCTACTTTTCGTACTTTAATGTCATTTGATATTATTCATGGCGATTTATGGACATCTCCTGTTCTCAGTTCTTTGGGGCATCGTTATTATGTTCTATTTTTGGATGATTATTCTAATTTTTATGGACTTTTCCGTTAGCGAAAAAATCTCAAGTGTTCTCCACTTTCCTAAAATTTACAGCATTCATCCGTACCCAATTCGAACGGAAAATAAAAAATATTTAATGTGATAATAGCAAAGAATATGATAATGGGTTGTTTCAGGATTTTTGTGGTACTAATGGAATAGATTTTCGTTTCTCTTGTCCTTATACGTCCTCACAAAATGGAAAAGTCGGAGGCAAAATTCGTACCATTAATAATATTGTCCGAACGTTATTGGTCCATGCTTCCATACCTCATTCCTTTTGGCATCATGCTCTACATATGGATATCTATCTTCTTAACATACTTCCTACCAAAGGATTGGCCGAATACGTCTTTTCGTCACGTCCTCTATAATAAGACTCATTCACATCTAAGGGTCTTTGGGTGCTTATGTTATCCGCTATTTCCGTCAACTACAATTAACAAACTTCAAGCCCATTCTACTCAGTGTGTCTTTTTGGGTTATCCATCTAATCATCGTGGTTACAAATATTTTGATTTATCGACTAATAAAATCATAATTAGTCGCCATGTTATTTTTTATGAAACCCAATTTCCTTTTGCTAAAGTCAGTAGTTCCGAGCCTAGTTCGTATAATTTTTTAGATGACGAGGTATCCCCGTATTTTATTCACCATTTATCGGACTTGTCCCACACCCAAACTCCGCCAACGGGCCCACTGCCCACTGGACCTACTGTTCCGGCAAATACCATTGTTTCCAGTGTTAATTCAACCCAGTTTTGGCAGTTGGGCCAGTTGCCCAACCCAATACCGACGTTGGTCCAGTACCTGCTTTGGCCTCGAATCTTGATTCCAGTATTGGGCCAGCAGGCCCACTACCTGTTGGCTAGCCCGTCTCCTATCCGAGTTCCTCCCAAAATCCACCCAATTTTCTACCGAGTCATAGACTGGTCACTCATAGTCTACGGGGTATTTTTAAACCAAAAAGACATTTTAATCTAAGTTCTAATGTTCTTAAATCCCCCTACCCCGTAACCAAGTGTCCGCATTAAATGACCCGAATTGGAAATTGGCTATGAACGACGAATATGATGCTATTATTGAAAATAAGACGCGGGAGTTGGTACCCCGTCCTTCTGATGTTAATATTATTCGGTCTATGTGGATTTTTACTCATAAGGATAATTCTGATGGTTCTTTTGCGAGGCATAAGGCTCGTCTTGTAGGTGATGGCAAGACTCAGCAGGTTGCCATGGATTGTGGTGAGACATTTAGTCTGGTGGTCAAATCGGCTACCATTCGCACTGTTTTAAGTCTGGCCCTTTCGGAAGCTTGGCCCATTCATCAGTTAGATGTGAAGAATGCTTTCTTACATAGTGATTTTAAGGAGACCGTTTACATGCATCAATCCTTGGGTTTTCGAGACCCCAAATATCCTTATCATGTCTATTTATTGAAGAAGCCTTTGTATGGGCTTAAGCAGGCCCCACGGGCTTGGTATAAGAGATTTGCAGACTATGTTTCCTCTATCGGGTTTTCACACAGCAGGCCTGATAATTCGTTGTTCATATATCGTCGTGCTATTTTGATTTATTGTGATAATGTTAGTGTTGTATATCTTTCTGGGAATCCGGTCCAACATCAAATGCACTACACATATTGAGATAGATATTAATTTTGTTAGCGAAAAGGTAGCTCATGGAGAAGTACGCGTCTTACATGTCCCTTCCAGGTATCAAATTGCAGACATCATTACGAAGGGTCTTCCCTCTGTTTTGTTTGAAGATTTTAGGGACAGTCTAATCGTACGAAGACTGCCCGCTATGACTGCGGGGGTGTGATAAATACCCGTGATATACACGGTATACTTGTCGTGTATATCACGGGCCGACTTCAGCCGATATGGACTGATTGAATCCGTGATATACACGGTGTATACATATCGTGTATATCACGATTTAATGGTTAGTTTAGGTAAGGTTTTGTTGTAGTATATTAGAATTGTACACTTACCTTAATTATGTAATTATTGTACAAATAGAATAAGGTTTTAGGAGTAGAATAGAAATATGATTTTTCTATTATGGAAATTGTAAAATTGTATATATACTTTTTCATTCATGAAAATAATCAAAGGATTATTTCTTTCAATAAAGTTAAATTGAGATATAAAGAGGAGAACATCCAATAGTTTAAAATTGAAAGAAGAGTTTGATTTTTATACAAAAGTTGGAAGATGAATAATAATTTGAATATACGAGTAAGAATTCAGAAAAAAAATTATGAGTAAAATTTATCATGTGACTAGTAAACCAGATAATCAAATTAATTAACTAAAATGCATACTCAACAAGATTAATGTTCTCTCGTAACCCTGAATTCTCTCATCCAATTGATTTATTAAAAAGCATATTAATTTAAGTTTACAAATACTAATATTGGATTAACAACTCAAATCTTGTAAAATTTCTTGTATAAATATATCATAACTATTTGATCTAATTGAAAGGTTAATCGAGTAATTAAGTCATTGTGGGGACGATACACTACTTACTACTGTATTATATTATTTATCGATCACGTATACTTTCATAATGATGAACGACCACCAATGATAACAAAGAGTGTAACATGTGAATGCATTTGTATGAATTAATACATATCAATGTTATTGCATAGTTATAATTCATTGAACATATTTTTATGCAGCTGACAGACCATTTTAAATACACAAATCCCTTGTATGAATATTATGTGTAAAATATCTAGTTTTCAAGATATTGTACCCCCATTACTCGCCAGAATAAAAAATTCCATTGTTCTTATTTAAACTCGCGGTCATCTAAAGTTATTCATAGATTTCACTTAAACACCTAAACCCCGACTTGTTTCAATTGAACCTCTATACCACTCTGAATTTGTACCATGTAAACATTTTTTGCCTACATGAAACTAGGGGTGGCCAGTGGGCTGTGATCGGGACATTCGGGCCGGGTTTGGCGGGATCGGGTCGGGGCGGGATCGGTGGAAGGGGCGGGATCGGGATAGGCGGGATTTACCGATGTCCCGCCCCTATCCCGATCCCGTCGGAATCGGGTTGGGTCGGGTCGGGATTCCGGGTGTTTTTTTTTTTGCACTTAATTTAAAAAATAACATATATATAAAAACTCAATAATTAAACAAGATAAGATAGTGTAATAAAAACATCTCAAGGCTGTTTTTGTGCCTCTTATATTATTTAATAGACATGTGATTTTTTTTATAATACAAATACAATTGTCAAAATTGCAACTTTGTGGTGTTGTTCAATAGTTGCAAATTACATAGTACAATTGCAATTAAAAAATTACATTCTGAAAAAAACATGTTCTAGTTTCTTGATAATTTCCTAGGTTCTTCGGTTGGAATTGATATTTGTTGATCAAATTGATCCACGTCGCTTCCACTACCTTCGGATAAGATTTCGTTGTAATTTTCGTCTTCTTCTTCATTGATCTCCGGTTGACCGCACCTTCTCCGCTCCGCTCGTATCCAATCTCTGAATAATACTACAATCTCCAAGCTGTCTCCGGCTAATGAGTGTCTGTGCTCTCCTATTTGATATCTGCCGGTAGAAAAAGCGCTTTCAGACGCCGTTGATGACGCGGGAATGTTCAAAACATCTCGGGCCATCATTGAAAGTGTTGGAAAGATCTTCTCATTCCCCCTCCAGTATTTCAGCAAGTCTTCACGTCCTTCTTCATTGAGAACTGCTTGGTACGGTACAGAACCCTGCAAAACAAAAATATCAAACTCGCTAATTTGGTTAGTAGCGGTACGACCACACATTCTATTTCTGAGGCTTTCAATACTAGCCGCAGAAATAGCATGTCTTTTGTAAGGTTGTGTTGAAGAAGAATAAGATGGTATGGAAGTCGGTAGGTTGCTAGCACTTTCTTGTTGGTAAAACCTATATACTTTTTTGCATTCGTCTTCTACGCTAGACAACACTTCTTCTTTAGTTTGTTCAATAGGTGGTGGGTGATTTGGATTTTTGGGACTTTGAGGTGGTAGTACTTCTATACAATCGTAAATAGTTTCAATAAGTGATTTAGTACCGTCTATTTTAATAGTCGGATTTAATACAACATTAATAATATAAATAGTGGGAATAGAAATACAATATTTTTTATTTTCATAAACATTTTTTAATAGCTGCCTTATAAGCTGGTTTTTTCATATATTCACTAAGTAATAAAAATATTAGAGCTATATAAAACAACATAGTTGAAATAATAGGATAATATATACCGGAAAATTCTTTTGTTGCTTGAAAAAATTTCTCTAAAAATACAATAAGTTCAGAAATTTTTACCCATCGCTATTTACAACCATATCAATTGGATTTTGATTATGAGAGTTAAAAAATAAAGTTATAGGTTTTCTATAGTCATAAGCAACAAGTAGTTGCTCGTATAAAGAATTCCACCTAGTGGGTACGTCTTCTGAAATTTTTCTATAAGGTAGTTGGCAATCGTGACAAGTTTTTTTATATGCTTTTCTTCGTTGTATTCTATTATTTTTAAAAATAAAGTTTATAGCAAATTGTATTTTACTAAGAATGTATTCAAAAAGTGATAGACCATCCTTTACAATTAAGTTATATATATGGCACACACATTTTATATGAAAATGATCTGAAAAAGATGGAGTTAAACTATTTTTTAAAATTGTAATAACGTAATTGTTAGAAGAAGTGTTATCTAATGTAATAGTCATAATTTTATCAGTTCCATAATAATCGCACACTTGATAAATATTTTCTACAATAAAAGTATCAGTGTGCCTATCATCTATATATCTATACGCTAAGATACATTTTTGCATAGACCAATTATAACATATCCAGTGAGAAGTTACCGTTAAATAATCATGGCCGTTAGTACTACGGCCTATATCAGAAGTGATAGTCACTTTGCCATTAAAATGATATAATGAATAACGTAAATACTGTTGATATTCATGTGCGAATCTAAATACATCTTTCTTAACATTTGATCTAGGAAAACCGTTAAAAGCAGGATTATACATATCTCTAATGTAATGAATAAAACTAGGAGATGAAGGAAATGAAAAGGGCAAACCCTCCACAACAACTAATTTTGCTATTGCTTCCCTATCTATATGTTTATCGTATTTAGGGCCTACAATTCCCCCCGTCATAGGGTTAATTTGACCATGTACTTGTTCCGGGACAATATGTGAACCTTGTCCCGATGGAGCAGACGTTTGCGCACCCAATTTTGAAGCCTCGCATTGGGCATACCTAACAGGATGAGACCTTGATACGCGTCTCATTAAACCCCCGTCCCACCTTGACCTTTTCCAGTTTTAAATTTTAAAACATCTTTATAAATTTTACATCTAGCTACTTGATTCTCTACGTCCCTATCAAAAAATGTCCATGCATCTGATTTTAATGTTCGTTTTGCTGGACCTCGTCTCATACTAGGGGCAATATGAGGCATTTCAGTTGAAGGTGCACTAGTGGGTGTGTTGTCATCTACATTAGTGGGTGTATCATCTAGATCATCGTCTAAATTAAAGTCTTCTTGAGTTCCAAAAAATAACTACTCGTCTAAATCTAAGGGTATTGTAGGAAAATGTTCAGTATCAACAAAATCATCCTGTGTAGGAATAAGGTTCTGTCTAGAAATAGGACCCTTGCCCTTGTTGCCCATACTAGAAGAAGCATGACCCATACCCGTAAGCATACATTTAAATCTTTCAATTATAAATTTATAATTATACTAATAAATAATTAAAGTAACTGAAATTAAGTGCGTTAAATAAAATAAACAGACAATAATAATTTAATGAAGGAACGAATGTACCAAACGCCGACGTAACGTCGACGTGTAATCGAGAGGTTGAAAATTGAAACTTTGTTCGATGGAAGATCCTCAAGCTAGTTGCCAACTTCACTCCCAAATGAATAAATAAAATTGAATATTTAGTAAACAATTAGACTTGTAGAGAGATAGATTGAGAGATTGTAGGAAGATTTGTGAGAAAAATGAAGAGAAAATGAGGTATTTATAGTTGAAAAATTGGGTTAAAGTGTAAATATAATAACTTATGAGTTAAAAATAAATATTAAGTGGTTGGGGGGGGGGGGGGGGTTGGGGAGGGGAAGGCCAAAAATGGCCGTTGGTGCAACGGTTATTTTTGCAAAAGGGGGAGTTTCGGGCGGGATCGGGGCGGGACCGGAATCGGGTTGGGACTGGCTGGCCTGGGGCGGGTCGAGACGAGACCATGTCCCGTCCCGGTTCGAGTCCCGATACTGTTTTTTTTTAAATGTTGGGTTCGGGGCAGGACCGAGGCGGTGTCGGAGCGGGACCGGGCCGACCCGGCCCACTGGCAGCCTTACATGAAACATCGTTTGCACTTCACTTAAATTGGGCGCATGAAGGAGTAATAGCGCAGCTTATGTGGCACCCCAACAGTAATATTCCCCTCCAACGTTCATATTATTAACTCATGTTACTATTTCTCCCCAAATTAAAAATCCTAAATTCCTAAATCAACCTCTCTTCTCTCTTTCTCTCGCGATTCTCTCTTCCTCCTCTCGCTATTCTATCTTCTTTCTCTCCTTATCATCTCTTCTTTCTATCTCTTTGTCTTCTCATAATTCAATCTCCTCGTTAATATTAGCCCAAAAGATGTCACAAAATTCAAGGAATACGATATTTGTAACTGCGGTAATTTTTGTTATCTGAGAACTTCGAGGACTCCAATGAACCTATGTCGTAGATTTTTTAGTTGCAAGATTCCAAAAATGAGTAACTACTTTCAAAATTTGATTTTTGGCCTTGATTTTTTGTGTATTTTTCTGTTCATAACTGTATTTCATTTTATGTAGGATAATAGTGGATGTGGTTATTTTAGATGGATTGATCCTTCTCCAGAGGTTGAGCTACTGAAGGAGAAGCTTAAAGAGGTTGAAGAAGAGAGGGATACATTGAAACACAAATTGAAGGAAATTGGAGACAAGATAGATGTATTGAAACAAAAATTGAAGGAAACTAAGCAAGAGAGGGACTGTGCAAAAGCCAAATTCAATAGGCTTGTGATTGTTGTTTTTTGTATATTAGCTGCAAAAATTCTCTTTGGTATTGTGTAATTTTATCCTAATTACTGTTATGTTATTAATTAGTGTAGTAGTTAGGTCAATGTAGTAGTCTTTTGGTTATTAGATTTTGTGAATTAGTTGGCCTTGTTTTGTATCAAATCTCCTCATTGTAAGACATGCTATTGTTATCGGAATTGATCCAACAAATGTCTTTCGTGTACACTTGATTTGTGAATGACAAATTATTTCAATTCGTTTCCTCATTCACTTTAGTCACTTGGTTTCCACATTCATCAATACTATAACTAAAATAAGTCAAAATGTACAGAAAAACATGTTATATATATATATATCCGGGATGCTGAGATGTATGTGTGGGCATACAAGGAGTGATATGATTAGAAATGATGATATCCGGGATAGAGTGGGAGTGGCCTCTGTAGAGGATAAGATGTGGGAAATGAGGTTGAGATGGTTCGGGCATGTGCAGAGGAGAGACAAATGCCCCAGTGCAGAGGTGTGAGAGGTTGGCTATGAACGGGTTCAGGACGGGGTAGAGGTAGGCCGAAGAAGTATTGGGGAGAGGTGATTAAACGGGATATGACGCATGTACAACTTACTGAGGACATGACCTTATATAGAAGGTTGTGGAGAACACGGATTAGGGTAGTAGGTAGTTGAGCGTAGTTCTACTTACGCTTACATACTGGTAGTTGTAATGTTATTATTGTAGCCCTGCTTAGCCTATCATACTAGTAGGCGCAATATTATTTTATAGTCTCATGTCCTTTAATTTCTATTGTTGTATGTTCTTTCGTGTACTTTATTTATCTGCATTAGTTACTGCTTTTTTCAGAATGCTTTATCATGACTTATTTGCTTTTGTTACTTTCATTTTCATACTGCTTTAAATTTCTTGTATGGGTCTGACCGTTTCTCTTGCTTTCCGTGTGCTTATTCTTTTCTTGAGCCGAGAGTCTTTCGAAATCAACCTCTACTTATCAAGGTAGAGATAAGATCTGCGTACACTCTACCTTTTCCAGACCTCACGTTGTAGGACTTCACTGGGTATGTTGTTGTTGTACACTGCTCTACATTGAGCTCAAAAGTGCAGTTGCATATCATAAAGGCATTGCTGCCTATTACTAAAGTACTGCTGCAGTATACATAGACAAAAGGACTGCAGCATATTTCCAGCATTGTAACAATTTACATAAACAAAAAACACATAAATCTAAACTGAGAGTAAATTGTTTTAGGACCAACATTGTAGCATATTACAGAGACAAAAACAGAACGAAGTTCCTAGATGAACTACTTATTGGAGGTTCACTTGCTGAAGATTTGATTTGATAAAGATGCATCTTTTGTTTCTCTGGTTGGCTCTCATTTGTTGCAGCTATGAGGTGGTGACTGCATTTTTTCCTTGCCATTTCAGGCCACGAGCTTTATAACCAATATCAATATTTGTTGGTGAAGCACTCTTTAACTTTGTTCTGTCATGTAGAACCCTCTAACTTGTTGTACTAGACTGTAATAGATGAAAATGGGAGATACAAAATTTCAATTTTTATTCTATAAATGAACAATCAAATCATAAAGTGAACTTACATTAAACACTTGGGTTCCAGTTTTAGAATCAGAGTAAACACCAAATCAGTTGTAGGCCTTTGTTTCTTCCATTAGCAGTAGCAGAACTGTATGACCCTTTTTGGCGTGATAAAGGTGGTAATTGACTAGAAAAAGCATCATATCTAAAATTAACAAATGAGACTCCCTTGCATTATCTCTCTTTCTTCCCCTTCTCATTCTAGTCCCAACTTGCACCCTTCTTTGTTGAGTTGTTGGCACATCTATTGTGTCACCACAAATTGAGCTTGATTGTGTAGTTGCATATGTTTGACTGAAAGTAGACTGTGAAGAACCTAAATTAAAAGATGTTAGATTTTAAACAAGTTGTATAAAACTGTACAATTAAAATTAGAATTGAATTGGTTTAAAATATACTTACTGATATTTGAGTACCACTTTGAGTATCTCTTGGTACAAATCATGTGTCATCACAAACAGAGCTTGGATGAATTAGTTGAGATGATTGAGTTGAATTTCTTTGCCTTGAAGTTGAAGGTCTAGGGTTAGAAAGGCCTGCACCTATTCCATTCTATACAACACAAACAAGAAGATGAAATCCAATAAAATGTATAAACTTCATACAAAGTTAATAAATAAGAAGTCAAGCTGTACTTGCTCTTTTCTCACAAAGAGTCATGTTATGGCCAATTTGCTTGCATCTGGAGTCGGTCATTTTGACACCCTTTTTTAACATCTTACCATACTTTTTTGGCTTATCCTTATCCTTTCTTCTACACTTCTTTGCTCTACATGTTTATCACGATCTTGATTTAAGTAATAATAAGCACAAACAACATGAGGGCAGGGAATACCTCTCAACATCCATAACCTACAATCATAATATTTCTTGTCAAGGTGAACAACAAATGTATACCCCTAATCTCTAACTTCAAAATCATTAACCCCATTCTACTGAACTTTACACCTGCTAGAATACTATTTGTTCTCTTTTAGTATTCTTCTTGCCATAGGTGTAATGTCTGTTATCTAGCAAATCTGATCATGTCTGCTCATCATTTTATGTCTACTTTCCTCTAACACGGTGATACTGGATTTATGTCTAGCAGCTAAGATCCAATAATTGAAGGTCTCACACATATTATTTTCTACAATATCACATTTGGCATGACACTTGAAAAATATAATACAAAATGTGGTGACTTCATAATGCATAAAATTCTCAGTTATTTCCTCCTTACCCAGTTTATACAATGCATCCATCTCCTCATGAAGCTTGACTTCAAAGCTGGCCTTTAAACATCTCCAAAATTGTTTCTTTTTTTCTTATCTTCTCCATTTTTTGTGCCAGTTGTTTTACACTTTCAAAGACCATTTTCAGCTCACATACAATTATCTCACAGTCTTCATCATACTTTGTTTTTTTTGCTTTTCCTTCTAGAAGGTAAATTTACTCCCCTAATAACATCTATATCAAGCTCTTCATCACTATCCTCACTCCAACAATCAGAGCTATCAATATATTCCTCATCTCCACCCAATATTCCTGCATATTTGTTAGCCTTGTTTTTCCCTATATCCTCAAACCCTCTATCTACACCACCAGCCTGTCCAACAGGTATTTCTTCAGTTACAACATGCTTCTTTCTCTCTTTTTTACTTCTTCTTTCTTATCTAAAAGCTTTCAACTCCTCATCAACATCTGAGCCATCTTCTAGTGGTATTTATCCAAGATCTGAATCACTACTGACATAATATGATATATTTCCATCAACATCTACTAGATTAGATGTCTCTTCATCTAAGTTAGCATCACCAACACCCTCTTCATCTAGGTTAGCAGCCTGACCACCACCCTCTTCAGCTAGGTTTGCAGCTTCTTAAACACCTTCTTCAGCTAAGTTAACAGACTCACCAGCCCCAACACCCTCTTCAGCTAAGTTAATAGACTCATCAACCCCAACAACTTAATTTAATGACATAGTTTCACTAGAAGAAACTTATGAACCTGTTAAAAGACCAACAGGTCCCTCAGTGTCAACCAAGACATTATCAAATGAATTAAGGACAAATACTTCATGGTGTCCTCATGTTTAAAGTCTTTTATTTGATCCAATAGTTGGTCAGATTTAAGCACATGAAATTGTTTAATAATGATATGTTGGTAATAAAATCAATCAACATGTAAATACTCCAATTCTCTAGTATAATAAAACAATTCCATTAGGGAAAAATAGTCTTTCTCAATATACCTGAGGGCTTGCACACACTCTCCAACATAAGTAGGGACATGAATCTCAGAAAAGGTTCCTCAATGGCGAATCTTGGTAAATATGATCTTCTCCATGGTCAAATGTTACGGAAACCCTGAAATATCAAACAAACAATTTAGGGTTTGACGGAATATACTCAGCAGCAGCAACAAACAACTAAAAAATACACTTTTATGGACAAAATAGTAAAGGGAATAGGTGGAAAGGGACGAAATATTCTCTAACACAAAACCCCAAATTTGAAAATTAAAAAACCCTAACTTTTTAAACACACTATTTGATACGTATAAAAAAAATAGATCGATAATCTAGTTTAACGGACTTACACGAAGAAAATTCTTCAAAAAATACATGAAATCAAGCCTCTAATCGTCGAATACAGATCATAGAGACCGAATCGCCATATAGAGAGAGAAGTCGGGGAGAGAGAAAATGGGTTAACTTTTAACAACTTGGAATTTAGGGTTTTCTTTTTGTGTTTCTTCCTCCGTTTTTTTTTTTAAATATACGTCGTGGATTAATATTTACACATGGAAAATGCTAAATGGACGAATAATCCACATCAGCAACGTATATTTACACGCGCCAAGGTTTTAATACAAAATGAAAAAAAAGTGCTTACCTAGTACAAATTCGGAGTAGTACAGGGATTCCATCTAAACAAGTCGGGATTTAGGTGTCTAAATAGAATGTGTATAACTTTAGATAACTGTAAATGACTTGAGCCTTAATTTTAAGTTTCCACTTACCTGTTACATGCTTTCATGTGTTTTTATCTTTATAACTATATGTTCAATCCTTTTTAATCGTTTTTTTTCTCCAAAATTATTTTAACCGTTAGAGAAGAAGAAAACGAATTAAAAAGAGCACGAGAAAAATTAGATAATATTAGTTGCTCTGTTCTCAAATACTACTCATTAAGACATATATCGCGATTTAATGGCTGAGGCACCAGAATTAGTCTGATCTAAGCAACAAAAAAAAAAAAAAGGACGAGGAAGAGATCACGTGCACGGGCAGGTGCTTGCACGTGAGCATCAAATCCCCGCCAATATTAGGTATATTTAGGTCTTTTGTCGTCGCATCAATTGAGAGACAAGTATGGAAGTGCGTAGCCTAACTGGTGAATCAATAGTTGTCTCCATTTCGCAGGACAAGACCATTCAGGAACTCAAGCAACTCCTCAAGCTAGATTTCCCTCCCGCTTCAAGTTCCCCAAATTTCCACCTCTTTCTAAAGGCAATTTCTCTCTTCTCTTCCTATGTTGCATTTATCGTACATCCCTGAATTTACATTTTGTTTCAAATCTTATGATGCAGGTGTTTTTCGTATCTGGTAATTTTGTATTCTTGATAGTTACCCGGTTAGCACCCCCCCCCCCCCCCACACACACACACTCTTTCTTGGAACCTTTTATCTTTTTGATCTTTTTTTGTGGGTGGATATCAGGGTTTCACTGCTTATTGTAGTTTTTGGACTTTGCAACTATACCTAGAAGGACGGAACAACACATACCCAGTTAATCCCACATGTGGGATCTGGGGAGGGAGGGTAGTGTAATGCAAAAAATTATTATTTTTTATATTCATCTTTTGTGGTATTTTTTTGTTATCAGGGTGTCAAATTGGGTTTAGAGAGTAAAGTAAGTGACCATTCAGTTGGCAGTGGGGAATTTCTGGTACTTGTTCCCTATACTAAGAAAGATAGACAACAAAACAAGAAAACTGCGGCACTTGCTAGTTCAAATATCCCAGTTGGTGGCTCAACTCTGAAACAAGCCGAGACAGCATGGTCTGATATGATGCAAGACTTGTCTTACTTGAGCAGCATCTCTAGGAATGACAATCAGACTGAAGTTCCTTTGGATGAAGTAAGTTCTAGAAATTCAAATGGACGCAGTGTTCCATCGAATTGTTCTTCACAGGTTAAGTGCAAGAGAAGCATCAAGAATGACAAGATGGAAGGACATGCAGATGAGCTAGTCCTTATCATACTAAACTCATCTTCGGTTGACATGGATGATGAGAAAGCTAAGATATTTGTTAAGGTTTTAGCGTCTGTAAATTGTTTTACTGACCCGGATTCAGGGAACTGCATGTGTAAGGAAGCCAACAGAAAGGACAATGTCTCTGATCCATGTTCGAGTGGTAGTGATTCGTGTGGGTGTCCGACGTGGTTGAAGAGTATAAGCAAAATATTTTCTTTTGTAAACATTTATTCAGCTTCCCTACAACTTCATCAGGAACAAGTTAACTACCCTGGTCTGAAGGGAGCACTTGATCATCTCTGTCTGTTTGGATTTCAGGCCGGTGTCACAGACATCGAGCAACTTTCCTTCCTTTGTCCTAAGGTACTTTGTTGGACCTCTGGCTAGTTTAACAGTTTTATTCCCTACAGATATCTCATTTACCCTACTTGCCTACTTTGTTTAAGTGAATGTACGATTTGATCTCAGTATTTGTTCTAGGAATTTATAGGAAACAAGCTTTTACATTCTTAATTTCACTTATACTTCTAATCATTTATCCCATTCAGTTCTTTTAAGGTGTCACCACAACCAGATGGATTTTGAGAGGTATCAGGTGGTCATTACCCCAACAATCTTTTGAAGTTATATTCTTTCCCTTATCAATTTGCTAAATATGCTGATATTTCAGTTAGAAATGGCTTTGTCCTCCCCCTTCTTGCTACAAAATTCAACCTTGAGGTCTGGTTAGATCACTTATCAGGACTATGAACTTTCTTCTTCAAGTACTTATGCCTTATTTTTTTTTAGGTTGTACACATTGTTGATGATGATACAGTGGTTAAAGATTTCAAGGATGGTATTGTCATTTGCAGAAACTCAACAACAAAGAGAGACCAGAGTGCAAGTATGTTTAGTTCATATTTAACTCTTTGATATAGGAAAATGGCTGCTTGAGCACTGAAGAAGTCTGTTTTTCTCCTTTCTGCCGAGTAGCTAAAAAAGGTGTAACCATATCAAATGTTCTCCGCTCAATTAAGAAAAGGGAGAATGCATTCCGAACAAGTCTGTTGAAGTTCGTCAAGTTGTTAAAGGTATGTCACTTCTCCACTTTAGTTGAATTCCTCATTAATCCAATAAAATATGTATTGGTACTTGTGATCTCAAGAAAAAAGATTTTTTTGAAGAAATATCTAGCAAGTAAAATTGTTTGGTACTTGTGATCTCAAGATTCTTCCTATTGGAAATCACTTAGGTACTATATGGTGGGTAGTATTTTGAAGTTATGGGTTTAGCTTAATGTTATCATCTGGAAGGTACATGAACGAATTGTCACAGACATAAGCATCTCTTTGTGATGCTGCGAATCTTAGTGCCTCTTTTATTTTTCTTAAAAAGTCAGTGGTTTCTAGCATCTCGACTAATCAACCAGGAAGGATGTCTGACCCACAAGCACAGGTTAGGTAGTCCGGCCCAGCAATGCTAGAGCGCATGGGCTCAAGCAAGTGTTTATCATTAGAGCGGGTCGAGCAAGCGTTTATTTGTATTTATTTTCTATTTTTTTTTATTAAGGAAAGGTATTTTCATTCATAAACATGGCCAAAAAGCTGGCCGTATACGAGGGGTATACCAAAAGGTAAAGAATCCACAAAACGATATGATTCTCTACAAACTCCACCCAATCTTCTATACAACAAGGGACTCTATGATTGCACCAAAAGAAAATAAGGGATCGGGGACTACTCCTCAATTGTGCAAAGCTCGATTCTACTCCCTCAAACGCCCTTCTATTTCTCTCTCTCCAAACAACCCACATGAGAGCTAGTGGGACCACCTTCCAAGCCCTACGTCTTCTTCCCATGCTCCCGCTCTTCCAACTGAACCTCAATTCTTTCACTGTTTTTGGCATTGCCCATGGAGTGCCAAACCACCTAAACATATCCCACCATAACCTCATGGTTAGCCCACAATGAAGAAGAAGATGATCCACGTCCTCACCCGCCTCCTTGCACATGTAACACCAACTGACGCAGACAACCTTCTGCTTTCTAAGATTTTCCGCCGTCAAGATCATCCCTCTAACGTCCTTTTATATCCATTGTTCATTTTGATTGTTCAATGTTATGAGGTCCTTCGTAGTTTGATTGATATTGATTGACTCATTGTGACAGTTATTCTAAGATCTAATATTAAATTACTAATGTCGCAATGCAGCGTCAAAATGGAAATGAGTTCTCTAAAATTTCCCTGGAAGATTTCATTACCTTTGTGAGTCAAGGTGGTATTGGTGCAACAAGTATTGACACGAAACGAGCAGGTTCTCATTCCTTTGAAGCAAAATGCTGTGTAAGTCGTAAACCCCTGCACTAAGCCTTTTGTAATTGATGCTCTCTTAATCCATCATAACATGCTACATCTATGCAAATATTTCCACAACTTTTGCATCTTAATTGTACATTTGCAGAAGTGAGAGTTTCAAATTCACAACTTTCTCCGTATTTGATTTTTATGTTGTAATTCTTCTTCGTTAGAAGTGCTTGCATGATCATTACAAATAACTTTATCTTTGTTTTTTCAGAGGTCACTCAAGCTTATGAAGGAATTATTCATTGTTAACATAGGCACAGAAATGATGGGAACTTAGCAGAACACATCTGCTCTTTTGTTATAAACTTCTGTCACCTTTTGAGATGCTAGCGATAAATATCTTCTCTTGCTAGAACAAATGCCTAATGGATATTTTAGTGACTGTCTTGAAAGGGGCAATTTCAATGAAGTGGGTAGATGAAGGATAGAAAAAGAAACATTAGCAGTGGCCTACCTCAGTAGTACTGCTAATAGCAGTGTCTTGAATGACCTTGTATCAGTGCCAGATTCCCTTGGTTATTGTGGTCCTTTTTTGTATAGATGACAAAGAATTGTAAATGATTTACGTTGAAGACCCGAGAAAGTGTTCTGCAGCTTTGATAATCTTTTGATTCTGCAGCTTTGATAATCTTTTGACATGCAGGATACAAATCCTATGACACCTTTGGAAATGGTGGAACATCTGAGAAATGGGATTGGATCTGATGGACAGGTTTTCACCTTATTGCCTTTTTACTCTTTGACATTGTTCTTGTTCCCGTCTTGCCAACTACATGTATTCCATTTCTTTTTCTTATGGGTGAGTTACTCCAAGAGAGTTTTTCATTTCTATGCTGTTGGAGAAAGCTGAAGTCCTCACTTACGTCAGTGGACGTGTACTTCAATTGTGAATGACTTCAATTTAGCTACTATATGACCCAATTATTGCTGTTAGAGCCAACCCAAGGTTGTCCACCATTAATTTTGTTCCTGGTGCAGGTTGTTCATATTGAAAATATCAGTGTCCGCAATGCCACCTATGTTGAGATCCCAAGTGCACTTTCAGAAAGCACAATATTGGCATTGAAAAACATTGGAGTTACCAGATTATATAGCCATCAGGTAATATGCTTGTCTATCTAATATGGTTTCCCTTTAAACAAAAGTTTTATCCAAAACTTTCTAAGCTTTATAAGTCTACAGGCTGAGTCTATTCAGGCTTCTCTTGCGGGGAAAAATGTTGTTGTAGCTACCTTGACATCCAGTGGGAAATCTCTTTGCTACAATGTGCCAGTTCTGGAAGTATTATCTCAGAATTTGTCTGCATGTGCTCTATACCTCTTTCCTACGAAGGTTCCTTGCTTTATACTTTCCAAGCTTAATTGTTGAATATTTAGTATTTGAGAACGCTAGTCTCGCAGAAGTCTTTTGCCTTTAAATTTTCTGCTTATGTTTGTTGAATAGGCTTTGCGTCTGTTAAGATTTGCCTCAATTCCATTGTAGTCTAATGATTCCTTATTAGCATCTTTATTGGAGGTTTCTACATCGTTTGAGTTGTCAATGCAGGCTTTAGCACAAGATCAACTAAGGTCTTTATTAAACATGACAAACGAGTTTAGCGTTGACCTTAGAATTGGTGTATATGATGGGGACACTTCTCAGATGGATAGGAAGTGGCTGCGTGATAATGCTAGACTGGTATTCAGTAAGTTTTGATGTTTAGATAGGTTGAGATTTCTGTTCTTGTCCTTTCCTATGTTGGTCTATTTCCTACCTCTCCTTTCCCTTTTCTTATGCAAGTACTGTAATTTCATCTGTTTTTTCAGTTGATCACAAATCCTGATATGTTGCATGTCTCAATCTTGCCATGTCATAGACAATTCAGTCGAATTTTATCAAATCTTAGGTAAATTTTCTCGATCATTTAGTAGTAATTTTGTTTCACATTACTAATGTGCTCGAACGTTTCCTGGTTCATTCTTTTTCTTTGGTTTAGTGTCCCTGGAAGTACTCTATTTTTCTTAAAATTAAAATTGACACCTTAATCTCATTTGCATGTCTCAGGTTTGTCATTGTTGATGAAGCCCATTCCTATAAGGGGGCATTTGGATGTCATACTGCTCTTATTTTGAGGAGACTTCGCCGACTTTGTTCTCATGGTACTTTTTCCCTTGCTGTCTACTGCTACTACGAGATCTTTTTATCCTTTTGTATGTTTTGTTTGTGCCTTCTATGGAAAGTTGGCTTTTAATTGATTTCTCATGCAGTGTATGGCAGTAATCCTTCATTTATATTTTCTACTGCGACTTCTGGAAATCCCGTGGAGCACTCAAAGGTATCCAATAACATGGATAGTTTTACTATATAAAATCTTTAACTATTTAGGTAGTGCTTACAGTATGACTCGATAAACGAAGAAAAGTGAAAGAGGGATGAGATATCACCAGAATACACTCAAGAAAGGGACGGACTCTCGTCACCTTAAGGGATATACCAAAAGAGTTGAGAGTTAAAACTAGAAGAAACCCTTCTTCTAAATAGCTAAGACTCACTTTATAAAATTCAATCTCAAAACTATTTTCTACATGCCAGGAGGGGGGGAGGGGGTTGACGGATCAACCCTTCATCTCTAGGCTAAGATTTTCAAATAAAGTCACCCACTAAGTCTACCAGCATAATACTTTCAACTGAAAAATCTAAATCTACTCTACTGGATAAAGCAGACAGAATCAGAATAAAATCTTTAAAAACCAACCTAAATTCAGTTTGAAAATACTTAAAACGGAAATATCTTGACCAGAATTTGAAGAAACATGGTCAGTGAGGATTCATTGTTGTTGTTGTTGTAAAATCTGAAGTGTTAATGGTGAAATTGCCAACCATTCATTTCCCGTCAGCTTGATACGTCAAAGAGATTGACCACCTCCCACAGTAGGAGACTCCGAATTACACTTCGTTTAATTAGTTGGAGAATAGACAAATCCACTAGCTATCATAATTTAATTCTTTCTTCTTATAAAGAGATTTTTTATCAGAGATCTTCTTATACACATATAATATGTTGATGTTGACTCTTATTCTGCCTCATTTCTGTGTTTTTGATAGCTTTGTTGTGGAATGAAACGAATCAGAGGTGCTTTGAGAGCAAACAGAACTGTTTACAGAAGTTCAAGATGAATTGCTTAATCCTTTTACCTTATCAAAAAAAAAAAGAAGAAGTAACCCTTTATTACTTTTGGTGTAAACAAGTAGTTTTTGTGCAAACAGAAGATATTTTTGATGATTTGGATTCACTGTAATAGGAGGATATTGTAAGGAAACAAGATGTAGGATGTAACTTTTTGAAGGGGGACTACACATTTGGATGTAGTATACATGTGGATATATAGATTAACTGTTACCATTTTCAAAAGAATATTTCCTGATATTATCCTACTTGTTTTTGAAAATAATGTGATAATAACATGATATCTGTTGCCTACTACTTTTTCCTATGGCAACTTTGAGGATCTCACCTCTATAATTTCTTTGTCATTCACGTAGCAACCCTGAACTCTCAAAATTTACACCATTCTTATCTTCTGCATTAGCAGATGCTTCCACCTTTATCCGTGGAATTCATCTAAAGCTGAAGTCTAGGATGAACTCTGTAAATGCTTGCATGTTATAGATTACAAATAGAGGGTTCTCATGTATATACTCTAATCATATCAGACTAGTTAGTATTTGTTGATTATATAAAAATCTCATCTCGTCGCCGTGGAGTTATGTAGGAGCTCTCAAATCTACCAACAATAGAGTTGATTCAGAACGATGGCAGCCCATCTGGCTCAAAGCTTTTTGTGTTATGGAATCCTCCTTTGCGCCTGAAAATGGTAGGTTCTCTGATCCTATTGCTCGTGTGTATTCAATTGGAAGCTGTTTTCCTTCATTTGTTGTACTTTTATCTTGCAGATCTCAAAGAGAATTAAGAGTAGCGTTGAGGATGGCTCTGTTGACAAGCATCTGATTGCTAGAAGATCAAGGTGAAAATGATTTCCTGCTTTGTGTCCATTGAGAATTTGATAGAGACCTCACCTTCTGTTTTCTAAATGCATATTATAAGAGTCCTGTATCTTTTCTTCCCCATGAACTGGGTCATCCTCGCTGGATCAGGAAGGAAGCAAGTGCTGTTTTCTCGACATACAAGAATATATACCAGAATTATTCTTCAAAGTGTGACCAATTTGTTAAGGAATTGAAAGAAAACATGTAGGCTTAGGAGACAACATATAACATGATACTACCAACATGCCTATTTTGATGGAATTGAATGAATAGTAATTTACAAGGAAGATAACACTATTTATAAATAAGGTTGAATGAGAAGATATTGGCTGAGTAAATTACCAGTCAAGTAGGTTATGTGGAGAGGATACATCTGATATAACATAACCAATGATCTTGTAAGAATTCTGAAGAAATTAGGGTAGAGCTTAGGACATCAGTTCTCTGAAATTTACAGAAGCTCACTCTGTGATGGACACACCACAATGAAGATAACTAAAATCAAGGCATACACTATATGCATTTGTCAAACATGAGGCAGGTTATATCCCCATCAGGGGCGGAGCCGAGTGGGTGGAAGGGGGTTCGGATGAACCCCCTTCGACGAAAAATACAATACAATTTACAAGGTTAAAATCATTTTTATGCATATATAGTAAGTGCGAATCCCCTTGGTTTTTTTCGTGTGTTTACTTCTTTTATATTTTGAACCCTCTTAGTGAAAATCCTAGCTCCGCCACTGATCCCCATGTCAGCAAATTTCTCTGGATATATACACGTATAGGAGACCTTGATAACTTGTTGGTAGAGACTGGTCGTATTGTGTATTGTCACAATGCCTTTGAAACAGGGTAATAGTAGGAATACTTTCCATAATTTGTGGTAAAGATTTTACGTGTGAAAAGAAAATGTGATGAAGAATCTCATCCATAGCTACTTTGGAGTAAATGAACATTCGAACCTATAAAACTAGATTAAAATGGATAGGACTATGCATTTAATTAGTAATGGCATTTGGTTTACTGACATATTCTGAAATAGTTTTAGGAGCTTTTATACTGCTATACCGGTAACATATAAAGTATTGAAATTAACATTAACAAACTTTATTCTGCCTTACTAAGAGTCTTGTGTTAGATTATTAGTTAGTGCAACGTGCCTCACCATAACCTTGCACCTTGACTTTTTCATATGTTCCTTATATCTCCCTCTTTTGTCCTTATTATGCATGTGATCCACTTCATCACTCCATAAGTTGGATGCTTGAGAATATGTTAGATTCTTGGAAGTTAGCCCTAACAGGAATGTTCTTACCTTATTTCCCCATGCTTTTTCTTTCTTCTTTTTCTCTTTTTTTCCGTTATTTCATGATCTTAGAGAAGTGTCTTAATTTCTAACATCTTTCTGTTTTTCTCTGCCGCAGTCCCATTTTGGAGGTTTCTTGCCTTTTTGCAGAAATGATGCAGCATGGTCTTCGTTGTATTGCATTTTGTAAAACACGCAAACTTTGTGAGCTTGTCTTATGTTACACGTAAGTGAAATTCCACTACATAATTAAATTGTTCGTTCTCATTTTATCTTCTATTAACAGTTTAGTATGCTGGAATATTTGGTTGTCCTAAGGCGTGAGATTCTTCAGGAAACAGCACCTCATTTAGTTGATACTATATGCACTTACCGAGCTGGTTATATTGCTGAGGTTAGGATCTATAACTTGGTTAAGGACAGTTTGTTCATCCTCTTTACTTAATCTTTCCCAAGGAAATTTACTTAAACAAGTGTTTTTTATGTTGCTCTAAACTTGCTTACATTATTGGCTTGTAAATGAATTTAACTTCGTTTCATTTTGATCCGTTTTAACCACTTGTTCAATAACTTATTCACTTGCAAAATAGCATGGTTCTTACCTTATACTTGTGGCTGATGCTCTTCATAAATAAAATAATTTGTCGCTGATGGTATACTTCAAGCTAGTGTGCAAATTTGCCAAATAAATTCTGCTCTAGATTCTTTGAAAATGAATGAGTTGAAAGAGATTACTTTTTTTCTTGTGGACAAAACTCCACTTAGAGATGAGCCAAAAGAAAGCACTACACTAGTTCCATATGCAGACAAACTTTATTTGTAAGGTTTATTTTCTTGGAAGTGAGGGTTTAAAGTACTCTCACCTATCAAAATAAAAGATGCATCACTACTAAATTGTTCAGAGCTACTCCAGGTTATGTCATGTTACTACCCTCACAACAGTGAGTTCTTGTTAGACATAAGAGACCAATGAGGAGCTGATCTTCTCAGGATACAACCCAAAGAAAAAGACAACACTGACTAACCTATGCAGACAAACTTTATTTGTTGGGATAACTTTATTGTAGGCAAAGGTTTAAAGTAATGTTACCTATCAGAAAAGGAAAAGAAGGAAAAGTTCTTTCTACTAAGCATTCAGAGCTTTGGATATGCTGATTCCAATCTAAGTCATGTTACTACCGTAATATCAATCTTGTTGGCTCAATCTAATCTTCTGTCACCTTATTTTCCTTACCGTATATGGAAATTCAATACTCGTTATAATAGCTAATTCTTGCTTCCATAGTTTCTATTTGGCACTTGTGCTTATTGTTCTAACACAGATAAACAGTATGGCATAATTTTGCATATTGGCAAAAAGATAGTTTGACCTTAGTTCTTCATGGAGCAGGACCGAAGAAGAATTGAGCATGACTTTTTCAATGGTAGTATATGCGGTCTTGCTGCTACAAATGCTCTTGAATTGGGTATTGATGTAGGACATATTGATGCAACCCTACATCTAGGTTTTCCAGGCAGTATAGCTAGGTATTAACTGTTTGTTTGTGTCCCTCCGAAGATTTACACTTTTATTCTCATGCTGATATAGTTCAAATATTTTTTTCCTCAAGTCTGTGGCAACAAGCAGGAAGGTCAGGCAGAAGGGGAAATGCATCACTTGCTATTTATGTTGCCTTTGAAGGGCCTTTGGATCAATATTTCATGAAATTCCCCCAGAAACTTTTCAGGGGCCCAATTGAATGTTGTCATATAGATGCAAGAAACCGGCAGGTTGTTTTAATTTCTTCTTGGGTTTCTTGACCTTGCCCTCATTTTCGATTTTTAGTGATTGAACTGTGTGTTTAGTAGGGAATTCAGTTAACATTTGAAAAGCATGTGACTGGCAGGTTCTTGAACAGCATCTGGCTGCTGCTGCTTTTGAACATCCACTGAGCTTGTCTGATGATGAGAAATACTTTGGCCCTGGTTTGGAGAGTGTCATAATGGCACTTAAAAACAAGGGAATTCTTAGTACGGATATATCACGTAGTGCTGCAGCCAGGATATGGAGCTACATCGGGTTGGAGGTATGATCCTTCGCGTGTAGTTAATCTACGATACTGTGTTTGTGAGCTAGGTGTGGTTAGTTTTGCTAAACCATTCTATGCTGTTACCAGAAGATGCCCTCAAGTACCATTAGTATTCGAGCCATAGAAACTGAGCGGTACAAAGTGATTGACATTCAAAAGAATGAACTCCTGGAAGAAATTGAAGAAAGCAAGGCTTTCTTTCAGGTAAAACAGTAGCAACTATATCTGGCAAATTTGTTATTATTCCTATTGGCAGAAGGCGGAAGAAAGAAAACACTAACAGGAAAAAGAGGAGGGATTGAGAGATCATCATTCTGATGCTTATATAGTGATATTCATGTGTGTTATACATGTGTGTATATTATTTTGGTGCAGCAGGAACTCTTCAATCTTGAGGTTCTCTTTTGGCTTCCTTTTAAGTTATCTTGTCAAGTTAATCAGTTCAAGCCCAAATAATTTTACAGGTTTATGAAGGGGCCAATTATATGAATCAAGGGAAGACTTATCTTGTGAAAGAGCTTGATGTGGCAAACAGAATTGCTTGGTGCCAACGAGCGGACTTGAAATATTATACCAAAACTCGTGACTATACTGATGTCCACGTCACTGGTGCAAACTTTGTATGTCTCAAGTAGTCCTTTCCATTTTCCTACATGTTTTTCAAGGATTGTCTCTGCCTTCTTTAAGCAGTGGCCCTTTTTTTCTTTATCTCGGTGTAGAGATATTTGCTTGAGTAAATAACTAATAATATTGCTTACTCAGCTCTTATCCTCTAGAATTCATGATGGGTGTTTTTTGGTCCGTGGGATATATGGGGTGCAACCCTTCCCTAGACCCTGAGTGATGCGGGATGCTTTGTGATCCGGGCTGCCCTTTCTTTGGTTCCGTGGGATATAGGATAACAATCCCGGGATAGAATTTGGGATTATTCAATCCCATGTTTGGTTGGATTTTTGTTGTTGGTATTAGGAAAATCCCAGATTTAGTTAAACCACAATTTTTTGTCCTATTTTTATACCACATTCCATGTGGGATAATAATCCCGGGATTAGCTATCACGGGATAAAACATTCAAATGACCAAAATGTCCTTCTCCAGAGCTCATCTTCTCCCAAAATATTTTAGGAAGGCCAAGGTTAGAATTGGAAATAAAAGTTTATCCAAGTATATGTATTTTAAAACAAAAAAGATGTTTTATAGTATATCCCAGTTTTAATACAATGAACCAAACAGCTACCGAAAAAAGCATATCCAATAAATAATCCCGTCATTATCTAATCCCAGTATTATAATCGCCACATTATAATCATGGTATAACTTGTTTGCGAACCAAACGACCCCTTACAGTTTGTGTAATCTCTACCACCTGTTAGAGCTGTACTGTCAAGTGTCTCTCCAGGAATCTGGTATGGAGATAGTTAAGGGCATGATGTACATTGTCCCAAATTAGTGACAGAAAAGAAGCTTAGTTTCTGTCCTGCAAAGAGGAATCTCTATGCTACTGGTGTTTCATCCTCGACAAATAAGGTGTGTTCAGCATATGTGATGCAGCCTTTCTCGTATTAGACTGAGTTAATGGCTCCGTAGTCAAGGAAAACCCTGAACTTCCAGTCATCAAAAGTATGGTAGATATTTAAAGAAGCATGGCCTTTCCTTATCACGTTTACTGCTGATAGGGTCCTCGAATGCACTTGTCATCATAGAGAGATCCTTGATTAACTGGCTAGATGGAAATGCTTTATTGGTCTTATTTAAGAAAAAGAAAAATTCTCATATTGCTTATTGCATGCTACTTGTGAAATTACTCTTTGTATACCAAGGCATTTTATAAAATTCAGCTATGTTACATCCCAGTTAAATAATGGATTGACATGATACATATTTTACCACTATGTAGGCTTACCCAGCAAGGACTATTAGTCTGCGACTTCCAAGAACAACTGCCCAAGCACAAAGTTGCAGAGTAACAACCACATGGTTCGGTTTCCGCAAAATATGGAAAAAGAGCAACCAAGTCTTTGACACTGTTGAACTTTCACTTCCTAATTTCACATATGAAACCCAGGTGATTACCAGTTTGAACTGTGTTTTGGAGTTCCTCTGTGTGTGATGTTTGTTCATTACTGTTTTAGTACTCTTTCTTCTTTGTAATTTCTAGCTTTAATGCACATGCAGGCTGTCTGGATTCAAGTCCCTCAGGCCATAAAGATAGCTGTAGAGACCTTAAATTATTCATTCCGAGGAGGCTTACATGCTGCTGGTCATGCTCTTCTTAATGTTGTTCCTATGTAAGTTTCAACCACACGAGTTTTTGGATCAGGCTCAACATGTTCTCTGTCTGAGTTAACATACATTAGAACTGTTCTCTCATTGCCTCCTGAAACTTGTCCTGAAGGTACATAGTTTGCAATTCATCTGATTTAGCTTCAGTGTGTGTAAACCCTTATGACTCCCGCAATGTTCCAGAAAGAATTTTGCTTTATGATCCACATCCTGGAGGGACTGGCATTTCAGCACAGGTGAACCATGTCTGCTTTTGATTCATTTTCTGTAATGATTTGATTTTATTCTTATTATGTGTGGATGAAATGGAGGCTCGCCTCTGGAGTCTTGTGTGATAAGAAGGTGCCACCAAAACTTAAAGGCAAGTTCTATAGAGTGGTAGTTAGACCTACTATGTTGTATAGGGCTGAGTGTTGACCACTCAAGAAGTCCCACGTCTAGAAGATGAAGGTGGCGGAGATGAGTATGTTGCGATGGATGTGTGGGCATACTAGGACGATATGAGTAGAAATGAAGTTATTCGGGATAAGGTGGGAGTGGCCTTGGTGGAGGACAAGATGCGGGAAGCGAGACTGAGATGGTTCAGGCATGTTCAGAGGAGAGGCACAGAGGCCCCGGTGTGGAGGTGTGAGAGGTTGACTTTAGACGGGTTCAGAAGAGGCCGAGGTAGGCCGTAAAAGGATTGGGGAGAAGTGATTAGGCAGGACATGGCGCAGTTACAACTTACCGAGGACATGACCTTAGATAGGAGGATGTGGAGGACGCGGATTAGGGTAGAGGGTTAGGTAGTAGTACGAGTCTCGTGTATCCTTCCATACTAGCAGGCGTAGTGTTACCTTGTAGGTTTTTGTCCTTCGATTTTCTGTTACTATTTGCTATTGCTTGTAATGTTAAAATTTCTTCATTAATGCTTATCTATAGTATTTTGTCATGATCTCTTTACTTTCTTCAAACCGTATTTGACCTTTTTTGTCATGTTTTCTCTTGAGTCGAGGGTCTATCGGAAACAACCTCTCTACCTCCCAAGGTAGAGGTAAGGTCTGCTTACACTTTACCCTCCTCAGACCCCACCGTGTGGGATTATACTGGGTATGTTGTTGTATGTTATTTTACCAGCTAATTGGATGGTTGTGCCATTTTGTCAAGATTCCAAGGAAAACCAGGGAACTTACGAAAAAGGACCTGAATTTAATTGGTTAGATTTTGATATAGATTGAGAAGTTCATTAGGACCTTATAAAAAAAGGTTCATTAGGACGTTAGTTACTGAAGTGATGAACTAAGGAAATTTATAATAATAATAAGATGGAATGGCTTTTATTATATTTAATCATTATGTTAGTAAGAACTCCTTTGAAGAGCATGCATGAGGTAAGCGGCAGAATGGCTTATATAAGATGACGTGGTTGGAACTTTTAGTCAGGAAACAACTTTTACTGCCTAAAATATGTAAAGCGTTTGGAAAATAGCTTTTATTTATAAGTGTAAGAGGTGGATTTCTGAATATCTACAAATGTTTATAAAGAACCCAAACTTGACCTACATACATTTAATTTGCTCACAGGCATCTCTGGCCAGAAATAAAAGAAAAGTTGGTCATTTATTTTATCATTTGGAAACTTTCGAAAACATAGTAATTTCCGAACTGCCTTAAGAACATTTAATTCATCTCTTCCATGTGTCTTATTTTTTTGATAACCATGGTGTCCATGCCAGCTTGCGCACCTCGACTAATTCCACGGGATACCTGCCACCTCTAACCAGCAACAGGTTGCAAGTAATTCTGTCGACCAAGTCTAGGACAGATAGGAAGAAATCACCTAGTGGTTTTGTCTGTGTTGAGATTTGAACCTGAGACCTCATGGTTTTCAACCCACTTCATTGATCACTAGGCCATACCCTTGGATGTATCTCCTCTGTCTCTTCAACGACTTTAATTAGGACTACGCTAAAATGAGCACAATATCAGAAGAAAAGCAATTGAAACTCTTGATAGTTGTGGTTGAACATGGTTAGCAAATGAACAGAGTAAATCTTAAGCTAGCTACTTGGTATAGTGGATGTGGTATTAAAATGGCTGTTATTATTGTGGAAACGCTAAGCCACTTTGTCTGGTGACTTAGCTTAAACCATGGACAAAAGTTATCTAATACCACATGAATTAGAAAATACAATATTGTCACTACCTCTTTTGAGAAAAAGTACTATTTTATCTGGCAGGTGCAGCATATATTCAGTGAGCTGCTGACTGCTGCTTTGGAACTTCTTGCATCATGTCATTGCTCTGGCGATACTGGCTGCCCTAACTGTGTACAAGTTAGTATTTAATTGCCAATTAGCTTATGTTATCGTTCTCCCTATATATGAAAAGATCGGAAAGTAATACTTTTAAGTATTGCAGAATATTTCTTGTCACGAGTACAATGAGGTTTTGCACAAGGATGCCGCCATAATGATAATCAAGGTTTGACAATAGAAAATTTGTTTTGTAGTTAAAGAAAGAAGCACGGGAATGTTCTTTACACCTGCTAATACAGAGCGTTGTTGTTCATGCAGGGTGTAATAGAGGAAGAAGAATCCTATTTCAGGAGTATATAGAGTTGTCTTAGGTGTTTGGGTTGACGCTTTTCTTCCGCTGCTCTTTGCTTACAATCTACAGCCCAAATCCCAATAATAGGAGTCACCATTGCTTGTTGAAGTAAGAATGGCTGCTGTTATACAGTATGTTTGAATGTGATTCAACATAAGTTAAGGTTCCATGTTTGTGTCATCAGAGAGTAGTGGCCAACTTAGCAACACTGAAGTGAATATTATTCGATTTATTAGGTAGGTGCGTTTTACGTCAATCCTTGTTCAACTTGCATGAATGATGTGTGCGTGATTGAGAATCTACTGGAGGCTACAAGTTATTCTTTCCAAGTAAACTTAGAACTAGTTTGGAAAAATTAAAAAGCAAGTGGACTTCAACGATATTGCAGGCAGTGTTTCAAACAGTATTAGATTATTTCAAGGAGAGAAGCGTTGGAACAACAATGTCTTTTCCACTCATATCACAGTTTCAGCTTCAGAGCCTGTTTGGCCTAGTTTTCAAAAATTGCTTATTTTAAAAAATATTTTGGTCAAAATAGCTTTTCATTTGGAGAAAAATAGTTTGCATTTGAGAAGTACTGTTTTAATACTTGATATTGACTAATCTTTCTAAGAAGTACTTAATTATCAAATTACAAAAAAAGAAAAAGAGAAAGCAACATTAAGGTTTATTTGCAATTAATACTATTTCAATAGAGAAATGATTTTAAATATTTGGGTCGGGTTGGGCTACATGCAGTCCACTACCCTAGAGGAACGAGGGTCCCGCCAATCAGTGTTGTCTACGTTGGAGCCCATAAACTATTGGTCATTTATTTGTCCGGTGCTTCCAATTAGAAGGATACGAGTACAATCGAACACCACTAGTGCGGTGGTTGGTGGAGCTGGTGACATACCCAAGGATCTCCCGCCGAGAGAAGCCTGTCTTCGTCATCGATGCTCTCAAGGCCAACAAATCCCCTTTGGATGTTGTTGAACTCGTGCGCGTCGCTCTCTAAGGTTGAATAACTTTGACTTTCTTATGAAAGAATTAACTAATGGATTGCATATACGTTGGTGTTACTGATGTAAAGCTCTTTTAACATTATTCAAAAATATATCTCTATTTGATCCTCCGATGGTTTCAGAAAGTACTGACATGGGTTTGTTTGTGAACTTGTGATGCTGAGCCTCTGCGACTGAGTAGGAGTATGATGTCTCCATAAGTAGTTGCTCTCACTACTTTAATTCGTGCAAGGGAAAGTGTCCTTATATGTGCTTGGCAACGCTCTTGAGCATAGACAGAACCAGAATTTGAAGCTTATGGGTTATGAATTAGCCATCGAACTCATCGTCCTCATAATTACTCGATTTGCAATTAAATACTTGAACACATTTAATGAATTTTCTAATACAAATACAATATCTAAACAAAAGTTATTGGGTATGTATGAACCCGTTACTAATACTGTCCCCCCACGCCTGCTCCTGAGAAACTTGGTTCCTCTGGGAGCCTTGCAATATCTGGTTTCTGTAGAATGAGTGATTTACCTTTTACTGATGTTGTGATAGCTTTTAACTGTCTTGGATCAAGCAGGTGCGGGAACTGGAAAATAACCCATACTTCAATGCTGGTACAGGGTCTGTTCTAACCAGCAATGGTACAGTAGAAATGGAAGCATGTATCATGGATGGGAATACCAAAAACTGTGGAGCCGTTTCTGGCCTAACCACTGTTGTCATTGCTGTATCTCTGGGTAGGCTGGTCATGGAAAAAACTCCTCATATATATCTTGCATTTGAGGGAGCGGAAGCATTTGCTCGGGAGCAGGTGTGAAAAACTTTCTGGTGGTCTTCTCTTATGGACATTTTAGAGAAACTCAGACAGGATCCAGTGGCATAGTTGATTCTTTGGCACTTTTTTTTGGCTTTATATGATTTAGTTGTGAGTTCGTGAAATTGGCTTGTTGGAATCTATTTTAGTTCAAGTTATAGCTTAACAATTGACACATCAATTAAGACATGCCTGCAGAAAACTATAAGAAAGTTACTAAACTAGTTAGTGCTGAGGAATGATTTCTTGTACCAGGATGATGCAAAGACCTCACAAACTTGATGCCTCTGAATGTTGCCGACGAGCCTATAATTGACTAATTATCGACGTTCATTCTTTTCAATTCTTTTTAAAGTTGGAGTTGGTGGAGGGGTCTTGATCCTTGTTTCTCTAACAGTAGAAACAACTAAAATTCATTATAAAATTTCATGTGTAGGTGCAAGATGTAGTACATGTGCTGATTTTTGTGGTTCTTCATATTGCAAAATAAATTAAAATATTGTAATCAAATGATTTGTTTTGCCTTTGAAAATCACATTCAGCTTGTCTTTTTAGAGCATTATATTACTCTGTGGGAATGGTATTCGAGCAAGGGCAATGATGCAAGATAAAATAATTTTAAAAACAGTTATGAGCATTACCTAACGTTGCCACTTAACTAATGAAAAATCCTTCTTGTTCTAGGCAAATTCATCAGGTGATGAGCTCCTTAAGTTTACATGGTGTGATAAAAAAATGTTTTTTTGAAAAAGCCACAAGATTCACGAGACACAAGGAGCAATCATTCAGAGCCCAACAATTTGAGTTGTTTATCGTCGGTGATAGTAAAATCTCCAATCCATCCGTTGTATATTCTTGCAAGGTTTCTAAAACATGTTCGTTAATAAAATCATCACAGAATACATAGTACTAAAATATATTCTTATAATTTTGAGCTAAATCACATTCAAGAACCTCAGTAAGTTCTTTACCGGATGATTTAAAGCTCATGGGTTCTAGATTCTATTTTTTAAAGTTTTTTTTTTAATAATCGTGGTGTGCGAATCAGCTTACGCGCACCTTGACTAATTCTACATGATACTTGTCACCTCCTACCAGTAACATGTACCAGGTAACTCTTGTTGGAAATTTGCCTTTGATGGGGGTTGCGTCCACCCATCTTTAATGACTTAAAACACTTGGGTTCCGCATGTTGGAGTCTTTGGTTCTTCACACGTGCATAATCTACTAAGTGAGTAGATGACCGTAGGGCCAAGGATCGTCAAATTTCGTTAAGAAATGAAAGAGATATTGGTCCACTAAGTAAGGTGTTTGAGACATGAAAATATGGTGTGAGACAAATCTCTCACATCGATGGGAAAAGGAAGAATTGTTTTTTTATAAGCCTAAAAATGGATAAGGGTTTGGGACCCCAAGGGGTAACCCAAATAAGGAGGGAGGACCTAGGTGTGCTTGGGTTCAAGGCTAGCCCCACGTGCGCTACCGCCGCCCGTCCGGTCACGGGCTACTGGTAATATTATCTTTTTGGACTGGCCATGACTATACCTCTTAAACAGCCTCTTAATACCTCTCCTCCTCCTAAACACTATAAAGAGAAAAACTTACTCTAACTTTGAAAGGAAAAAAAATAACACAAGTCTTGAACAAGAGCAGAAACTCTTCCTTTTCCTCTAAATTTTTCATTCTTCAGCAAGTCGTTTCATGTTTGTTTTCTTCATCAGAATCAACCTATTTGCTTTGTAGTGTTGATTAGTTGTTGTTTTATCTTGAGAGACTATTGCCCGCTAACATAAAAGCATTTTTTTCCGGGCAATCTTGTCTTAAAGATAGAGAGTCATCTCTCGATTCAGCCACAGTTGTAACAATCCAAATTTAGTGTTTATTGATTTCAGGTTATCAAGATTCAAGACTCAAGAAGCTTGCGGCAATTATAATCTTGACTGTTTGTTTATCCTTTCGAACACTTGTAATATTTATTTACTTCCCGTAATATTTTACCTCCAACAACTCTGTCCACCAAGGCTAGGACAGATGAAAGACAAATACAAAGTTTAAACTAAAACTATTGAGTTCAGCCGAGCTCATAAGTTACTCTAGCTCCGTCCCTGCTTACAACAAAATCTGTTCAGCCGAACACGTAACTTACTCTAGCTCCGTCTCTGCTTACAAAAGAATACATACGAGCTAAACTTCTTATACCAAAATGATTTACTACGAAAGAGATAAAGGATTGCAAGGCATCAGAAATTGACAAAAATCACACATTTATTGGAATCAAGAACCAAAGCTGCAACATGAACTACAGAGGTTAACCAATACAATTAAACCATTAAAGAAAAGAGGAGTAAAGAGAACAATTTATTGGATAATTGAGGAAAATGATGCTAGTTGCTGTGATTCTGGTCTGACTCAATCCCTTTACCATTGTCCTGTAGAGTGAGAGGTGTGGTGATCAAATCAGAACCCAACTTTTGCTTTGTGATTTCATCAAGAACCTCAATCATTTCCCCTGAAAGATGGTTCTTGGAATCACCCACTTTGCCTTGCCTGAAAAATGTGTTGTTTGCAATAGTAGGTATAAAAAATCCAGTGTGTGTACCATCTTTATTCACCTCCAAATTACTCAACTTCTCAAAGCTGCAAAGCTCAGTAATTCTGTCTACTATGCCTTCACTTTCTTCCTCTAATGAAAAAGGCTGCCCCAAGAACTCTGCTAATCTCTTCGCATTAAAGATTGGATCTTTTTTCAAGTCCTCATACTTCAAGAAAAGAACTCTCTTTGGGAATTCTAAGCTGGCTTTATAATATCCCATTACATGATCCCAAAATGGACCAAAGGGTGAACACCCTTTAGTAAATTGGTCAAATGCTTCTGATAGAGAAATGGAAGGAAGTTCTTTGGATCTTAATTTCTGCACAAAATGCCAACAAGAAGCTAACACATCTTTCGGGTCGCGAAAAACGTAAACTATTTTGCACTTGGACTCTGGTAAAGAATTGAAGGCAAGATGAGAATGCATTAGAGAAGTGTTTGGTGTGGGATTTGTTGGGTGCTTAAATGCATAGGCCTCTAACTGAGGTACTAACTCATGTGGATTTGAAGAGAGCAAAGGGTGTGTGTTGAAATTGTATTGTGTTCTGTTTGTAATGGCAAAAAGAAGGGCCTTGAGCCATGTGGTACCAGATTTGGGGTAACTTGCTAGTAAGACATCATTTGGTTGTGGTTTATAGTGGTGTTGCTGAAGTGCTATAAGACCTTGGAGAATTCCTGTGGGATACCAAAAGCCATTATATTGGTGTACATGCTGATCACTCAGCCAACCTCTTTCTTTTGGAAGCTCAGATAGTATTATATCAGGGGATTCTTGGTGATTTTTGAGGCTTTGTACTTTGGTGGCACCATTTGTGAGTAAAAAGGAGTTTTGGGTTGACACAAAACTTGCCATTGAGTTAATGGAGCAAAGAGAGTAGAAACACTTAAGACTTAAAGAAGAAAACATCAACTAATTGAGCTTGCCCAGGCCCCGGCATACAAATTAAAGTGGGAAGTTACACAGTTGGCTATTTTTAATGATTTAATCTCTCTTATTTCAAATAAAATTTGATTCACGCCAATGGCCGTCACTAATCACTTGAGAGTAGGGATGGCAACGGATCGGATCTGGACCGGATCCTGGATTCAGATCTAGATTCGTTTTTCATACCTGGATCCAGATCCATCGGTTCCATAAAAATCAGATCCAAATTCGGATCCACCGGATCCACGGATCGGATCTGGATCCACATGTAAAAAAATTTGTCTTGCTAAGATTATTTTTTTTGAACTGACAAACGATTTTTACTTAGCTAACAGTTTACTGTGTTTCAATTTTGAAATGTTCATATGAGATATTTTGTTCGTTGTCTCGTTTTGATTGTGAGTTATTAATTGAAAATGGTGGACAATGACAATAGTTATGAAAAATGCTGACTAGTATTTTCACAATGCAGAACATGCATGTGCTTGTAATCTTCACAAATGAAGTGAATATAATTTTAACTACTTGTCTATGGAGATGTTAGTCATTCACTAATATAACATTGATTTTATTATCGAATTTACCTCTTTATTTTTTGGTTTTTGTGTTAACGCGGGAATAAATTAAACTTGTTTTGAGAATTAAACTTGCAAGGATGTGCTTAGCAATTTTAAGAAAATACTTATAAAATTACATTCTAGGTTATGAATATATTTAATAAAAAATGGATCCACGGATCGGATCTGGACCGGATACGGATCTCAAATACAGGATCCAGATTGGATCCGATCCGTCAGAAATGGATCCGGATCGGATCCGGATCTGTCGGGTCCAAATTTTGAAAATTCATATTCTATAAAACAGATCTTGATCCACCGAATTCGGACCGAATCTAGGATCCACTGTATCTCTACTTGAGAGAAAATAGATAGAAACGCTCATCATTTTTTCAAGAAAACACTGAAATTTTGCGGTCCCCTTCAAAGTAATATTATTATATCTTTTTTTGTCAATCCCAATTTTGAGAAAAATGTATTGTCACGCACCAATCAGAACATGACACGTGTCAATTACGTTAATTTTCTTATCTTTCTATTTGCTCTTTCTCTTTGTTCCCATACCCATCGTCTTCTTCCGCATCCCTATCCCCAAAATCAAAATTTCAACCATTGAACTCCTTTGCTATTTTTTGTCCAAAAACAAAAAATATAATTCTTGATATATATGATTCTAACATATGTAACATTCAATTAATTAAATTAATCGAAAGTCGAATCTGTGATCGCAAAAAATTGTCCATTCATTTCTTTCTGTCCTAACTCCACCGGATCTCCATACTAACCTCCTCAACCACCATGTAAAAACCCAGCCACATAAACAAATCTCTACTCTAGTTTTAGGAGGCTGTTCGTGTTCGCTTGAGTTATTTATTGGTTCCGGTGATCGAATTTTCAGGTCAGTGTGAGGTTCTCTTCAAAAGAGAAGAGAAATGGAGCTGCTGCAACAAAGCTCTTAAGGGGAAACCGGGAAAGAGAAGAAGAAAAATAAAAGAGAAAAAGAAAAACGAATAAAGTTAAACTGAAAAGAAAAAAAAGTAATAAATACATTTAATAAAAAATATTACGAAAAATAAAAATCATGTTTTTTTTGTTTTAAACGGCTCCCACAGAGAGTGATATACGGTCTCTGCCAGGTGGCCTCAAAAGGGGCCAATAATTCAACTTCAAATTGGTTCCGGGTAGGGCCGACAATTTCACCATATTCTGATGGATATTTATCCACCCGACCCGATTATATGGACGAAAAATCGATAAAACACAGATTTTAATCGGGCGACGTATCAGGTCGGATTCGGGTGGACATACATCCAACCCACCACTCGACCCATCCATCCACCCGTTTATATTATTTTTTGTGTAGTTCAGTGATAACATACCCCTGACTCATGTTGTTACTAGTACTTAATTTTATTTTCAATAGTTGTCTTTATTTTTCTAAAGTGAATGAAAATTCTTTTTCAATTTCAACATGACAATAACGATGATTCCTAGTATCAAAAATGTTATTTTTGTACTACGTTATACATAATTGACATTTTCTATGTTGAACATCACTCTATATATGACTATAACTGTTAGCAATATAATAAGTTGAAGAATATTACAATAGGATCAAGATCAAATTATAATGGTAGAGCAAGATAGTATGAAAACTGAAAAATAAATCAAAAATACCAAACTGATTGTGCTATAATTTTCATCCGCAAAGCACCCGATCCACCCTATTCACCCGTGGATCAGATGTGGATGAAGAAAAATAGGGTGATGGATGGATGGTTGGCGGGTGGAGGCGGATTGAGCTCCACCCGATCCACCTCCAATCCATTGCCAGCCCTAGTTCAGGAGCATTAGAACCTCGCAAAGTCTCAGTGCCTTTTTGAAAAAAGGGTCATAATTCAGAGAGGTTTCTATGTATTTCTCAACCATTTGATATTATATTCAACACAGGTTTATCCTTCACTTTATACAGTATTCAACACACACACGCACACTTGTTTGGGGCTGCCATGGGCAGAGGCAACTTGGACCGGGCTGGTCCATAAATCATATGAGAAATTTGTTTTAGAATGCATTGCAGGCAGCATTATTGGAATCATGGAATGTGAGTATGTGACATTATCAGTCCTGACCGATCTTTCAATTACCTGCTAATTTCCTTAACAAGACAATTACCTGCTAATACTACTCATTGACAGGCGGGCTATCTGAGAAGTTCCTACTAAAAGAGCAAGGCTTCTCTTTCAATTACATAGTTTTGGGTTTGTGCTCTAATGTTAGCATGAACGGACATAAATCTGATAATCAGGGACTGATATATTGTTCAAAAGCCTCAATGTATGCAACTATATTCACCTAATGCTGAAACATATGGACTACAGAAGCATCAACAACGAAATTTCCTGCAAAGTCTCGCCACAGTGAGCACTTAGCTTCTATGCTAAAATCGAAGTAATGAAGTAACAAAAATACGAAATTTCTGGACACTGGACAGCAAAGGAGAAAAATGAACGTCAAGAAAAACAATAGTAGTCGCCCAGATGCATCATATCATCAATATAAATCACTTACATATGTTGCAGTAATTATATGTTACAGCAACTAAAATAATTGGATCCGCGTACAGAACAACAAAAATATGAAGATAAAATCTACCTAGATGTGATCAAAGGAACAAGATTATTACAAAAAAATGCTAGAAAAATTTGTTCTATCATTTGTAGAGACAGAAAACCTCTCAACCAAAAGTAATTCCCCTAAACCCTTTATCTTAATGCATGCTTTTTGCTCTAGTGTGTAATATCATTTTCCTTTTCACACTACTAAACTGATAAGAAGACTAGGGAAGAATCCTTACAAGGGCAAAATTGTCTACTTCTAACTCTACAATGATGTAAAATACATTCCTAAAACTTTAAGAATGGGGATTGAGAGTATGTAATTGTACTTGAAAAGTATAAGCGTTTCAATGTGTAGCACACTCGTGAAGGTGTGGGTGCGTCTGATTTAAGTATCGTTCCCACAAAGGCCTATACCTGTTAATGCGCAACTTAAGCCACGGCTTCATGTTTCCATTGAAGTGAATCACCGCTGCACTCTCTATCAGGCGATTGTCAACATTCACGTCATAACCTAATCCCAACACATGCCACCTCCGATCAAGTGGCTCTGTCATTCCATAAAAAGCTAATAGTCCAGGTGGAAGGGTTCCTAGCTTCCAAATCGTCCTATCAGCATTTTGTTCTATCCAATAATGATATCGGGCAGTAACATTTGCTTTCCTCCAGGAAATCAAATCAAAAACACTCATACCAAGTGCCCATCCACAGGCCTGGGGATCAAACTTAGAGCTGATGAGTGGATTTGAAAAATTGAGATACTTGTAATAACGATGAAAAGCTTCAAGACAAGTTTCCACAGCTCCATTCACATTTCCATGCAAATCCAGTGAAAAGAGAGGTGTCAGATCCTTCTGAACTACAACATCATCATCAAGGAAGACAATCTTCTCCAACTGCGGGTAAATCTCAGGGATGCAAAAGAGAATGTGATTCAACAAATATATATACTTTGGATTCCGGAACTTTGGCTCGACACCTGTATCTTGAGATCCCTCAAAATAATACTTCCTGGAGTCTGTTTCCATTAGCTGCTTTACAGCAGGAGAATAAGACGAATTCAACCAAGTGAAGTTGTCAATATTCTGTACTTCTACTGTAGAACCTTTGAAGTCATTGTTCAGGAACCAAGCCAGCATCACTCCATAGTGTATTGAATCCGTTACTATGTGGAAAACTAGTTGCTTAGGGTGATCAGCATTGGCCACGGTTGAGTTGATAACTACTGAAACTGCCAACAGATTATCTGAAAATATACAGAAGTGATACAGGTTATTGTCTACTAAACGAGGTGAGATTCTCCTCTCATCAGCAAAATCCTGCAGCGACTTTTTTGTAAGCCAATCAGCCATGAGCTTGATTTCTAGGCAGTGCAGGTTCTTTGGGAGAGACTCAGCTGTTAACTGTCCGAACATCATACTTTGAACAGATGCAGCATTGGCACGCTCTTCAAGAGCTTGAATATGTGATTTCATCGTCATCATAGTGGTAGCAATATCATAGTGGGCATCCTGTGCCTTAAGGATGAGAGAAGATAGACTTCTTATGATTGGCTCAGCTTCATCTAGAGAAATCGGCTCATCTCTCATTGCAGCCTTTGAGAGCAAAAGTTGACAACTTCTTATCTTTGTACTTAGCTCCCACGCAAGATGAAGGTTGTTGTGCTCTTTTGCTATAATGATGTAAGCTTTGGCTAGTGTTGTTTGCTCTGCTAATTGTCTCGCATATGAATTAACACTTAACATCTCTTGTGTCAGATTCATACGCTGCTCATGCACAACCTGCTCATTCCTAGACTCTCTTTCCTGGAACAACGAAAAAAATTAAGCCAGTTGTCATTATCAAAGTACTTCAAGATGGAACTCAGCCAATTTATCCACTGAAATTTAACTATATCTGTATAATCCAATATATTGGCAAATACAACCAACCATACAGAAGTATAGGTAAATGAGATTGCAATTCTCACCAAATAAAAAAAAAGGTGTTAGTCAACAGTTACAAGATTGAGTTACTATTGCATATTGTCAAGTCCTTGCCTTTAAACCATGCAATGAATTAGATGGAAATTACTGTGCTTGAAAAGATTCTCTGTACAAGACTTAGAAGAACCTGTTAACTCAAACAGATGTGCCATCTACAAGGACTCATGGCACATTCTGTGCTTCTGCATGTTTAACATTAAAAAGAACTTAATTGTTATTCTTTAAGAAATTGCTAACAAGCGGACATTTAACATTTGTCTTAAGAAATTACTGAAAAGAATGTAAAAATAGCAAATGGCGAAAATGGCTAGAAAGTAGTAATTGGAGTGAAGGGGAAAGATCAATTTAGCTTTATCACTTACAAAGCTAGTAATAGGAACAACAACAAACAACAACATACCCAGTGTAATCCCACACGGTGGGGTTTGGAGAGGGTAGAGTGTATGCAGACCTTACCTCTACCTTGGGAGGTAGAGAGGCTGTTTCCGAAAGACCCCCGGCTCAGGAGAAAACATGACAAAGAAGGTCAGATAAGGTTTGAAGAAAGTAAAGCAAAGCAAAGCAAAGCAGAGCAAAGTAAAGCGATCATGGCACAACATATATCAGATAATACCAGGAATCAAAGGACAAGAAACTACACGAGTAATACGAAGCATGACATGCCCAACTAGTAAGGAACATTGAGTTAAATTTCATAAATGATGTATGACAAAGGTAGAGGTAGTAATGAGAGACCATCAAAATTACTGAACGGGGTTGGCACTTTATTTACTTCCTCTGACCCAAAACAGGTCCTATTTTACTTAAAAAATAATTTTAATGCGTTGTATATGCTTCTCGTGGAACCCATTACATTTCTGTATACACAATTTTCCCACGTTTATTCCTCAAAAATGGAATGGCCAAGATATGGTTTCCCGTGTTCAACCTTTTCTCCAATAAAGTGAACCAAGTAAAAAAGATCAAAGTCACCAGGGACACAAGCTCACCTCCAGCCAAAAAGATCAGAAGAGACAGCAAGTAAATTATTGACAAACAAGATTGAAAAAACACAGAACTTTCAGTCCCCTACAGGCACATCTAAATACAAAATATATAGAGTTTGATGAGACAAAGTTCTGAGTATTTAAGAAAAGTAGACTGCTCATAACATTGGGTTTATTACCCAACCCCAAAAAAGATTACATTTCGCTCATGGTAAGTACAAAACTCAACAAGCATAGGTCGAACACCTCTCTTTATTCCCTCCTACGCGATCTAAATCAAAATAGGCTATATCTTTTCTGAACAAAACAATATAGAACTGATCCACATGTTCCACATTCTGGCTTAGGGTACATGAGATACAAAACAAAAGCAAAATGGACCCCACTAAAGTTGATTATTAGGAGCTGAAGTTCACAGAAAGTCATCACACATAAACTTTTAATAGACAAGCATCACTTAGAAGAACCAAAACATGTACTAATTGATGTTAATACTACAACAACAACAACAACAACATAACCAGTGTAATCCCACAAGTGAGGTCTGGGGAAGGTAGTGTGTATGTAGACTGTTAAATATATCAAATATACATGAGATATATTTGGTATATTGGATGGTCACGGTTGGTGTAACATTATTGTACAAGGTTTTGTATAGTTGTAGTGTACCTTAATTAGTCTTGTACTCTTACCATAATTGTATAGTTACCATAATTGTATAGTTCATCTCCAAATAGAATAAGGTTTTAGGAGTAGAATAGGAATAAGATTCTCCTATTATGGAAATATGTAACTTGTATAAATAGTCATTCAATTAATGAAAATAATCAAGGGATTATTTCTTTCATGCTATCAAAAGTCTAGGTCAAACAAAATTTTTTCTCTCACAAATTCTTGTTATTATTCTCGGCCAAGACCGAACCCACCTCCTCGGGTTTGCCATTTGTTCTTCCGCTCTCCAAATCTCTCTTCCAAATCCCTCTATCACCTATTGTTCTTTCGTTATGTCTACGTCAAAGAACACGTTTCACCCTGCCTTTGTTGTTTCTAACATCAAGAATCATATCCCTCTAATTCTTGAAATAGAAAACGTCCAATACGCGACGTGGGCCGAGTTGTTCAAAATTCACGTTCATTCGCTGATCAAGTCATCCATCACATAATCCCCGCGGCTCCTGATGATACGGAGGTGCCTAAACGCGAGGATGATCCTAAGTTATGGACAACACTTGATGCCACCGTCCTTCAATGGATTTATTCTACTATCTCTACCGACCTATTGCAGACGATTATTGAGCCAGACGCTACGGCGATACTGCATGACATATTCCAGGATAATCAAAATTCCAGAGTTGTTACCCTTGAACATGATTTTCCCCATGTCAACATGGAAAATTTTCCGAACATTTCGGCATATTGCAAAAGGTTGAAGGAATTGGCGGACCAACTCCGCAACGTTGGTGCGCCAGTTAGTGAAGATCGTCTTGTTTTACAGATGGTTGCTGGCCTATCCGAGGCCTATAGTGGCGTTGGAACTCTCCTTCGTCAAAGTAATCCTCTTCCAAGGTTCTATCAAGCCCGATCCATGCTTACCTTGGAAGAAGTCGGTTTGGCTAAAAAGGTGGCTACTAATGCTAGTCTCGTGGTCATGATGACTTCCTCCACTAGTCCTCAAAATTTTGGTGACAATTCGAACCAAAACCGATCTCACGGGGGCAGCAAGAACGGCTGAGAAAATAATGGAAAAAATGGCGGGGGCTAACGCGGCGGCTCAAGCAGCCGTCACGGTGGCCAAAACAGTGGCAGTGGACCCCATCCCAGTTACAGTGGGCCACCGACCCACTGGTCTCAGCCTTGGGCCTCTGGGCCGTGGGCTTGGACCAGTGGACAGTGGCCCTACGGCCCAACTCCACACCATTTTCCAGCATCTGGCCAGTGGGCTTCCCAACAGCCTCGACGGCCCACTGCCCACTGGCCCAGTAATTCCAGTTCCAGCAGTTACAGCCCAGGACATCCCAGTTCTGGAATTCTTGGGCCCCGACCTCCGCAAGCTCACCACACAACAGGCCTCACTCAGACTGATATCGAGGCCGCGATGCACACACTTGGTTTGACTCAACCGGACGCGAATTGGAATATGGACACCGGTGTCACTGCCCACATGAAATCCGATTCAGGTACTCTCTCATCTTATTCCAATTTGAGCACCCTCGCGGTATAATTCTTGGTAATGGTAATTCTGTTCCAATTCGTAGGTATGGTTATAAAATATTGTCTCCCCTTCATCCACCTCTTATCTTGAAAAGTACCCTACACGCTCCCAAATTGATTAAAAACTTAGTCTCTGTCCGTAAATTCACTACTGACAATTCCATTTCTATTGAATTTGATCCATTTGGTTTCTCTGTGAAGGATTTCAAGACGGGGAGTCCTCTCTTGAGGTGTGATAGTAGGGGAGATCTTTATCCTATCACACCCAGTTCCGATCCATCGAGTTCAGCCCTGCCATCCGCCTTTGCAGCCATTTTTCCTTCCTTGTGGCATGCTCGTCTTGGTCATCCGGGATAATCTATTTTGTCGTCATTAGATAAAAATAGTTTTATTTCATGTAAGGGTACAAATAGTACTCCAATTTGTCAGTCTTGTTCTCTAGGGAAAATTGTTAAGTTACCATTTGTAGACTCAAAATCTCATACTCTAATGCCATTTGATAATATTCATAGCGACTTATGGACATCTCCTGTTCTTAGTTCTTTGGTTCATCGGAATTATGTTCTATTTTTGGATGATTACTCTAAGTTTTTATGTACATTTCCGATAGCGAAGAAATCTCAATTTTGTTCCATCTTCTTAAAATTTAGAGCATTCATTAGAACACAATTCGACCGCGAAATCAAAAATATTCAATGTGATAACGACAAAGAATATGACAATGGGGTGTTTCGAGAATTCTGTGCTAATAAAGGGATCAATTTTCGTTTTTCATGTCCTCATACGTCTTCACAAAATGGGAAAGCCGAACGTAAAATTCGTTCCATAAATAACATTGTCCGTACGTTATTAATTTACCCCCGTCTTTTTGGCATCATGCTCTCCAAATGACTACCTATCTCCTTAACATAATTCCTTCCAAAGGCTTGACATATTCTTTCCCCCTTAAAATTTTATATAATAAAATTCTGTCATATTCACATCTTCGGGTTTTTGGGTGTTTATGTTATCCGTTATTCCCGTCCACCACAATTAACAAACTTCAGGCCATGTCTACTCCAAGTGTGTTTTTGAGTTTTCCGTTTAATCATCGTGGCTACAAATGCTTTGATTTATCCTCTAATAAAATCATCATTAATCGCCATGTCATTTTTTATGAATCCCAATTTCCATTTGCTAAAGTTAATACTTATGTGCCTAGTTCGTATAATTTTTTGGATAATAATATATCCCCATATATTATTCAGCATTTTTCAGACATCTCCCGCACCCAAAATTCTCCATCGGGCCCACTGCTCGCTGGCCCCACCGACCCGTCACCCCCTGTCTATCCCAGTACCTCCACTGGACCAGTTCCAGCGATAGGGCCAATCTAGCCCAATTCTGGAACAGGTCCAGTCACTGTTCCAATATACCGTGTTGGGCCAGCAGGCCCACTGCATGTTGGCCAGTCCGTCCGAACCCAGCAAATTCCCAAAATCCGTTCAATTCTCCCTCGAGTCATCGACCGGTCACTCGTAGTCAATGGGGTGTTTTTAAATCAAAAAGACATTTTAATTTACATTCTAATGTCCCTAAATCCCCCTTACCCCGTA
Organism: Anisodus tanguticus; assembly: GCA_034509755.1. Lineage (NCBI taxonomy): Eukaryota > Viridiplantae > Streptophyta > Magnoliopsida > Solanales > Solanaceae > Anisodus > Anisodus tanguticus. The sequence goes on along the minus strand of CM067547.1, from coordinate 9,094,311 downwards.
ATCCTGTGTCTGCCTTAAATGACCCGAATTGGAAAATTATCATGACCGATGAACATAATGTTCTTATTGATAATAAGACGTGGGAGTTGGTGTCCCGTTCATCTGGTATTAATATTATCTGGTCTATGTGGATTTTTGCTCATAAGGAGAATTTCGATGGTTCATTTGCTCGACATAAGACGCGACTTGTGGGTGATGGTAAGACTCAGCAGGTTGGTATAGATTGTGGTGAGACATTTAGTCCGGTGGTCAAGCCGGCTACCATTCGCACGGTGCTAAGCTTGACTCTTTCAAAGACATGGCCTATTCATCAGTTAGATGTAAAGAATACTTTCCTACATGTGGATCTCAAGAAAACAGTCTATATGCATCAGCCTTTGGGATTCAGGGATACCAATCATCCTCATCATGTCTGTTTATTGAAGAAGTCCTTATATGGGCTTAAGCAGTCTCCCCGGGCCTGGTATACAAGGTTTGCTGACTATGTTTCATCTATTGAGTTCACTCACAGCAGGTCGGATAATTCCTTGTTCATCTACCGTCGTGGTTCGTCCTTAGCCTACATTCTGTTATATGTGGACGATATTATCTTGACTGCCTCTTCCGTTGCCTTACGCCAGTCTATCATGACCATGCTCAGCTCTGAGTTTGCTATGAAAGACTTGGGGCCCTTGAGTTACTTTTTGGGGATTGCTGTCACTCGTCATTCCGATGGATTGTTCTTGTCTTAGCGGAAGTATGCAGCCGAGATCATCGAGAGGGCTGGGATGTCATCCTATAAGTCCACTTCCACTCCAGTTGATACTAAGCCCAAGCTTAGTGCCGCGGCCGGCATACCTTACTTGGATCTGACCCGCTATCGCAGTCTTGCAGGGGTCCTTCAGTATCTTACCTTTACAAGACCGGATATTACGTATGCTGTCCAACAGGTGTGTTTGTTCATGCATGATCCAAGGATTGAGCACATGAATGCACTCAAACGCATCATTCGGTATATTCAGGATACACTGACTATGGTTTGCATTTATATCCTTCCTCGACATCCACACTTGTCTCATATACGGATGTTGATTGGGGTGACTGTCCAGACAGCAGACGGTCTACGTTTGTATGTTCCTTGACAACAACTTGGTCTCCTAGTCTGCGAAGCGCCAGTTGACTCTATCCCGCTCAAGTGCCGAGGCTGAATATTGAGGGGTAGCTAATGTGGTCTCAGAATCATGTTGGTTACGTAATTTGCTTTTGGAGCTTCATTGTCCCATTCAGAAGGCAACCTTAGTTTATTGCGATAATATTAGTGTCATCTACCTTTCGGGTAATCCGGTTCAGCACCAACGCACTAAGCATATCGAGATGGACATTCACTTTGTTAGCGAAAAGATTGCTCGGGGTTAGGTACGCGTCTGTCATGTCCCGTCAAGATATCAAATTGCGGACATCTTTACAAAGGGTCTTCCCTTGGTCCTTTTTGAAGATTTTAGGGACAGTCTCAGCGTTCGAAGACCGCCCGCTATGACTGCGGAGTGTGTTAAATATACCAAATATAATTGGATGGTCACGGTTGGTGTAACATTATTGTACAAGATTTTGTATAGTTGGAGTGTACCTTAATTAGTCTTGTACTCTTACCATAATTGTATAGTTACCATAATTGTATAGTTCATCTCCAAATAGAATAAAGTTTTAGGAGCAGAATAGGAATATAATTCTCCTATTATGAAAATATGTAACTTGTATAAATAGTCTTTCAATTAATAAAAATAATCAAGGGATTATTACTTTCATAGACCTTACCCCTACCTTGTGAGGTAGAGAGGCAACTAATTGATGTTAATGCATGAAGTGCCAAGGGAGTATAACAGTAACAGATAGCACATTCTCAGATCAGAAGAAGCAATTTTATCAAAAAAGCAAGCTCATTAAGCTACAATAAATTAGGAGAGCCACGAATGAATAGGATGTGGGTGTGGGATTACCAAAATAGGTTGTTCAACGTGATCTTGGTGGTCATGGTGATGATGAACTACAAACAAGACGAAACCAGCAATAGAGAATATATCAAGAAGCGACCAGATCAACCAAGATAGCCTCCTTCTAACCGGGCGCCGCCGATAATCGGCCGCCCGCCGCCGCATCTTATACCCTTATCCTTCCACTATTCACCCGCCAATACACTAGAAAATAACAACAACCTATCATCCACAACCGAAAAAAAACCCAAATCAAGGATTGAAGACAACCCGTCCCTTAATTCAATCGAGAATCACGAATATTGCAGCAAAAACATTGGTCAGATTCAATTAATGAAGGCAATGGGATGTAAAATTAGCTGAAACAATGACGGATGTCGAAATGGTACTGGCCAAGCCGTAAAAGATTGATGATTTGCAATCTTCCTTGGTGAGTATTAAAATAACAATTGAAAAGAAAGAAGTATCACATGAATATGAAAGAAATAATTTTCTTCATTATTTTTCATTAATTGAAAGGTATGAATATAATTACAAAATAAGAGAATTTTATTCCTATTCTACTCCTAAAACTTTATTCTATCATAATTTTAACTATACAATTATAGTAAGTGTATAAGACTAATTAAGGTAACCTTTACACTACAATATACTACAAATATACTTTCCTAATATACAATATTCTACACTTGCCTACAAGCTCTTTGTCTGCGTGATGGGCCTCGACCACACCTTTCTTTGGTCCGCCGGGCTGCTGGAAAGCCCACTGCCGAATCCACTGCATTCCCCGTGATATACACTTCTGTATAATGGGTGTATGTCACGGATATATTGCTCTGTTTAGCACACCCCCGCAGTCATAGCGGACGGTCTTCGAACGCTGAGACTGCCCCCAAAATCTTCAAAGAGTACCGAGGGAAGACCCTTTGTAAAGATGTCTGCAACTTGATATCTTGACGGTACATGACATACGCGTACTTGACCCCGAGCAACCTTTTCACGGACAAAGTGAATGTCCATCTCGATATGCTTAGTGCGTTGGTGTTGAACCAGATTACCGGACAAGTAGATGGCATTAATATTATCACAATACACTAAGGTCGCCTTCTGAATTGGACAGTGAAGCTCTAAAAGCAAGTTACGTAACCAACATGATTCTGAGACCACATTAGCTACCCCTCGATATTCTGCCTCGGCACTTGAGCGTGATAGAGTCGCCTGACACTTCGCAGACCAGGAGACCAAGTTGTTGCCAAGGAACATACAGTAGCCAGACGTCGACCGTCTGGTGTCTGGACAACCACCCCAATCAGTATCTGCGTATGAAACAAGTGTGGATGGCGAGGAATGATATAAATGCAAACCATAGTCCAGTGTACCCTGAATATAGCTAATGATGCGTTTGATTGCATTCATGTGCTCAATTCGGGGATTATGCATGAATAAACACACCAGTTGGACGGCATACGTAATATTCGATCTTGTAAAAGTAAGATACTGAAGGGTCCCTGCAAGACTGCGATAGTGGGTCGAGTCCTCGTATGGTGCGCCGGCCGCGGCACTAAGCTTGGGCTTTGTATCAACTGGAGTGGAAGTGGACTTACAGGATGACATCCCAGCCCTCTCGATGATCTCAGCCGCATACTTTCGTTGAGACAAGAACAATCCATCGGAATGACGAGTGACATCAATCCCCAAAAAGTAACTCAAGGGCCCAAAGTCTTTCATAGCAAACTCAGAGTTGAGCATGGTCATGATAGACTGGCGTAAGGCATCGGAAGAGGCAGTCAAGATAATATCGTCCACATATAACAGAATATAGGCTAAGGACGAACCACGACGGTAGATGAACAAGGAATTATCCGACCTGCTGTGAGTGAACTCAATAGTCGAAACATAGTCGGCAAACCTTGTATACCAGGCCCGGGGAGACTGCTTAAGCCCATATAAGGACTTCTTCAATAAACAGACATGATGAGGATGATTGGGATCCCTGAATCCCAAAGGCTGATGCATATAGACTGTTTTCTTGAGATCCACATGTAGGAAAGCATTCTTTACATCCAACTGATGAATAGGCCATGCCTTTGAAAGAGCCAAGCTAAGCACAGTGCGAATGGTATCCGGCTTGACCACCGGACTAAACGTCTCCCCACAATCTATCCCAACCTGCTGAGTCTTACCATCACCCACAAGCCGCGCCTTATGTCGAGCAAATGACCCATCTGAATTCTCCTTATGAGCAAAAATCCACATAGACCTGATAACATTAATACCAGATGGACGGGGCACCAACTCCCACGTCTTATTATCAATAAGAGCATTATATTTATCAGTCATAGCAATTTTCCAATTCGGGTCGTTTAAGGCAGACACATGATTACGGAGCAAGGGGGATTTAGAGACATTAGAATGTAAATTAAAATGTCTTTTAGGTGTAAAAATACCCCGCTGACTACGAGTGATCGGTTTATGACTCGAGGAAGAATTGAGTGAATTTTGGAAATTTGCTGGGCTCGGGACGGACGGTCAGCAGGCAATGGGCTCGCCGGCCCAAATCGAAATCGGAGCGACCCCACTGGACCGGTTCCCAGGTGGGGGCTGGACTGGCCCAATCACTGGGACTGATCTAGTAACTGAAAAATGGGACGGGACAGTGGGCTCGCTGGAGAATTTTGGGTGCGGGATATGTCCAAAAAATGGTGAGTAATCTACGGGGATATACCATCATCCAAAAAATTATACGAACTAGGCTCGGGAGTATGAACTTTAGTAAATGGAAATTGGATTTCATAAAAAATTACATGGCGATTAATTATGATTTTCTTAGAGGATAAATCAAAGCATTTGTAACCACGATGATTAGACGGATAACCCAAAAACACACATGGAGTAGACCGGGCCTGAAATTTGTTAATTGTGGTGGATGGGAATAACGGATAACACAAGCACCCAAAAATCCGAAGATGAGAATAAGAAGGGTTCTTATTATATAAGATTTGTAGGGGGAAGAATATGTCAGACCTTTGGAAGGAATTATGTTAAGGAGATATGTGGCCATTTGTAGGGCATGATGCCAAAAATATGGGGGTATGGAAGCATGAATTAAGAGAGTTCGGACCATGTTATTTATGGAACGAATTTTGCGTTCGGCTTTTCCATTTTGTAAAGATGTATGAGGACACGAAAAATGAAAATTGATCCCATTATTAGCACAGAACTCCCGAAACTCTCTATTGTCATACTCTTTCCCATTATCACATTGAATATTTTTTATTTCTCTTTCGAATTGGGTGAGAATGAACGCTCTAAATTTTATGAAGACTGAAAACACTTGAGATTTATTTGCAATTGGAAACGTCCACAAAAATTTAAAATAATCATTTAAAAAGAGAACATAATATCGATGACCCAACGAACTGAGAATATGAGACGTCCATAGGTCGCTATGAATAATATCAAATGGCATTGAAGTATGAGAATTAGAGTCTACAAATGACAGCTTAACAATTTTTCTAACGAACAATATTGACAAATTTAAGTACGACTCGTACCCTTACAAGAAATAAAACTATTTTTATCTAAAGCTGATAAAATAGAAGATCCCGGATGACCAAGGCGAGCATGCCACAAGGAAGGAGAAATGGCTGCAAAGGCTGATGGCAAAGCTTGACTCGATGGACTGAAACCGGGCATGATAGGATAAAGATCCCCCCTACTATCACACCTCATGAGATGACTCTCCGTCTTGAAATCCTTCACAGAGAAACCAAAAGGATCAAATTCAACAGAAACTGAATTGTCAGTGGTGAACTTTCGGACAGACACTAAGTGTTTAATCAATTTGGGGGCATGTAAAATATTTTTCAAGATAAGGGGTGGATTGGGGGGAGACAACGTTTTCTGACCATAACCCTGAATTGGAATAGAGTTGTCATTACCAACAATTATACCCCGAGGGTTGCTCAAATTGGAATAAGATGAGAGAGTACCTGAATCGGAAGTAATGTGGGTAGTGGCACCGATGTCCATATACCAATTTGGGTTCGGTTGAGTCAAACCCAATGTGTGCATCGCGGCCTCGATATCGGTCTGAGTGGGGCTTGCTGCGTGGTGAGCTTGCGGAGGTCGGGGCCCAAGTATTCCAGGACTGGGCTGAACTGGGCCGTAGCTGTTTGAACTTGCGTTCCTGGGCCAGTGGCCAGTGGGCCATGATTGCTGATTGTTGGGCGTGAAAGGCTGGCCAGCCCATTAGCTGTCGGGAGTTGTTGGAAAGTAGGGGCTGCTGGCCTACGACCCACTGCCCCACTTCCATGGGCCCCACTGCTGGGACCAGTAGGGGGTGGGCCACTGTTCACTGGACGGGGCCCACTGCCTGCTTGCTGACCACCGGAACCGCCGCGTTTGCCCCCGCGGTTTTTGTTATTATTCTTACGATTATTTTTGCCGCCACCATGAGTATGGTTTTGGCCCGAATTATCAACAAAACCTGAAGAACTTGGGGAGGACGCCATCATGACGATGAGACTTGCTCCGGTAGCCGCCTTTTTAGCCAAATCGGCTTTTTTCAAAGTAAGCATGGAGAGGGCTTGATAAAAGGCGGAAAAAGGGTTGCTTTGACGAAGGAGAGTTCCAACACCATTATAGGCCTCCGAAAGGCCGGCAACCAATTATAGAACCAGACGATTATTTGTTACAGGTGCGCCAACTTTACGGAGTTGATCCGCCAACTCTTTGAGTTTCTTGCAATATGCAGAGACGTTTGGAAATTCTTCCATGCGAACTAAAGAGAATTCCTGCTCGAGTGTGACGATACGTGAATGTTGGTTATCTTGGAATATGTCACGCAATCTATTCTAGGTAGCCATAGCCGTGGTATCCGGCTCAATAATCGTTTGTAAAAGGTCAACCGAAATAGTGGAATAGATCCACTGGAGAACGGTAGCATCAAGAGTAATCCATAACTGAGGATCCTCCGCGGGAAGAGGTGTAGCGGGAGGGATGATGTGATGAATAACTTGATGGGAGATAGCGTGATTTTTAAACAATTCTGCCAACGTCGCATATTGGACGTTTTCCATCTCAAGCACAATAGGGATACTGTTCTTGACGTTAGAAACCATGAGGGCAGGATGATAATTGTTCTTAGACATATTGAAAGAACAAAGAAGGAGGGGAAATTTGGGAATAGTAAGAGAGATTTTGAGAGCGGAAGACGAATTTCGGAAGAGAAACCCGAGGGGGGGGGGAGGTTTCGACCGAGAATGGTACAAAATTTGGGAGAGAAATTTTTTGTAAGACCTAGTCTCTTGATACCATGAAAGAAATAATCCCCTTGATTATTTTCATTAATTGAAAGGTATATCTACAAGTTACAAAATAGGAGAATCCTATTCCTATTCTACTCCTAAAACCTTATTCTATCATAATTCTAACTATACAATTATGGTAAGTGTATAAGACTAATTAAGGTAACCTTACACTACAATATACTACAAATATATTTTTCTAATATACAATATCCTACACTGCCTACAGGCTACTGTACCGTGATGGGCCTCAGCCACACTGTTGGGTCTGGGCTGCTGGAAAGCCCACTGCCGAATCCACTGCATTGCCCGTGATATACACTTCTGTATATTGGGTGTATATCACGGATATATTGCTCTGTTTAACAACATCAAAGAGAATAGTTGATGAATTAAGATTTTTATGAAGGTTGTGTAAAAATTGACTGATATCAAACAATGCTCGCAATGAAAATATTCCAATTTATGTTATGTGAATGTGAACATTCAGGTTGTTGGTCTCTGTTTTCTATTTTTCTTTTTTTCTTTGGGTAATAAAGAGATTACGTATTGTAGTATATAATACTAGTCAACTCGCGGATTAAACTTTTTTCTTTTCTAATTTAGTTAATATAGAAATTAAAAATTGAATTTAAAAATAGATATACGATGTAGAATATTCATAGGGTAATAATAAAAATCAAATATATATATATTTATGCATGCGAAAAGATATCAGAAAAATAAATCCAAGATAAATCATGACGTACTTTTTTGAAGAATTAAAATAACAAGCTTCATGGGGTGAAGTCCTCTTAATTGGGAAACATAAGCCAACATTTATTAAAGAGAATATGTTACATAATCCTCTAACCTTTCCTTCTTATTTAAAGGTTATTTATAATAAAACATTGTAATAAATAATATTTATTAGTGATTGTATGCACATGTAAATGTTATTCATAATTAAAGACTTGCGATCTTCTCTACTACATCATTATTAAATATATATAATTTTTGTAAATGATAATTATTTTTAACTTATAAATATATTTAGAAACATTTGAAAAAAAAAATCTTACAAAAAAAGAAAAAGAAAAATGAAAAAAACTGGAGAAAATAGTTGGATTGATATTGTAGAGGGATTTGAGAGTTTAGCGTTATTAGAGTGCAATGAATCATTAAAGAAACTAAACATGTCAACATAAAACAAAAAGAGAAAATACTTTTGCCAATCAAAGAGAGACTCACTATAGACCAAGATTTACATGCATATCTTACTTTTAAAAAGAATAAAAAAGGAGATACAAATATTCTAATAACTTCTAACTAATGACAACGAAATTAGCTTACTATTAATAAATTTAATATGCCTTTCTGGAAGAAAACAATGAACAACTGAATCAGTATCCATAGAATGGAACAAACAAATATACATGATAAAATATTTTATCTTGTGACGGCTAGTTATTTCAACCAATTGATCAATAACTTGAAGATTGTTTTTTAATTTTCTGTAAAATATAAGACCAACCATTATTTTTGGAACCTAGATTTGAGAGAGAAGATTAAAACTACTTTTGGAACCAAAAACTAACATAAACACAAATTATATGATCTGCTAATAATTGCAACCTTTTTCCTAATAGAAAAAGAGATAGTAGTAAAGAGTAAAACTGAGTTATCATGACTCATACTAATTACTTTAGAAGCTCACAACTCCATTACCCTTATATTTGGAAAATAAAAAAGAGAATACAAGCATCCATCACCGAATGAGTACAAATTCTCATCCCTTTTGTCCTTGAATCAAAGCATAAGCAAGTAAAAATTACTAATTACTTAAAGCAATAAAATGAGTAATTAGTTATGGTTAGAGGCATTGACAGTTCATTTCCATCATCAATCATCTGTATGGCTAGTTGTTGTAAGCATGACATGGTTAAATGATTATAATGAGTAAACCACTTGTAAGAAGATTTGTATAGTAATGTATGTTGCGAATTGAAAGTCAGTGTTTAATACCTCGTATCTTTCTATAACTTTTGGACATACATTCTGAAATATTTCTCTGTAAACAATATTTTTAATGAAGGCAGGGTCTTCTGTGTCATCGTCAGCATTCAGTATGTTTAACCCTTCTGTTGTCGTTACTCGGGAGACCGCAACATATAATTAATCATGGGTGAATACCTATTTCGGAAGATACAGTCCTACTAGTTTAAGAGATTGTCCTTGACTATTATTGATTGTCATAGTGTAGCAGGTTGCTAAGGAAGTTGTTGTCTCTTAAGCTTGAATGACCATTTTGAATCATTTGGAGACATAATAATTCTTGCAATTGTGACTCTTGAACCAATGTTTTCCCTGAAATGATGTTAGCACTGACCGACCAAATATCCAGATGTGTTACAATCAATCTAGTTCCATTGCATAGGCCTTCTGTTTGGTTTAGATTTCTAAGTAGCATAACCGGAGTAACTACTTTTAAGTGTATGTCATGGTTAGAGATGCTAGGGAATCTTAAGTTGTTAAGAGATTCCGTTGGGTAGAAAATTTCTTCATCATTAGTATTCACACTTGCTTTGCATACATTGTCAGAGCTAAAATATGTTCTTCCTTCCCCGTTATCATTTGCATAATTGTCTCGTTCAAATCTATGTTAACTATCGACGTGCATGCACACATATTATATATATATATATATATATATATATATATATATATGCTAAATTAGTATATTTATTCCTTCGATGCTTGATGCAACGTAACTATATCTATTTAAAAAGCAAGCAGTACTCGTATTGTCAATATATTGCTGTCGAAAATCTATTCCAATTATTGAGAACAATCTGACAAGAAATGCACCTTTGACGAAGGCAAGGAAACTAAATAATCAGTACCATATATATAAGAATCTAATTGCCATACTACTTAGATTAAATAATGAAAGCCACATTCTCGCTGCCATGTAATGCCACTACAAGAAAGTATAGAATTAACAATAAAATTTTAGCAACAATAAATATATTGTTGCTAAAAAATGTAAATGACAATAAAAAAATAATATATTATTGCTAAAAAATGTAAATGGCAACAAAAAAAAATTGTTGCATGCAACAATTTTTGATGTTACTAAAAATACTTTTGATAACAACAATAAAAATATTATTTGTCAAATATCTTTCTTTTTGTGGTGTGCATAGAAGAAATATAGCAATAAATACGAGGATTAGTAAAAAGTTAAAGGCTATCCAAAGTGAGGTTGATACAGTACTACATTACAGTTTGCATATTGATACACAGCAGCCGTATATACACGATAAATTAGATATTAAAGTTGTCTTTGTTTGATAACATATATGTACATATTCTACCTAATTCGTAGATAACAAAACATAGCATAATACTGACCGCTTCACTCTTATACTTGACTAATTTTAGCCATTAAGATGGCGGAGCATCCATGGCGGCATCACAGAAGTGTTTTGTTGTTGCTGCCGCGACGACCCTTCAACTTCTCCATTGTCTCCTGCAGTCGGGTATGCTTCCCTGTTTTTTCAAGTCCAATCAAACGTCTTAGGATCTATCCGACAAAAGACTTATGTGATACATGAATATCATAGTCCATGAATTAAAAACTAAATGTATTAGTTTTAGGATACATGTCTTGTGCTTTTCATCAATTAGAGTAAGGATAAGTTACATATACTAGCTTAGGTACATGCTAGAAGAAGTCCTATCAATACCTAGACACTATAACATTTTTATGTTAGAAAAGTTGAGTGCAGTAAAGAAGAATCATTTCTTCGCTTGTCTTCCGAGAGAATTTGAGAGAGTGAGAATACTCCTCTTCAGAATTTCCAAAGAATCATTCATATTAAAAAGCTTTTGGTGCTTTCGGTAAAGTACTATATATCCTTCGTTATACCTTATGATCAGACATACTTTTATCATTAGCAAATTGTCTAGTGTTAATCCTTGACTTTAATGGAATGCAGCGTGAATTGGGTAAATTCCACCTGTCAAATACTTTAAAAATGTCCAGGTCCTTTAATCATTATGGATTAAATTTAGCCTCCATATACTTCAGGTTGCACTCAGTTCGGATCGAGAGCAAATACTCTCGTATTTGCTAAGGATAAGGGTACGGATAACATCAAAGTATAACGAAGAATAATATTAGAGTAAAAGAGTTGGGGAAAGGGAGAAAAAGTATATTACCCAAGGTGAAGGCTGTTCAAGGGGTGTGACATAACGAATGAAGATGAGTTGAGATGATCATGGCTCTGTTGCTCCCACTGATTCTGCTGGGCTATCTCTTTCTCCCTTTCCTTCACCTGTTCAACCAATATCTCAAAACTTACAAATCCTGTTCTTAGGCATTCCAAATGGGATTTTTTGGAGTGAGATCCACACATATTTTAGAGAAAATAAATTATTACCTGCTTTGAGAGATTGTTGTTTTGCTCTTGTAATGCCTTGTCCTGTGCAATACAAGAAAGAAAGTTACAGCCAGAAGCAACTTAATCCTGTCATGCAACAAAAAATTCCCTGCTTTTCTTGTACAAAAGTTGCATTATTGATCATAACACTAGTTTAATTTGAAGCTAGATAGATAATGACAATATGAGTGGTGGGCTAGTGATCCTTGCAAGCAATAAATTTCACTTTTACAGTTATGCATGTCTGATAATTAGATAGCCGACTATTGTGTTTCAAGAAAATTAAGAAGAGTTTAATTGATATACACCGAGGACGGTCTCAACAAGATTGGGGGCTAAAGCCAAATTTAGTAGAGAGGCCTTAACTTTTTTTTTTTTTTTTTTTTTAAAAGATGGTCATATATATTTTTATTCAAATTTTACTTTTCTGGTTTTTTTAGATGTGAACTCATTAATTACTGTTTTTTTCTGTAGTATCACATATGCAGTACTAGTAAGCATTCAAAATTTACATACGAGTATGCAGTACATTATTAAAAAAGTCAATTTAACACAAATGCAGTACTAGTATGCATTCAAAAACATGTTGAAAATAATTAATTTATAACGGGTCGATGGGTGGGTCGGGTGGTGGGTTGGATGTATGTCCACCCGAATCCGACCTGATTCGTCACCCGATTAAAATTCATGTTTTATCAGATTATCATCCATATAATTGGGTCGGGTGGATCGGATATCCATCAGGTTAGGGTGAAATTGCCAGCCCTACTTATCTGCCTTACCTATCAGCTGACCCTGTATAAATCAATATAGAGTAATGAATTTCTCATGCAGTTAGGTTAATAAAAGATATCCACAGGCAGAGGCCCTAACCTTTTTTTAAAAAAATAAATCGCTATGAATAATGTCAAAAGGCATCAAAGTACGAGAAATAGAGGCTACAAATGGTAATCTAACATGTTTTTCTAACGGTCAGGAATGACAAATTGGAGTACTACGTGTACCCTTACAAGAAATAAAATTATTTTTATGCAGAGAAGAAATAATAGACGACCTAGGGTGACCCAAACGTGCATGTCATAAGGAAGGAGTTAGAGCTGCAAATGTCGATGGCATGGCATGACTCGAGAAACTGGAGGTGGGCGTGATTGGATAAAGATCTCCCCTACTATTGCATCTCATGAGAGGTATCCCCGTTTTAAAATCTTTCACAAAAAACCCAAAAGGATCAAAATTAACAGAAACCCAATTATCAGTGGTGAAGTTTTGGACATACATCAAATTTTTAATTATGTTAGGGGCATGGAGGGTATTTTTCAAGACAAGAGCCGGATGTGGGGGAGACAAAGTTGTATTATCGTAACCACGAATTGGAATTGTAATGGTATTACCAACAATAATGTCATGATTTTTACTCAAATTGGAATAAGACGAGAGAGTACCTTGGTCGGACGCCATGTGAGAAGTTGTACCAATTCGCGTCTGGAGGATTTAATCTAAGTATATGCATGACGGCCTCAATATCGGTGGGTGTCGGGATCTAAGTTGGGCCCGCAGTAGTGAAGGCCTGCGTGGGCCGAGGCCCAAGCATACCGCCGTGCTGATCCAACCTATATCGTTGTTGGGTGTTTCCTGAAGGACCAGAAAAATTGGGCATGTGATTGGGCTGGATCGGGGCCTAACTACCTGAAAATAATCGGGCGGGCGATGGGGTCGGGACCGGGCCACGGCCGTTAGTCCAGGCCCACTGCCAAGGGGCCTAGAGCTGAGACCAGGCAGGCTGGGGCCCAGTACCCTGAGGCCCACTACTGGCATTGCTACTGTTTCGTCCGCCGCTGTTGTTGCCGCCGTGATTTTTGCCATTATTTGTACGGTTTTGACCCTTCTTACCTCTACCATCGTTGTGGTTTTGTCCTGAATTGTCAACAAAACCGTGTGAGTTATCGAATGAAGTCATCATCGCCACGGAACTTGCGCCGGTAGCCGCCTTTTTTGCCAAGCCGGCTTCTTCTAACGTGAGCATCGAATGGGCTTGATAAAAAGGGGAAAATAAATTACTTTGTCGGTGTAGAATCCCAACGCCATTATAGGCCTCATATAGGCCTGCAACCATTCGGAGAACAAGACGATTATTGATAACAGGCGCTCCAACGTTACGGAGTTGGTCCACTAATTCCTTGAGCCGTTTACAATAAGCTGAACCATTTGGAAAATTTTTCATGCTGACTTGTGAAAATTCTTGCTCAAGAGTGACAACTCGGGAATGTTGGTTATCCTGGAATATATCACGCAATCTATTCCAAGTAGCCATAGCCATAGTGTCCGGTTCAATGATCGTCTATAAAAGGTCGGTAGAAATAGTGGAGTAAATCCACTGAAGGACGGTAGCATCAAAAGTTATCCACAACTGAGGATCCTCTGTGGGTGTAGGGACAGCGGGAGGAATTATGTGATGGATTACTTGATGTAAGATTGCGTCAATTTTGAACAATTCTGCCCACGTCGCATATAGGACGTTTTCTATCTCAAAAACAATAAGGATGAGGTTCTTGATGTTGAAAAACACTAAGGGCAGGATGAAACATGTTCTTTGACGTAGACATAACGAAAGAACAATAGATGAAAGAAGGATTTGGATAAATTTGGGAAGAGAGGAGGTAATGTGCACGGATTTCGAGAAGAAACACGAAAACCGATGCAGCAGAAGAGAGGAGAAATCGGTAGATGACCTAGAATTTTGATAACATGAAAGAAATAATCTCTTGATTATTTTCATTGATAATGAGAGGTATATATAGAAATATACAATTCCTAAATATGGACAATATAGGAAAATAATTCTACATTTTCTTATTCTAATTCTAATACATTTTCCTAGTACAAGACTAATACCATAATTACAATTATACATGAATTACATTTTGTTGAGTCCAAATCGGACCATGATACACACAGTCCTTTACTATTGTATTTTTTCTCAAAAATATCCCCATTAATGCGGGCCCACAAAAGTTATTATTGTACTTGTCCTCAAATTTATCTCTTCAAACTTTAAAGTTATTAAATAGGAATATAATTTTTTTTAAATAGTAAATATATATATATATATATACATATACCTAGGCCATTGCCTTATCTGCCTTACCTATCAGCCTGCCATGTATACATCAATATAGAGTAATGAATATCTCATGCCGTTGGGTTATTAGAAGATATCCACAGGTAATTTTTCATAAAAAGTGAAATTTATAAATTTAAAAACTAAGTCAGATTACCTATTACAACAGGTTAACCTTTCAACCGCCAAAAAAAAAAAAGTAAAATAGTATGATATTACAAAAATTACATTATCGGTATGTGCATTGAACTCAATTTAAGAAAATGACTATCAAAAGGATAAGCTTCTTACCTTCTTTTGCAGCTCAGAAATGGACTCATGCATCAATTGGTTCTACAAGAAAAAAAAGTTCAGTTCAACAGGTTTCTTAAAATAAACTCCAGTCTCCACACACACACATATATAGAACTATTTGTATATGATTATTGAGCTCCTCTTATACCTTTCTTGATCGAATGTGCTTGAGAGCAGAATCGAGTTGGTGCTCCAGATTCTGAAGCTCTTTCCTACTTAATGAGTCCAAGTCTTCTCCCGCATAATGCCTGTAAATAATCATATATATACGTCAGTAGGAAATATTAGATACAGACATACAGTACTATACTTGAGCACTGTGGAAATGTATGTATACCTTTGGTTTCTTTGCAAGACCTCAAGTCTGGCCTTAAGCTTAGCATGTTCCAGAGACCAACTCCCCTGCAAAAAGTTAAGTTTTCTCCCAATATTTGATAACTAAGTCCACTAGGTAGCAAATTATAATCAGATTTATCAAGACTTTGGCATACCGGGGTTTCGATATCAGTAGCATTAAGCTGCCTCTCAGCATATGAGTACCTTTCATACCTTTCAAGAATCCTTTCCATGCTGACAAAAGAGAGGGCAATAATCAAAATAAGACCATAAAATTTGATATTTTTATCAGTTAAAGAATTTAACGCATTTGCACATCTCAAAGCTTAATAGTGTAAACTACCAGTCTAACTTTAAAAATAGGATGATAGTTATTGATAGAGAATACGTTTATATTCTCCATATATTTTGTAATTATTATTTTGATGTAATTTGTAAAGTAGATATTCTTATACAATTAGGATTGTAATTGTAAACAACTATATATATTGCATTAATAAGAAGACTCCAGACAAGGAGAATTACACAATTCTACATGGTATCAGAAGCCAAACCGTAATCCCACTCCTACTCTAAAAACTGGCGAACCGGCGCCCCCCCCCCCCGTTTTGCAACGCCGAACGGCTAATATTCATGACTTTTCCCGAATCTTCCTCCTCCACCCACGACGTCACACATCCTCCTCCTACTCTCCTAACACCTTTCATCCGGCCTTTGCCGTAACAAATATCAAGAACTTTATCACTTTGGTTCTTGATCAAGAGGATGGACAATACACATCGTGGGTTGAACTATTTCAAATACATGCTTGAGCATACAACGTCCTTGATCACATTAATGCCACCACACCTCGTCCACCCGACGTCGACAACCCGACGTGGAAACAGCTAGATGCAATCGTCAAACAATGAATATATGACATCATATCCAAGGATTTACTTTATACTACTATGAAGATAGGTGCTTCGGCTCACGAATTATGGACAAGGCTAAAAAAAGTCTTTCAAGACAACAAACACACATGTGTCGTGTATCTGGAAGAGCAATTTAATAACACCCGTCTTGAGAATTTCGCGAATATGTCTGCCTATTGTAAATAATTAAAATTAGTTGCAGACCAATTATCTAATGTTGGCAATCCGATTTCAGAAACAAAGATGGTTCTACAACTAATTAATGGTTTGTCAAAGGGTGAGTACGATACACTTGCGACGATGATCCAACAGGCTGATTCCCTCCCTAGTTTCAAATACGTCCGATCACACTTACTATTTAAGGAGACTAGACGTGCCAAACAAGACGAATATAATCAGAAGGCATTAGTATTTGATGCATCGCCGACCATCACTGCACCCGCCGGACTACCAAAATCAACACGGTGTCTGAGGTGATGGTAGGGGCCGAGGCCGCAGCAACGGGCGCGACAGCAGAGGATAAGGTCATGGAGGCCGGTCCAATTCCGATGACAACCACGGTAGGCCCAATCCCCTTATCCGTGGGCCAGCCCAATGTCGTGGCCAACACTCGGAATTCGGGCCTCCCCATGTGCCTTACCCAACCGCCCCAGCCCAGCACACGAGTCTACATCTGACACCGAGCATACTGGGCCCTCCTATAGGCCCACACCACATGAGTCAATCGCACCAAGCCCACTTCTCTATGGCCCAACATCAACACCAGGCATACGGTCTTATGATCCCTACCGAATTGAGTTAGGCGTACAACACTATGAATCTCCAGCAGCCCAACGACGCCTGGTACATGGATACATGTGCCACATCACACCTCACTCGTGACTCTGGTAATCTCCTTCAACTATTTAATTTGAACAATTCTCAATTTATTTTAGTTGGAAATGACAATCACATTCCAATTCAAGGCTATGACACCATTCAAACACCACCACCTCACCCTCCCTTTACCCTAAAAATGTCCTATATGCTCCTAACATCATTAAAAACTTAATCTCTGTTAGGAAATTTGCTAGTGACAATTTCGTATCTATTGAGTTTGACCCTTTTGATTTTTTTTGTGAAGGACCTACGTACGGGACAACTCTTACGAGATGCAATAGTGTGGGAGACCTATATCCTTTCTCATCTAATTCCGCTGCAAGTGTCAATCCACCAACCTCTCTAGCTGCAATCTCTCCATCAACTTGGCACAGTAGACTCGGGCACCCGGGAGCACCAGTTTTTAATTTTCTTACAAGTCAAAATTTCATTCATTGTAATAAAGGGAAATCTACCCACGCATGCTACTCTTGTCCTTTAGGAAAGCATGTTAGACTTCCTTTTCAATATTCATTGAGTATAACTTTTTCTCCTTTTGATATTATTCATGCAGATTTATGGACATCTTCCATTACTAATGAACTGAGTCATAAATATTATTTGGTGTTTTTGGATGATTTCTCTCATTTTCTTTGGGTTTATCCTCTAAAATATAAGTTCCAAGTTTACTCAATTTTTCTTGAATTTCAAGCATATGTTAAAACACAATTTGAAAGACCATCAAAACATTTCAATGTGATAATGACCGTGAGTTTGACAATTTCCCCTTTCATAAATTTTGTGCGGACAATGACATGGTGTTTTGATTTTCTTGCCCCCATACCTCACCTCAAAATGGTAAAGCCGAAATAATCCCACACACCATCAACAATAAGATCTGCACTATGCTCTTCCATGCTTCCATCCCCCCTTCCTTTTGGGTCTACGCATGGCATCTTACCTTCTTAATATATCATCAACGCGTACTCTTCAAAATAAAACCCCAACATAAATTCTCTTCCGTCGGATCCCTTCTTATGATCACCTTTGGATTTTTGGTTGTCTGTGCTACCCAAATCTTGCCTCTACGACCCCTCACAAATTAGCACCTAGGACTACTCCTTGCATTTTCTTAGGTTTTTCGTCGAATCATAGGGTACTTATGCTATAATTTGTTCATAAATAAAATACTAGTCTCTCGCCATATCACATTCGAGAACATTTTCCCATTTGCAAACGTTCAAAAATTTTAAGTCACTGAATATGGCTTCATTGACTATTCGAACACTTTCCCTCTCATTAAAAATGTAATACATGGAGCTAGTAGTCCGGCTCACTGCCCACTGCCCCCGCCAGCTTCGTCGACTACCCCTCTGCCCATTTCCCTCATCAACCACCCCACTACCCCCATTACTGTCCTACTGCCCCCATCACTGCCCCACAACCTACTGTCATTGGTCCCTATTCTGACACACCACATGGAAACCTGTGTCGAGCATGAGATTTTCAAACCAAAAGTCCACTTTAACCTATACACTCAAACCATCTCACCTCTACCTAAACTTAGCCAAGCTTGACCCAAATTGGAATGCGGTAATGCGTGAGGAATTTGATGCGCTCATTACACAGCACACTTGGGATCTTGTCCCGAAATCAAAGGGGGTCAATGTGATTCGTTGTATGTGACTATATCGTCACAAATTCAGGGAAAACAGTGAGTTTGAACGCCATAAGGCGAAACTTGTGGCAAATGGCACAGGGCAACAAGAGGGAGTTGATTGTGGTGAGACCTTCAGTCCATTGGTTAAATCAACCACCATTCGTACTGTTTTGAGCATTGCTATGGGGAAGAACTGGCTGATTCATAAACTTGATGTGAAAATGCGTTCTTACATGGGAATTTGAAAAAAACCGTCTATATGCATCAACCACCTGGCTTTGTGCATCCCTCGGCCCCTCAGTATGTCTATCATCTTCGAAAGTCACTCTACGGCTTGAAACAAGCCCCCCGGATTTGATATAAGCGATTTGCCACCTACATCATGCAGATCGGATTCGTGTGCAGTAAAAGTGATAATTCACTTTTTATTTTTCATCGAGGTAATGTCACTGCATATCTTTTTGCTCTATGTGGATGACATTGTCCTGACTGCCTCCTCTGATGTGTTGTAAAACAAGATCATTACCTTGCTCAAATTCGAATTGTCATGACAGACTTGGATAAGTTGAGTTATTTCTTGGGGATTTTTGTGACTAGATCCGAGAATGCAATATTACTGTGTCAACTAAGTATGACAAAGAGATTATTTACAGGGCTAAAATGGTAAACTGCAAGATCATGCCTACTCCAGTCGACTCGAAGTTGAAGCTCAGCGCCAATGATGGGGATCCGGTGCTTGATCCTTCTCTTTATGGGAGTCTCACTGGTGCACTTCAGTATCTTACCTTCACTAGGCCCGATATTGCCTATGATGTTCAACATGTGTGATTGTTCATGCATGCTCCTAGGGAGCCTCACTTTACTTCTTTTAAACGTATCATTCAGAACGTTAGGGGTACTCTTGATTATGGATTACACATTTATCCATCTGCACCGACCAGGCTGATATCCTATACAGATGCCGATTGGGGCGGCTATCCTGACACACATCGATCTACTACTGGCTATTGTGTATTTTTGGGTGATAACCTCATTTCGTGGTCTGCAAAACGGCCACGCTTTCCCATTTGAGTACAAAAGCAGAATATAGAAGCGTTACGAATGTTGTAGCCAAAACTTGTTGGCTCAGAAACCTCATTCTAGATCTTCATTGTCTCTTACGTAAGGCATCTATTGTTTACTGTGATAACATATCTGTTGTCTACTTGTCTCATAACCCGATTCAACATCAGCGAACCAAACATATTGAAATGGATATTCATTTTGTTCGTGAGAAAGTTGTTATGGGTCATGTTCGGGTGTTACATGTTCCTTCTTCCTATCAGTACGCAGATATATTTACTAATGGACTTCCTCGGCAGTTGTTCCTTAACTTCAGATCCAGTCTGAGCGTCCGACCTCCTCTCGCTCCGACTGAGGGGGTGTGATAGAGAATACGTTTATATTCTCCATATATTCTGTAATTATTATTTTGGTGTAATTATGTTAAGTAGATATTCTCACACAATTAGGATTGTAATTGTTAATAACTATATATATTGCATTAATGAGAAGACTCCAGACAAGGAGAATTACACAATTCTACGGTTCTATTTGAGCTATGTGAGTATTGAGTTTTGATGATTAACAAATAATTGCATTTGTGAGGTAAAGAGTGGAACAAGTAAAGAATCAGGTGTACAATGTGTCTCAATTGTCGTGGAAAATCTGGTTGAATTCCCAATCAATTTATAATTTGTGCTTAAACGTCTCAATTTGTCTAATAAACTAAGGACTATTGCTTTAATTTCAATCTTGAGAAAGAGGTTGACTTCTAGTTCTACTAGGATTAGAATTGGAAAAGCCGCATGGTATTTAATTTTTGGTAAGTGTAAGGCGGTAGTTTATCTCTAAGGTAGAATATCTTTTGTAAATAATTTCCTTGTACTATTAAACTGCTTATGCTACTAACATGACCTACCTATACATACTTGACGGTTTTCATTGAGGTGGAGATGCATTTCTAGAGATTATTCAGAGCATATTGAGAGCAATCGTGAACATTCATCATTCGTGAGAGTCAGAGAAAGAAACGTGCAAAGAAACAAGTTGGATAATAGTTCTTGATCAAGCTGTTAAGTTTGTATGTCCAGCCTAATTTCCTCATATTAGGAATCGAGTTGTAACTTTATTTTGCTATTTTAGAAGCAATAACAATTGACTTCTAAGTTAGAAAGTTAGTTACAACACCAACATCACTGCAAGAAGAAAAACATTTGTCAACAACATTTTTGTTTCTATATGTTGAATGTTGTTGTTAAAAGTACATTTCGCAACAACAAAAGTTGTTGCATGTCGTTGTAATAACCTCCGATGCGAAATGTTATCACAATAACAAATTATTTTTTTGTTGCCATTTACGTTTTTAGCAACAATATATTAAATTTTTGTTGTCATTTACGTTTTTAGCAACAAAATATTTATTGTTGCTAAATTTTTATTGTCAATTCTATACTTTCTTCTAGTGCATACTCAGTGTAATCCCACAAGTAAGGTCTGAAGACGATAGGATGTACGCAGACCTTACCTCTACCTTTGCAGGGTAGAGAGATTGTTTCCTATAGACCCTCCGCTCAAAGGAGATGGAACTGACACAATAAAAATAGGAAGTTAGAAAGTTAATTAAGGGGTTATTGGATTAATAATAATCAGAGTGGTTGTTGGAGAAATGATTAGAATTAATCGCTTAGGTTACTGAGTTGCAATTTGAATTAGGCTTTTTTATTTTAGTGAAGCTAAGGTTAAATCTTACGAGGGTAAGGTTGTGAGTTCCTTAATTTTTCGCATTGTTTTACTTATATAATTTAGTTAGAATTAAACGTACAATAATCAATTTCATCTAGTTTCTATAGGTTAGACTAAGGAAAATAGGAGAAAGAGCACCAAAGGAAGCGTTCCCTCTGTCCCATTTTATGTGTTGGTGTTTAACAGTAAAAATGTATCTTAAATGCAAGATAAATTTCTTTCATATACACATTTACTATTTAACCATGAATAAGTGTTAAGTATTTTCAGTTTAGTTTTTAACTGCTAAGGTTAAATTGCTTAATTCGGTATAAATATGAAGTGGGGGCAAATATTCATATTGTTTGACTGTGAAAAATTTGTAAAACTTGTGGTTTAAGACAAAGCATAATAATTTATATGACTATAAGTCATCTTAATATGAAAAAATGGGTTAAAATTAAATTAATTCTAAATGTGAAAATGTGTTTCATTCTTTTTAAATAATTTTTTTTTAAAAAGTTGTAGCAGAAAATAAGACAGAAAGTACAGGTTAATTATCTTGTCAAGGAAATGTAGTACTACGGAAATGTTGGAAGCCAAACAGGCTATAACTGTTCAAACTAGTTGATAGTCATGCCAATATTCTCTAACACTCCTATACAATTTGATATTTCTTGAATAGTCCTTTAATTAAAAGATCTTCATGAGACCCTCTTTCCCTAAAAGATGTCTAAGTAATTTGAAAGTTTAACTTTATATTTACACTTTTAATTTAAAAACAAAAAACAAATTTCACTCTGTGTCAATACTCAAATTACAACATGGTTTATCTAAAGTGAGAAAAACGCCTATCTCTCTTCCCCCTCTTAGTTCGAATTGAAGGTCAATGACTTCCATCGGTGACGAACACAATCAGTCATATTGAAAATATAATTGAGTAAATAAAAATGTACTATTTCTAACAGTTTAAGTTGGTCATACACTTTAACGAGTCAACTATATTTCAATTAGAAGCTAGTCAGTCAAATTCATCCAACCAATAAATTAGTTAAGCTCTTTAGATAATAGTTGGATTACTGGATCTAAACCTAGATTCGCAATACTATATATCCCGGAGAAATTGTTGGTTAAAACCTAAGTTCCTAGTACTAAATGAACTTTATTAGAGATATGAATTAAAGTACATATAGTTAGTAAACAATTTTAGATCATAAAAGGGATCCCCTTTTATGATCTAAATTCTCCAAAAATAGAATTTACATTTTGCACTCAGTTGATCATAACTATATGAACAATGAACTCGTACAATGATAACATACTCAAACAAAACAAATTAATGTTGAGATCCTTACTATAACTTGCTTGGCAAATTTGAGCAACGAGCTTTAAAAACATGAATTTAGCTGTTGAAAATAATTGTACCTTCTAATAGTTAAATTGATACATATAAAATACTTACTTTCATATCATCTTTATCTCATTTGATTAATTAATTAGCAGCGTTTTTCTGCATAAGTAGATTTTTACCTCCATCACAAAAGGCTGAAATTATTCATAATTCTAATTACTCCCACCGTCCCGATTTATGGTTCATTTCTCTTGTTATCGTCTAGAACTTCTAAATTTTTTTACTTACTACTCTCCAGTACGAAATTATAACTTGTTAAATTACGTATCTTTTAGTGAATGCTCTACTCGGGGAATTACATTCACCCTTGTACCCAGTAAATACAATAAACATTAACCATGAGTCTGCTAAAGTTTAAAAGCCTAACTTGGTGGTCAGTATTATTACAGACTTCAATTTGTAAAAATGTTTTTTGAAAAAAATCCGCCACGATAATAGTTTTGTCGACAAGATCCGTAGTACTGGGTTTTAATTTTACTTAAAAAGAGAGAAAAGAGAGATTTTATTAGTCTCGCGTTATAACCATGGTTGCTTTATGTAACTGAAATGACCTTTTTCCAGTTCTAAGTACTTCCTTTTCCGCTCTACTACTATTTTCCTAGTCCAATTTGGTTAAATAAGGTGCCCATAGAACTAATCAGCTACACGAGTATTCCTAGTAGTACTTTTTAAGCATTTCAAAATACTAGGTTATTTAAAAAAGGGTTGAAAAACACAAGGAAATACTAAGAGAGAAGCACAATTAATTAACAAGCTTTATTTCTTGTATTCATATAGATCTGTCTGGATTTTATGGCGAGAAATTATAGTAGTACTACTTTCAGAAAATTAAACAAGACGAGATAGAAGGAGTCACAGTCGCTCTATCAAATTGAACCCTTAAAAACTTTAATAGGCTTTGCATGCAATGAGGAAATTTTAATTCACTATCTGAACAAGAAATCACACAGAAAAACGAAGAAACAATAGGAAAGAAAAGGAGAATCGGAAAGGAAACAAACAAAGGAAAGCACTGCAGGAGGAGAGAAGTAATTTTATAAAACATTACCAAAAGAGAACTGGAGGAAACAAATATCTAAAACTCGTCCAATATAAACAAAGAAGGGGGTTATAAAGAAGTAAAAAATCAAGAACAAGAAAAAATCGAGTATAGAGCATATATAATTAAATTACACAAAAGAAAAGATAAGATATTACTTGGTGCAAATTAAAGACAGAAACTTACCAAGAGTCAGTGGAATACTCAAAGAGTTTTCCTTTAGTGGAAAAAACAATTAACCCAACTTCAGCATCACAAAGCACAGAGATCTCATGGGCTTTCTTTAGCAACCCAGATCGCCTTTTCGAGAACGTTACTTGCCTATTAATTTTGTTCTCAATCATCTTCAACTGCACTCTTCCTCTCCCCATTTATTAATTTCTTTAGTATTTCTTTGTTTGGTAAATGAAATGGTGGAGTGTTTTTTTTTAATGTCATATAGTAGTATATATATCTCTGTTTAGTAATGAAATGGTTGTGCAGATGGAAAAAAAAAACTGTATCGTTATTGGGAAGTGGAAGGATTCCCCCCCAGATAGGAGGAGGGAGAGGTTTCGGGAAATACCAGAGTGGTTTCGTCAAAAATGTTGTCGAGTTTTGATTGGTTGAGGTTACTGTTGAGTCGCTAGTGTTTGAGCACAGACCACAAGTTAATACAAATGCCGTGCGTCTAGGAATGCGTAACTGTACGGAACTAATGGGAAATGACCGAGGAAATCACTTTGTAAAGATGTCTGCAATTTGATAACTGGAAGGGACATGACAGACGCGTACTTGTCCACGAGCTACCTTTTTGCGAACAAAGTGAATGTCAATCTCGATGTGTTTACCAGAAAAGTAGATGGCACTAACATTATCACAATAAACCAAGGTAGCTTTCTGAATAGGACAATTTAGCTCCAAAAGAAGATTACGTAACCAACAGGATTCAGAGACCACATTGGCTACCCCTCGATACTCGGCTTCTGCACTAGAGCGAGACGTCGACTGACGCTTTGCAGACCATGAGACCAAATTATTACCAAGAAACATACAATAGCCAGACGTAGACCGTCTGGTGTCCGGACAGCTACCCCAATCAGCATCTGTATACGAGACAAGTGTAGATGTCGACGACGGATATAAATGTAAGCCATAGTCAAGTGTCCCCTGGATGTACCGAATAATCCGTTTGAGAGCGTTCATATGCTCAATCCTGGGATCATGCATAAAAAAACACATCTCCTGTACGTCAAACGTAATATCTGATCTCGTGAAGGTAAGATACTGAAGGGCCCTTGCAAGACTGCGATAGCGGGTCGGATCCTCATAAGGTGATCCAGCCGCAGCACCCAACTTTGGTTTAGTATCAACTGGAGTGGAAGTAGACTTACAGGATGACATTCCAGCCATCTCAATGATCTCAGCTGCATACTTCCTCTAAGATAAGAACAACCCACATGCATGACGAGTGACAGCAATCCCCAAAAAATAACTCAAGAGCCCCAAGTCTTTCATAGCAAACTCAGAACTGAGCATCGTCATGATAGAATGGCGTAGTGCATCAGAAGAGGTAGTCAAGATAATATCATCCACATATAAGAGTATATAAGCCACGGAAGAACCACGATGATATATGAACAATGAATTATCAGACCTGCTATGAGAGAACCCAATAGAAAAAACATAGTCTGCAAACCTCTTATACCAATCCGTGGAGCACAGTGTGAATGGTAGCCTCCTTGACCACCGGACTAAAGGTCTCACCACAATCCACACCAACCTGCTGAGTCTTATCATCACCTACCAAACGATCCTTATGCCTCGCAAAAGAACCGTCAGAATTGTCCTTATGAGCAAAAATCCACATAGATCGAATAATATTAACACTAGAAGGACGAGGCACCAACTCCCACGTCTTATTAGCAATAAGAGCATTATATTCGTCGGTCATAGAAATTTTCCAATTCGGGTCATTTAAAGCGGACACAGGGTTATTGGGTAAAGGGGATTTAAGGACATTTGAATTTAAATTAAAATATTTTTTGGTTTAAAAATACCCTGTTGACTACGAGTGACCGGTCTATGACTCGGGGAAGAATTGGGCGGATTTTGGGAGTTATTGGGACTTGTGGCTGACTAGTCAACAGGCAGTGGGACTGTTGGCCCAGAACGGTAATCTGAAGCAGTAGATGGTGCCGGAACTGGACCAATTCCAGTATTGGGCTGGACTGGCCCAATTGCTGAAACTGGCCCAGTGACGAGATTGGGAACAGTGGCTTGCGACGGACCAGTGGGGCCAGCGGGCAGTGGGCCCGCTGGCGGATTTGGGGTGCAGGACATATCCGAAAAATGATGAAAAATATAAGTGGATATACCATCATCCAAAAAATTATACGAACTAGGCAAGGGATTACTAACCTTAGCGAATAGAAATTGAGATTCATAAAAAATTACATGGCGACTAATGATGATTTTATTAGATGATAAATCAAAACATTTGTAACCACGATGATCTGATGGATAACCCAAAAACACACAAGGGGTAGACCGGGCCTGAAGTTTGTTAATTGTGGAGGGCGAAAAGAGTGGATAACACAAGCACCCAAAGACCATAAGATGTGAAAACGAAGGAGTCTTATTATATAAAATTTGAAGAGGGGATGAATATGTCAAACCTTTGGAAGAAGAATGTTAAGGAAGATATGTAGCCATTTATAGAACATGATGCCAAAAAGAAGGGGGTACGGAAGCATGAATCAATAAAGTTCGGACAATGTTATTAATGATACAAATTTTGCATTTGTCTTTCCCATTTTGTGAAGACGTACAAGGACAAGAAAAATGAAAATTGATCTCATTATCAGCACAAAATTCCTGAAACACCCCATTGTCATATTCTTTGTCATTATCACATTGAATATTTTTTATTTCCCGTTCGAATTGAGTTCTAATGAATGCTCTAAATTTTAAGAAGATGGAAAAAACATGAGATTTTTTCGCTATCAGAAAAGTCAATAAAAACTTAGAATAATCATCTAAAAAGAGAACATAATACCGATGACCCAAAGAACTAAGAACAGAAGATGTTCATAAATCACTATGAATAATATCAAATGACATTAAAGTCTACAAATGACAACTTAACAATTTTTCCTAAAGAACAAGATTGACAATTCGGAGTACTACGCGTACCCTTACAAGAAATAATTTTTTTTTATCTAAGGAAGACAAAATAAATGACTCCAGATGACCTAGACGAGCATGCCACAAGAAAGGAGCCAGAGCTGCAAAAGTTGATGGCAATGCGTGACTCAAGAAACCAAAACTTGGCGTGATAAGATAAAGATCTCCCCTACTATCACACTTCATAAAAGGACTCTCCGTCTTGAAATCCTTCACAGAAAACTCAAATGGATCAAATTTGACAGAAACAAAATTATTAGTGGTGAATTTATGGACAGACACCAATTTTTTAATCAATTTAGGAGCGTGAAGGGTATTTTTCAAAATAAGGGGTGGATAGGGGGGGGGGGAGAGTCAAAGTTTTATGACCATAACCGCGAATTGGAATTGGAATTGAATTATCATTACCAACAATTATACCACGAGTACTGCTCAAATTTGAATAAGACGAGAGAGTACCTTGGACGGATGTCATGTGGGTAGTGTCGCCGGTGTCCATGTACCAGTTAGCGTCGGGTGGATTTAATCCAAGTGTGTGCATCGCGACTTCAATGTCGGTTTGTGTGGGGCTCGCAGCATGTTGGGCTTGCGGAGGCCGAGGCCCAATCACCCCTGCTTGCTGCTCTAGCCCAAACGAGTTACGGTAACTGGGCCACTACATATTGGGTCGAGACATGGGCTGACCAGCCCACTAATCAGGAGCTGGAAACGCTGGACATCATGCCCCATTGGGCCACTGCCCACTGGACCAAGCCCACTACCAGGGGGCTGGGACCAGTGGGGCTTTGGCCCACTGTTACTGTGTCGGGACCTACCGCCAGAGTTCTGTCCGCCGCCGCCGCCACCGGAACCACCGCGTTTGCCCCCACAATTTTTGCCATTATTTTTCTGATTATTCTTGCCCCCACCGTGAGCACATGTCTAGCTCGAATGATCAACAAAATTTAGAGAATTTGTGGAGGACGTCATCATTACTATAGGACTAGTACCGGTAGCTGCCTTTTTGGCCAAGCCGGCTTCTTCAAGCGTAAGCATAGAACGAGCCTGATAAAATTGCGGAAGAGGGCTGCTCTGATGAAGAAGCGTGTCAACACCATTATAGGCCTCATATAGGCTTGTGACCAACTAAAGGACAAGACGATCGTTTGTAATGGGCGCACCAACATTGCGAAGTTGGTCCGCCAATTCCTTCAACCTTTTGCAATATGCTAAAACGTTAGGAAAATCTTCTATATTGACGTAGGAGAATTCCTGCTCCAAGGTAACAACACGAGAAATTTGATTATCTTAGAATATATCACAGACTCTATTCCAAGCTGTCATCGCCGTAGCATCTGGTTCGATAATCGTTTGCAATAGGTCGATAGAAATAGTGGAATAAATCCACTGAAGAACAGTAGCATCAAGTGTCGTCCATAAATTAGGATCATCATCGGGTTTTGGAACCTTAGTATCTGTAGGATCTGCGAGGATAATATGATGGAGGACTTGAAGCGAGCGTGCATGAACTTTGAACAGTTCGACCCACGTCGCGTATTAGACATTTTCTATTTCAAGAATGATAGAGATGTGATTCTTGATGTTAGAAACAGTGAGGGTTGGATGAAACGTGTCCTTAGCCATAATAGCAATACAAGGTGTGAAGTAGGGATTGGGAAGAAAAATTGGAGAAGAGGAAACAATTTCCGGGCATGAAAACCGAGAATGAGATCTCCGAATCGGGCAGTTTTGGACGGAAATTTGGAGAATTTGGAGAGAGGATTTTATCACCTAGACTTCTGATACCATGAAAGAAATAATCCCTTGATTATTTTCATTAATTAAAGAGTATATATACAATTTACAATTTCCATAATAAGAAAATCCTATTCCTATTCTAATCACAAAACTCTATTCTATTTGTACAAGAATCCTATAATTATGGTAAGTATACAATTCTAATTATGGACAAAAATTAACAAAAACCGTGATATACCATATATGTATATCACGGGATACCATATATTTAACAAAAAAATTACAATAACCATACACCTCATTCTTCTCCATCCTTCTAACAATATTTTAAATTACCAAATGATTCACATGCATAATTACCACACCCCTAGAAGATTCTAGGTAGAAGGCTTGTAGTTTTGGACATTGATTATGGATTGGACTCTAATTTGATTGGGTTTGGGCTCCCATAATGGATCAAGTTTATGATCCAACACCCCCCCCCCCCTTAAACTTGATCTTGTGACCCCTACTAAGTTCCTTAATCTTATGAAGTCTTCGCTTGTCAGTGGCTTGGTAAAAATATCGGCAACTTAATCTTGTGACTTCACATATTCAACTTGCACATCCTTTCTTGCAACACACTCCCTTATATTGTGGTAGTGAATATCGATGTGCTTGCTTCGATCATGGAATACTGGATTCTTTGCTAAGACAATGGCTGACTTGTTGTCGACACAAACCTTGGTAGGCTCTTCTTGTATCAAGCCTATCTTCTTCAGTAGATTTCTATGCCAAATTGCATGACAAACACATGAGGTAGTAGCAACATATTCTGCTTCACAGGTGGACAATGTGACAATCGGTTGTTTCTTTGACATCCAGGTGAAAACGGTATCTCCCATGAAAAATACGAATCCAGTAGTGCTCATTCGATTATCTATGTCTCCACCCCAATAACTATCGCTATATACAACAAGATTGTAATCATTAGAAACTGAATAGAACAAGCCAAAGTCAATTGTACCTTTCACATAGCGAAGAATTCTCTTTGCGGCTTTAAAATGGGTAGTTGTTGGAGATTCCATTTAGGGACTAACTAATCCAACTGCGTGAAGAATATCGGGCCTCGCGCAAGTTAGATATCGAAGACTTTCCACCAAACCTTTGAAGAATGTTGGATCTACACTTTCGCCTTCTTCATGTTTGGACATCTTGATTCCGTATTCCGTCGGTGTGCTTATCGGCTTACAGTTCTCCATCTTGAACTTCTTCAGGATCTCATTTGCATAGCTTTCCTGTGAAATGAAAATTCAACATCAGAAATAATGAATTGGGACGAGTCTAACTCTGATACCATGTAAAGAATGGATCTTGGACCTAACTCAACCCCAAAAGCTAGCTTGAAGGGAGGAGGATTGCCCAAGCCATATAAGGAGAACAATGACCACTTATCCCGCCGATGTGGCAGAACTCAACAGTTAAGTTAAACATGTCTCTTTTCAGTTCTGGCTCAGGGCAACATAGATTAGTCAATTAAGTTAGTAGTGTTGTAAAACCAAGTTCAAAGTAACAATATAAGAACAAGAGAAATAACATAGGATGAACAATATAAAGATGACTTTCTTCTTTATTTCAAGTGCGTATTTCACTTCTCATATGCTAGGCCTTTTATAAGTATATTGAATGAGGTATCTTGCAAGAGTAGGGATTACATAGTGAAAAAATGGACCGCTATTATTATGATCATCCACTATTTACTATAATGTGATACATAGTCATTACTTAATCCACTATTTCTATAATGAGATATATAGTCATTACTATACCTAATGAAGAATAGTGGAGAATTAAATTTGAATAGTTAACCTTTTTTATGTTATGACATGCAAGTCAATAAGTCATGATTATAATAACCAGCAATAGACCAAACGGGAAAGAAGAAAACAGACAAAGAACAACAATAATGTAAAAGGTTCAGTAATATTGTCTCCACTCAAATAGGAAAGTATTTTACTAAGCAACATAGTAAAATTCTAAAGGCGGAATATAATAACACTACAAGAAAGCATAGAATTGGCAATACATTTTTAGCAATAATAAATATAATTGTTGCTAAAAAATATAAATGACAACAAATATTTAATATGTTGTTGCTAAAAAATATAAATGGCAACAAAAAAACAATTTGTTGTTGCAAAATTTTTTCGCATCGGAGGTTATTGCAACGGCATGCAACAATTTTTATTGTTGCGAAAAGTACTCTTGACAACAACAACCAACACATGACAATAAAAATGTTGTTGGCAATGCCTTTCTTCTTGTAGTGATATATCAATAGGAGTCCGTAATTTAAATGGCTCAAAAAGTGAGGCTTTGAACGAAAATACCCAATAAAAAAAAGGTGACATAAGTACCTTTTGCGCAGAAAACTCTTGCACAATAGGACTTAACCGTAATGGCTCGGTTAAGTCCTTTCGCGCAGGAATTCTCTGCTCAAAAGGTACTTATGTCACTTGTTTTTATTGGGGTATTTGATTCAAAGCCTCACTTTTTGGGTCATTTCCGGACTCCTTCTGAGTTATCTTGATAACAATGAATTCAAGATAGACGATTTGAAACCCCACCTTCTTATAGAGCGTAATGATAATTTTTGAGATGTGAAATATTCAGATCCATGAGAATATTATTGTGGTTTACGCTGAGAATGGGCATATCGGTATGCCGAATCAGAACGTCTTGTTCGTGACTTAAAATATCTCAACGCTCAAATCCCAACAAGGTTCTCAATGATCATGCCTCGAACTGATCAACATTCCAGCGAGGTTGCAGTACAGAGGATTAGAAAAGAAAACAACAGAATACTAGCAAGACGTTGTAGATTTTACATGTTAAAGTTGGCCGAAGAACAAACATCATCAACGGGTAGGGAACTAACATCTATAGAAAGACGATATATCTTAAGAAATCTAAAATAATGTTCTGAGAATGATATTGAGGACTTCTATTCTGATGATGATTAGGGGTACTAAGATTTTATTTATATTTTTAATTTATGATGAAGTCATCAATTTGAAGAAAATTAGTATATTTAATTTTGCTTTGGTTGTTATAGTCTATAACAACAACAACATATACAGTGCAATCCCACAATAATTTATAGTCTATTACTAATTTATATAAGAGTCTTAGAGTTAATAATACATAAAAAGTTCAACAATTCATAATGTTTAATGAAAACAGAAATAAATTAGTACATAAAAGGTATCGATTACATAATACATTTTAAAAAACATAGAAAATACATAATACATGAAAGCGTGCAACTAGTAAAAATAAAATACATAGAGATAATAAACTTAACCGAAAATACATAAAAACAAAACACATAAAAATAATAAACTTAATAAACAAAATACATAAAAATAATAAACAACAACAATATAGCACAAATCATCTTCCAAAATTTCAATTTATCATTCGAAGCATTTTTCTCGTGTTGAATGTCTCTTAGGCAGGGCATCCTGAGGGTTAAGCGAGCGCTTTAGGCCCCAAAATTTTAGGGTCCCCAATTTTTTTCATCCGATATTCGGTATCTGTATTAATTTTTTTTATTAATTCGGTTTCGAGATACACACGGCCAATTAAAGACGGAAGCGCTCCTTAGCAAGATTTCTTTTATTATGAGGTCCCAACGTGCTTATCGGGTGGTTCGGATCAGTTTTGAATTTTAGTAGTTCGACTTATTGGTTATTGATTTGTAGATATGCTAAACGGTTATAGAACAGTTTCAAATAAAATATATATGAAAATAAGCCCTCCGGTTAAAGTTTGGCTTTAGGTCACCAATCTTATTGAGCCGCCCCTGCTCTAATAAGGTTATCCTTGAAAAAAAATTATTTTTCTTCGGATTCTTTTAGAAAAACCTCCAAAAAGTCTATTTTTTCTTGAGCTTCCATAAGTTTAAACTGCAAGTCAGATTTCACAGTGTCTCTAGTAATATGTGAAGTCGCGGTATCTCTATCAACATGAAGCTTTTTAAACTTTGCTGCCACCGTTTTATCCACAAGAATTTCATCTTCCCGTCGAAAATATTTGCAATCAACCATATCCTATAAACATTACAAGAAAATAAGTTTTTGAAAGTAAAATATGTAGATAATTTGAAAAAACTCTAAATCCTAAAAACTTGTAAAAACACTTACATCGGGCACTTCACAATGCCAAAACTGATGACCCAGATTATCTTGGGTCCTTGATGTTCTGAGCTTACAATAATAACCGCAGTCACAAATATCGGGTTCTATAGAAAAGTTTGATGTTTAGGAGCTTTGAGACCTGATTTTCGAGGGGCTAAAGTTTGGTAAAAGAGTGAAAATGGAGAAGGTGAAGAGTGACATGAAAATGAAGAAGTGTGATAGGGTTTATAATAACCCTTTTTGCTTAGGAATTTCCTGTGCAAAAGGACTTAACTGGATCGTTACGTTAAGTCCTTTTGTGCAGAAAATTCATGAGTAAAATGTAGTTTTGTCATTTTTTTTTTGGGTATTTTGGTTTACTTCGTTATTTTTTAAATCATTTAAGTTCCGGACTCATATCAATAGTTCTTGAATTTATTAGTAGTAATTTATTCAAACACTTGAACACATGAAAAAATATTTATATGAAATACTTTTGGCTCAAAATCTAAAGGACAAAGCTATATATTTGACCGGTCCTTCGAAAACAATAAGATCGCGAGCTATATATATACACACACTATTATGTACAAGAAAATGTAATTTTTTGTGTATTATATATTAATATATAAAAGTATATATTTATCAGGTGGTGAACAGACAGTGTAAACATTTCAAATATAAAAGAAAGAAAGTGAAAATAGGAAGAAATGAGTTGAGTAATTTTTGATGGTATGGTATAGTATTTCCAAATAAAGCGATAGCTGGGCAGTGAGCATTAGAGGGTTTTCACGTGGGCTGGGGTCCATAGGATATATAGCTTTATATGCAAGTTGCGCTGATGGGCCTTCTCTTTTAGGCTATCATAAATTTTGACTATTCCGTTGCTTGGCCGAATCAAGTAAGAATGAGAGGCATTTAAGGTTGTCTAAACTTGGTAGCTATATTCTTCACTTTTCCTCATCCCCCCCCTTTTGCTTATTTTCTTCTTTATTATCCATTTATTGAAGTGAATTATTATTTTCTGTTTGATTTATTGCCGGAAATAATTTTTAAAAATTGACATATTGTCTTTGTAATGAATGAATGAATGAAATATTATGCTCCATTATTCACTTTAAAAAAGCACGTGATAAATTCTTCAAGGTGTCAAATTAGATTAAAGTTTTTCACAACGAACATCGTTCATTTAAATTCTGTATTATAGATAAGCACATTCTTAAATATATATGGAGGTGCAACATGAATACAAGATAAGCATATGATTCAGAGACACAAAAATTACAACAATTCCATTTAATTACATATTGGGATACAAGCAGAAATGCATAGTCAGGACGGTTCAAATGTTATGGTACCAACTATGCATACATTACATTTATTGTCCTCGATCGATCGCCGCGATAATTCTTAACTAAGAGAGTTTCTAAATACAGTTTAACAACAAAACAAAAAGGATAATCCAATACATAATTACTGTATACTATAAAGGTTAAACCAATTAAAGAGGGACCAGCTGCTTCGATTTTATTAGACTGATTAAAGCATCCACCCAGGAATAAATCCATTCATATTGTGAGCAGATGCTGCTGCATTCACCTCATCCGAATCAACAGGATTGTACCTGGAAAGAAATAAACCAGAAAATCAATCAAATGTAATAATAACAAGGATATTAATAATAATAACATGAGAAATGTACAAGGAAACCTAATTTTTAATCTCATTTTACGTTAATGCCGGTCCCTGATGAACAAGATTTAGCATCCTGCGCTTAGGTATACGTACAAGGAGTAGAAGAGGGTTACTAATACATTAGCCAAGGAGGGAGCACGGAAGGAACTTTTTGGGCACATAGTACATCTGGCAGTTCCTTCTTTGTTTGTTGTTGATACTTATACAATAAATATCTGAAATTACTTTTGTTAGAAATATTTCTATCTGTAATAATAATGATCTACCTGACTCTGAAACTATTTTAGTCGAGCGTGATCATGTATTTTATTATGATGCATAATTTATGACAAGTCTACCACCAAATGTGTAATGCTGGTCATCACTAGACATTGGCCTTTTTTCATAACAGTTGTATCTGGACCAACTTGTGTCAGTTGTATGCCCATCAACTAACCAAGTAAGTTATATATTACTTCACATTAGCACAAATATCAAATAACTCTACTCATAAAAAAAATTAAGATTTTTTCCACTTTATAAATCATTAGACAACACTGTGGGGTGCCCATTGATCTTTTAGGAGAAATAGAAGTTAAAAGTCAAATCTATTTTCAATAATAATAATAAGGGATTACCCAAATTGTGGAGAAGAAGAATGCAATCCTAGAGGTTGAAAGAAACCCTCTGTGTGAGGGAGACGACTGTGTTGATGCATGGCTTGATCAGCTCCATCTTCCCAACACAATCGAAGTGGATATCCAGCTGCACTTTCTTCTAGCTGACAAATATCATAAAACAAATACAACACGAATTTCAAATTATTTTACATCACAAAATTACTCAGACAATATTTACAAATAAGTGTCGATTTGTAATCTTAGAAATAAGATATGTTACTTATTATAACTGGTAAATGATGGTGTAAGAATTTCAGTGTGTACAATAAAAACACTTTTAAAATATATGTTAAAGTAAGAGATTTGATCCGATTGATCATTGTTTTTACCTTTCTACGGAGTAGTTTATTAGATTCTGCCAGCATTTGCTCCTGCAAATTAAAATTCATAGCAAATTGAAACAGGTAAATATCTCTCGCTTATTCCTTTTATAATTGGAATGAAGTAGAATTCCATAAATAAGTACCCTTTGCTGAAGATCTGCAAGCTGATCCAGCATGAATTGTGTCTGCAAATTAAAGGGCAAAAGAATCAATGTTGTTAGACAAAACCCACTATATTGTTAAAACTCTACTCCATTTTTAATTTATCAGCAGCGTTGTTTATTATTGTGAGAGACATCTTGCTGAAAATCTTAAGGCAATAAGCATATAAGCCCAAACTGCTTATAGATTTACTGCATTAATCAAAATAATCACAACATAAGTTTCGCAAAAGCAATACAGTGTTTGATTGGGTACTATAATAGCAAAACTTAACAAAACTTTTGGTTGATCTTTTAAAACTCTGTTTGCTAACACTCGCATATCTTAATGTAAGAGTAACTAATTAAAGACAAAAAAAGGAGAACTATTAAAGTATACATAACAATTCTTATATTGTTGTTCAGTGCATAACAAGACCTATGCTATTATTCACCTAATTTACAATCTATATATTATATGTCATAATCTACATATAACTAGTCTGTAAACCAAATTAAACGACCCCAACTGTTGAAAGCAAAGACAAACTAGGAGAGACATTAATCCTCCCACAGCCAAAGAAAAATATTAAAAATTGTTAGGAAAAAGTTTGAAAGAGAACTAGCTAGAGTCAATTGTGACTTTCTTTTCATGCTCTTGTTCCTGTTTCCTTTTCTCTCTTTTTTCCCCCACAAAACTCATCGTAAGTTTAGTAACTTCACTAGTTTATTAGGTTTCTAGTATATAGAGTATCTTTTAGAATAGATATTTGGTTATTCGGAGTAAAATGTAGAGTTTAAGGGCGTGTTTGGTATGGAAAATAAGAAACTTATTTTTTGGTGTTTGATAAATAAAAAAAAAATTATTTCAAAAGTATTTTACATAATCTAGGCAAACACTATAAGGATAGAGGCGGAGGGTAGGAGTGTTGGGGTGGTGAAGATGGGGCTATGGGTCGAGGGTGGAGGTGGGATGTGTTAGAGGATGTGGAGGAGATAATTAATGTGAAATATCCCTTAAAACTTTGACCATCAAACATGGGAAAAGAAGGAAGAACATGAAAAGCTGTCTAACTATCTTCACTTGTCTTGTTTAACATCAAGTAGGTCCCTTTTTAAAAAAAAAAAAAATTACCCAACACAAGGCTGGATGATGTTGTAATAACAAGAAGAACAAAGAGGGGGCCTAATATGTATCATAGAATTTGGATCATAAAACTCAAGAGAGGTCTATAATGACATATATTCAACTAAAAGGGAAACGTCTACTAAACAAACATATTCAACTAAAAGGGAAAATTATCTATACTTCAACTTAAGCTAAAAGAGAGCCATTTTAATTTCTTGGCAATTGAGATCAATCTAATAAGTAATAACCCCCAAAAAATCTCTGAGACAACCTATGGAGCAGCCAAAGTATCATAGTATTCAAAAAGTATTAGAATCATTCATATAAGATCAAACTCGTCATTTACTTCATTAAAACTCTAACGCTTGTTTTTGTACTGAAACAAGTGATGTAACTGTTAAATTACAAATAATGTAAATGTATTATCAGTAACTTAAATTCGTGAATAATTTACCTTCCTTGACCTGATTTGCTTTAAGGACGCCTCTAATTGATTCTCAAGCTGCTCGAGTTCCTTCTTGCCTAATGTTCCTAAATCTTCCCCGAGAAGGTTTCTGTGTAATTTTCATTAAAGGTACCAAATTAATCAATGTGTATACAAAGGATAGTAAATAATGGATTGAAGTTATATATACTGACAGTGAATAGAACCTACCTCTGAGATCTTTGAAGGAGCTCAACTCTAGCTTTTAGCCTCAGATACTCGTGATAGTTGTTCTGTCAGTAAATAATGACATTTATTAACTTTACCATGAATTCACTGAAAGTATATTTATGTCCTAGAGACAATCTGTATTAGGAAAAATGTACTTTATACACATTCATATTATTATTAATGGAGATTAATATTTTGGCATTTGCAATTATTGAATTATTATTTGATTGTTTGCAATTATTCATTAATGTGCATCCCTTGAGCTTACATTGTCATTAATAGAGTGAAATATTCATGATAGAGCGTAACTCTTAAAATAGCCTCGACTAATGATCATCGAGAATGAGATATTGATGATATGTGATAAGTCGACATGTGGTCTGCATCACATCCTTAGAGGATGTAGTATGTCTCACCTGCTACGAGTAATGGCTACTCGTGATGGACACATGGATACTTTGGAAGTATTGTTATACCCTGCTGATATACTGTTTGTTATACTTGTCTAAAGTATGATCAGCGTGTGCGAGATAGAAGTCCTTAGACTTGAGGTCAATACGTGCCTTGTCTACAAAGTAATGTACTTTGATCCCGTCCTAAGCTCAAATGCCTTATAGGTTGAGATACGGCTTGTATTGGGTACATTACGATGTGGATTGAAGGTGTTAGTTGAGCCACGATTAGGATTCATTCCTCGAATGTATATTCGAGAGAACACTCGGATTCTCAGTGATATTAGGTTGACTAAGTCGTTGGCCAATGCAATAGACAAATTTAGAATATGGTCTAGTCGTCAACTAATATAGATGAGATACAATGATTAAGCCATTTGGATAGACACTTGACAAATCCTAAGCTTGATTGGGTGTGTCGTGAATGAAAGAATTTTATCTTACCACATAAAGGTTAAGTTTACTGGATTCGCGTAAACGTACTTCACATATTGAGTTTGTCTTCCGGCGCCGTCAAGGAGTTCCGTGTAGAACTTAGTTTGATTAATGTCGATATGAGAAGGCCTGTAGGGTCACACTATGTCGATTGTCCGTTTCGATCTAAGGATGTATTGAGAGAGTAATTAAATGTTCGATTTGGAATTGAGATATTTAAATGAATAATGATTATTTTAATTAAGTTAAAATTAGATTTTGGATTTAATTAAGAATGCACGAAAAATAAATCGAGACAGTGCAGGAGCACGTCGAGCGCCGCGCGCCTCTGCCTCGAATTTTGGCCAAGGCCCAAGGTCAAACCCTAATCCGGTGTTGACCTATTTTTCAACTATAAATAGAGGCATTCACCTTATCTTTCATATAGCAATTTTCAGAATATCATTCTAAGCCTTAGAGACTTAGAATCAAAAACTCTCTCGAACCTCTGCCAAATTTTCTAGCTTTCCGAAAGAGAAATACATTGAAGCTTGGAGCTTGCAATCGGAAGGGCAATTGCATGTGCACCTCACAGTTGATAAAGATTCCAGATAATTCTAACTTGTAAGTATATGCTTTACGTTACAAGTTTAATTGTTGTATAACCATACCAGAAATGTTATTGGGGTAAGTAAGAAACAAAACTTTTAAACTTCCGTTGTGCCTTACTTATGTGTTTTTGAACCCAACAAAACCCTTCAGTAGTATCAAGAGTTCAGGCTGGTTCAATGGTTATATAACAATTGAATAGAATAATAATATGGGTTAAACATAAAATTGGATTAAAACAAAGTTTCTTGAAATCCTAAATGTCTTGAACGAATGTTGACCTTTTGATTTCACCCTAAATTATCTCCTACGCTAACTCAAGGAAGTCATTCCCCTCTAACTCGAACTAAGCCAAAGTGCGTTGTCCGACTCATTGCACGGTGCACGGCTAAGAACGAGTAAGAACGGATGATGGTCGATATGGACGTTATTGATAATGGTGGGTGATGATAAAGGACCTGTGATTTGATCCCTAAATTGGATTTAGGGGTCGAATGATTCTGAGAATCAACACAGAAATGTTTGTCAGGACATGAGCATCGCGACCCTATGGTAGGGCACCGCGGCTCTTGCTAGGGTTTCAAAGTGGCACCGCGGCTCCATAGTGGAGCATCGGGGCGCTAATGATTCATTTCAAAACATGAACTCACTGGACAACAGGCGCCACGGCTCCATGGAGGAGCACCGCGGCGCTAATGCATTTGCAAAAGCAGAAATGTTTCTGTCTCTGCAGCGCCGCGACTCCATGGTGGAGCACCGCGACGCTAATGCATTTTTTCAGAAGCCGAAAGGCTACTGCCTCAGTGGCGCCACGGCGCTAATGATTAGCGCCGCGACCCCACCTGTCTAGAAACAAAAAAAATAAAATTCAGAGTTCAGAATGTTTAACCCAAGATTATTATTATACAGTATATTATTTGATAAGTATACTGTTTATGTGCTAAATGTCAAAAATGTTTGTCATTTACATTTCTAGAATAATGTCCGCTATAACTGCCTGGGCAGGCGGCGCCCAGTGTTTGATTAAACCATCTTCTATCATGCATATTGGGTTGACGGTTCTCAAACTATATGTGTTATTAGTTTTGCATGATGTTAAGATGTCATATTGGATATGGCATAAAAGAGTTGATCTTGGTTAAAACCTCGAATTGAAATGTTCCCCAAAACTTTAAATACAAGTCTATATTAAAACGCGTCGTCCATTATAATTGTTAGAGTGCAAAATCCTTTTCGGCAATACGAGTATTTATGCCAAAGCATTTGCTCTAAGTCTACGAGGACCCAGACTCTTTCATAGATGTGTTTTAATGTAATGGTAAATGATAAACTCTTGTGGGTATTTACACCAAAGTGTTTGCTCACAAAGGCCAAATTTGCTTAGATACATAAACACAGTCGGGTAATGGGGTTGATTTGCTTAGACAAATTTTGGCGCCAAAGTGTGACTAATCTAAGGACGCAAGATTAAATGTAATATTTGATCAACCAAGAGTTGCGAATAAGTTATGCAATTGGTTTAGAACCTACCAAGACATGTTATTGAAGTTATCAACCAAAGCAAACGCGAAGATAGCATAGGCTTGGATCTTGGCCCATTATGACCTCAATTAATATAGGTTTGTATTCTACCATGGGGTCGTAGAAGTATGTTAAAATAGTGGGAGCTTATTAAACAAAAGGCCTTGTTGATTAGCCTAAATGAATGTGTATAATAGGAAATAGATTTTGAGTTTGATTTCCGATCTATCTAATTCTTCAAATTATAAAAGATGTCGAGCTTGTCGTTGAAAATGTTGATTGAGATGAATAAACTTACTGGACCGAACTACCTTGATTGGCTAAGGAATTTGCGAATAGTATTGAGACAAGAGAAAATAGAATACGTGTTGGACACGGTGTTCCCAACAGTCTCTGCGACGGATTCTGACGAATATGCCTCTTTTGATAAAGATGCTTACCAGAAACACCTAGATGATGCCACTACAGCGCAATGCGTGATGTTGTCTTCCATGTCTATGGAACTTCAGAGACAACATGAGAACATGAGGCCCAATGAGATGCTCGAACACTTGAAGAGTCTCTATGACTCTCAATCCCAGATGATGGAATATGAGTTGCTAATAGAACTCTTCAAGTGTAAGCTCAATGAAGGGGCCCAGGTCTCACAACACGTGTTGAAGATGATAGGGCTGATAGAGAGGTTTGCTTCAATTGGAATGAAGCCTGAAAAGAATATCGCTACCACACTCATCCTGAACTCTATCCCTCGTTCCTTTGAGAACTTCATAGTGAATTTCAACATGAATGGAACGAAGGCGACTCTGCTAGAGCTGCACAACATGCTCAAGACCTTTGAGTCCTCCACTTCCAAAGGCAAAGCTATGCTCATGGTGAGCTCTTC
The DNA here is from genome assembly GCA_034509755.1 of Anisodus tanguticus. Lineage (NCBI taxonomy): Eukaryota > Viridiplantae > Streptophyta > Magnoliopsida > Solanales > Solanaceae > Anisodus > Anisodus tanguticus. The sequence continues at coordinate 9,052,676 of CM067547.1, read as the reverse complement.
TAGCCGACCCAAGCCGAAAAGTAAGGAATGGCAGAAGAAGAAGGGCAAGGCAATCGCTGCGCCCTCAGGTATGAAGCCCAAATGAGGTGTGAAGAAGAAGGTGAACACGGATAAGGATGAATGCCTCAACTGCCATAGGAAGGGGCATTGGAAGAAGGACTGCACGACACTAGGAGGAGGAAAAGCACTAGGTTCTCCTGCCTTTGGTGGACAAGGTATGTACGTCATTGAAATAAATATGTCTATAAATAACTCTCATTCCTGGGTATTGGATACCGCTTGTGGCTCACACATTTGTACAAATGTGCAGGGGCTAACTGATAGCAGGAAGGTTGGACCGAGAGAGGTAGACCTACGCGTTGGAAATAGAGCACGAGTGGATGCTGAGCGCGTAGGGACTAATAGATTAAATTTACCTTCCAGCTATTGTTTAGTGTTGAATGATTGTTTTTATGTTCCCTCGTTAACGATGAATATTATTTCTATCCCAGTGTTGGACATGGAGGGCTTTTCCTCGTATATTTATAATAACAGTCACGTACTGTCTTTTAATAATGTTATATATGGAACTGCTCCTCTTGTGGATGGACTATATACACTGAACTGTAGTCGAGAGATATTCAATGTACAAAATAAATTAGTTAAGACAAGTAATAGAAACTCTACCTACTTATGGCACTGCAGACTTGGTCAGATCAACGAATCAAGGATAGCAAGATTGAAGAAGTTAGACTACCTCGAACCATTTGACTTGGAGTCTTATGGTAACTGCGAATCTTGCTTGAGAGGAAAGATGACCAATAAACCACTTTCTGGGAAAGGTGTGCGAGCCAAGGAGGTGCTTGAGTTGGTCCATACTGATGTATGTGGGCCATTCTCGACTCTAGCGAAAGGAGGCTTCCCATACTTCATCATTTTTACTGACAATTTCACAAGGTATGGGTATGTGTATCTTATGAGACACAAATCCGAGGCTTTTGAGAAGTTCAAGGAGTACAAGTCGGAAGTAGAGAAGCAACTTGTAACAAGTATCAAGACCCTTCGATCGGATCGAGGAGGTGAGTACTTGAGCAAGGATTTTCTAGATTACTTAAAGTTGCATGGAGTCCAATATGAATGGACACCTCCAGGAACGCCACAGATGAATGGTGTTGCCAAAAGGAGAAACCTAACCTTATTGGATATGGTTCGATCCATGATGAGCTCCTCAGCTCTACCGACATATGAGTACATTGTTGGATCGGAAGCTGGTAAAGAAGTTGTCGCGATATCTGAATTCCTGAAGGAACTAGGGGTTGTTCCAAGTGTCACTTGTCCAATAACGGTTTATTGTGACAAAGCTGGTGAGATTGCGCAAGCTAAGGAACCAAGATCAACCAACAGAAACAAGCATGTACCAAGGAAGTACCACATACTCAGGGAGATGGTGGAGACTGAAGAGAATAGATTAGACTATGTTTCCACAGACGATAATCTAGCTGACCCATTCACTAAACCATTAAGCTTAGTCAAGCATTATGATCATTTTGAAAATATGGGCATTAGATATGTTCGAGATTGGCTCTAGGCCAAGTGGGAGATTGAAAGTATATTTATGTCCTAGAGACAATCTGTATTAGGACAAATGTACTTTATACACATTCATATTATTATTAATGGAGATTAATATTTTAGCATTTGCAATTGTTGAATTATTATTTAATTATTTGTAATTATTCATTAATGTGCATCCCTTGAGCTTACATTGTCATTAATAAAGTGAGATATTCATGATAGAGCGTAACTCTTAAAATAGCCTCGACTAATGATCATCGAGAATGGGATATCGATGATATGTGATAAGTCGACATGTGGTCTGCATCACATCCTTAGAGGATGTAGTATGTCTCACCTGCTACGAGTAATGGCTACTCGTGATGGACACATGGATACTTTGAAAGTATTGGTATACCCTGTTGATATACTGTTTGTTATACTTGTCTAAAGTATGATCAGCGTGTGCGAGATAGAAGTCCTTAGACTTGAGGTCAATACGCGCCTTGTCTACAAAGTAATGTACTTTGATCCCGTCCTAGGTTGAGATATGGCTTGTATTGGGTACATTACGATGTGGATTGAAGGTGGTAGTTGAGCCAAGATTATGATTCATTCCTCGAATGTATATTCGAGAGAATACTCGAATTCTCAGTGATATTAGGTTGACTTAGTCGTTGGCCAATGCAATAGACATATTTATAATATGGTCTAGTCGTCAACTAATATAGATGAGATACAATGATTAAGCCATTTGAATAGACACTTGACAAATCCTAAGCTTGATCGGGTGTGTCATGAATGAAAGGATTTTATCTTACCACATAAAGGTTAAGTTTACTGGATTCGCGTAAACGTACTTCACATATTGAGTTCGTCTTCCGGCGCCGTCTAGGAGTTCCGTGTAGACCTTAATTTGATTAATGTCGATATGAGAAGGCCTGTAGGGTCACACTATGTCGATTTTCCATTTCAATCTAAGGATGTATTGAGAGAGTAATTAAATGTTCGATTTGGAATCGAGATATTTAAATGAATAATGATTATTTTAATTAAGTCAAAATTAGATTTTGGATTTAATTAAGAATGCACGAAAAATAAATCGAGACAGTGTAGGAGCACGTCGAGCGCCGTGACGCCCATACCCTAGGGCCGTGGTGCCTCTGCCTCGAATTTTGGGTCAGGCCCAAGGTCAAACCCTAATCCGGTTTTGACCTATTTTTCAACTATAAATAGAGGCATTCACCTCATCATTCATATAGCAATTTTCAGAATATCATTCTAAGCCTTAGAGACTTAGAATCAAATACTCCCTCGAACCTCTGTCGAATTTCCTAGCTTTCCGAAAGAGAAATGCATTGAAGCTTGGAGCTTGCAATCGGAAGGGCAATTGCGTGTGCACCTCACAGTTGATAAAGATTTCAGATAATTCTAACTTGTAAGTATATGCTTTACGTTACAAGTTTAATTGTTGTATAACCATACCAGAAATGTTGGGGTAAGTAAGAAACAAAACTTTTAAACTTCCGTTGTGCCTTACTTATGTGTTTTTGAACCCAACAAAACCCTTCATTCACAACTTCTCTACCTGTAAAAATGTAGGGATAAGATCCGCGTACACTCTACCCTCTCCAGACCACACCTGGTGGGATTATCTGGGTATATTGTTGTTGTTGTACCATGAATTCACAAAAGTGAGTGTAATCAACTTCAATAAATTTGAAAATTATGTAGTACAATATTATTAATGATTTCAATATTCGCGGGATGTTTTGAAATGAATAAAAGAGTGTCAAATAAATGAAAACAAAGTATATATAGTTGCAGCCACGGAATGAAGGGCCAGTCATGAAGACATCAAGAACAAGAAACATTACCAGTAAGGAGGAAAGCAGATTTCTGTTAATTTAATTCAAAAAATTGAAATTCAGTTAGTTTTTTGCAATAAATAAATAAATTAAACTAATGCAAAACAACATCTCAACAAATCTCAACTTGAAGAAAAATGCAAGGACTCGAAGGGTGTGTTTGGTTGGTCAAAATATTTTGGAAAATTTTTTCTCTAGGAAAACAAGTTCCTTAATAGTGAGGAAAATAACTTCTCTAATGGAAGTAAGAAAAACAAGTTTCATGAGTGACATTGCAAATTCATAGTCTCCTCCCCACCCACCGACGCCCCAAACCCTCCCACTCCCTACCAAACCCCCACTTCCCTCCCCATCCCATCACCATACTGTTTTGCTAGATTATTACTATCAATATTATTGGGATAATATTTTGTTGCTTACTTAACAAACACTAGAAAATAAGTAAAAATCCCACTTGTAGGAAAACATTTTCCTTCTCACCACACCCTAAGCCTTTTCTTTGAGTTTGGTTGCACCGTTACTAGCAGAACTTAGAAGGGGATTTGGTTTAAACACATTCTTGCAAAAAAATATTTCTTTCCCTATGAAGTATAACTTATTAAGGGATGAAAATGTTTAATTGAAACTAAACAGACAGATATACATCAAATAATTTTATCACAACATAGAGTAGATGAATACATACCTGAGAATCAGTAGCTGATTGGTTGGCTTCCAAAGTAGCATAGCTGAAACGTTGATACTTTTCAATTGTTTTCACCATGCTGTAAGAATTAAAACAAAAATGAATCATTTAGTAATTTCAAGTCATGACTCTCTTACTATTAAATGGAGTAACATTTTGCAGTACAAGGCTGCTGAACCGAAAGCTGTAATTATGAAGGTACGATCTACTTGATCATGAAGAAAAACTTCAAAGTTCTCTGGTAGCTCATTTTACATGTTATGAAGAAGTAATTAAGAAACAGAAGTTAGTGCTAAGCAAAAATCCCACATTTTAATTATTGAAATAAAAGAATTGACTGGTGCACAAAGTTGCTTCTTGTTTGTAAAATAAGATTGGGTCAAATAAAGATATAGTACGTGTTCTTGGGACTTCGGAGATAATTGGAAAAATTGATTTTGAGGAGATAAAATAGGTGCATAAGTACAATTATGTAAAGGGTCTGGATTAACTCATGTTATTTAGATTTATTAGCTTACGAAATATTAAACATATATAAGTGAAAATGTAATCTCGTAAATCAAAATATATTTTGCATAACGTGGTTCAAGCAGTAAAATTACCAATATATATGGACTTCGGGTCACAAATTTTGACAATTATCTGGTGGAAATACTCCTTCTACTTTTAAATTAATATATTATTATAATGTCTAGTAGAGTGAGTATTAATTATCTTTACAAAAAGATTTAGAGCTTTGGCTGCTTGGAAACTAACATAAGCAGCCTTTGCTCATTCATCTTGGGAATCAAAGAACAAAAGTAGCAGTTTTTCGCCTGTCAAACATGACACCCCTGCAAATCAAATCTTAACAGTAAAAAAAATGAAAAGGTTATAGCTAGAACTCATCAAAATCATCCTGCAGGTCAAGAAACGACCGTATGGGGAAAAGAAAAATACGAGACAAAATTCAAGAACAGTCTGTTCTTAGCAAGGACTGTTAAGAAAATTAAGACGAAAAAACATTAATTCTTCATATGCACATAAGTTCAGAAAACAAATACTACTCCATAGTACTATATAATAGGAGAAATAACTAGATCTTCCAAAAAATGAAGGATTAAAGTTAAATTCGTTGATAAAATGGAATCTCGAGTTTATATATAGATAATTGATCTCATATATATGTAGTAAAAATACGGTACATGTTCGTATTAAGACAAGTCAGATCTAGCATAAAAATTGAAGTGAGAGAGAAAACAGAAGTCTGATAACCAAATTTAATGAAGTAAGAATAAATGAAGTACTCATTAGAGACCAGAATTTAGCAAACTCTCTTCCGTAGATAAGGGTTTTGGTAAAAGCAGACCTAGCTAGAAAACATTTAAAATATAGACACACATCTTATGAATATACTAGTACGTACTATATTAAAGAGATTTAATAAATAGTTGGTTATATTTGATAAATACCTTGAAGTGCTGCAGAATTCATAGAGTTTACCACGATTAGAGAAGATGATGAGAGCAACTTCAGCATCACATAGAACAGAAAGTTCATAGGCTTTCTTGAGAAGTCCATTTCTTCTCTTAGCAAAAGTGACTTGCCTGTTTATTTTGTTCTCTATTCTCTTTAGCTCTACTCTTCCCCTTCCCATACTTATTAGTCTCTTTTTTCTATCTATCTTTGCCAGAGATAGAGAGAGAGACGATAGAACAAAGAGATATAAAGTGATTATTTCACTATTGGTTAACAGCTGAACTACTTTCTTGGTTAATAAAAGAGGTACAAATTAAATGAAATGAAAGAGGGGTGAGTAGGGTGAGAGAGAGAGAGTTGAAAATTTGGAAACCCTGGGGTTTTCTGTATCTTTGGTCCCTTTCTAGTTACCCCTTCCTCTCACTAAAAACCAAAAAGCCAAAGAGAAAAAAATAAATAAATAAGGTTAGTGATGTAGTATACTCAAACCAAGCAAGTTATCGGCATCCTATGGATCACACCTGGGAAATGTACATTAATATTTTACCCCATACAGTCAACTGGTCCTTCATGCCCTAAATAGTGTATCTCACTCACTCTAATTTGCACACCAAATATTCTTTTTATTTGATTTTAAGTTTTATACATTTTTTTTTAATAAAAAAAATGGGATTTTTATACTAAACAATAGCCCAACAAAGACCACAACAAAAAACAACACTAATCTTTAAGTATTTATAAAATAAATTTTAGCTAATACTCAGTGTATAATCAATATATAATTAGTTTGTACACTGAATATATACTTACTACACACTGATTAGACATTGAGGATACGCCAAAACGGCTACAAGCTATTACAGTTAGGCAGGTGAAATTTTTTAGCCCGTATGCTAAAAAGGTCATGCTCTAAAAAATATTTACTCTTTTAGGTCACTTTTAAAGAAATTACATATAAATCTTTATGATAAACATGAAATTCTTTATTATTTGTCTCACACGACACTAAGGGCCTGTTTGGAAAGCCACCCAGGTAATTGGAATTGGGTGTAATTACACAGTTTGATATGGTTGTTTGACCAAATAATTACACAGTTATGTGGGAATTAAGTGTAATTGAGAGGGTGTAATTACACTCTCTAATTCTCATTTTTATTTTTTTTAAATATATTTTTATTTTATATTTTTTATCTTTCATTTTCTCATTCTCAACCTTTACTTCTTGTGATTTCATGTAATTGCTCGTATATTTTTATTTAGCATAACCGTGTTATTATTCTAATTTTTGAAACTACACCTCTTAATATTATAAATAATGAGTCGTTAACAAATTTGGCATATAATGAGTGACATTATTAAAGTAGAATTTCGTTGTGAATGAGATTATAGACTTATATTTTTTCTTTCTTTTGAATTATTTACTTAAGGTACATTGGAACTTACTTATGTAATGTTGGAATTTGACATAAGAGTATTATGTTATTTATAAATATTATTTTTTAGTCAAACATACAATCCATGATGTTCTCACAAAAAAAGTCTGATTTTAAGTTTTATAATTAATTAAAATTAAAATATTATTAATTTGAAATGTATATATGAAATATTTTTTACAATATTAGTTATAAATATACGATTGTTAATTAATATATTTTCAAAAAACAATATAAAGGCACATATTTTTTAAATATTAATTTTAAATTTTATTTTAAAATAAAACTAACTGTGTAATTACACATGTGCAACCAAACATCACGCTTGTAATTACAGGATAATTACATTATGACAAACAAAAATGTCATTGTAATTATAATACTGTGTAATTACTAGACTGACACAATTCCAATTACCAAGTGGTTTTCCAAACCGACCCTAATTGTGGCAGACTTCTTTGTCTCACAGTTTAGCGAATCCAAATCTTACACTTTAGGTCCACTAGTTTGTCAAAATACCTCAACACAACAACATACCCAGTGTAATTGCACAAGTGGATTTGAAGAGGGTAGAGTGTACACAGACCTTATCTCTATATTGGGTGATAAAAATGTTGTTTCCGGCAAACTCTTGGCTCAATAAAAAGCAAACACAAACAATCGAATAAAGAAATAATAAAAGTAAAGAAATAACATATAATAACAAAATCAAAGTGGAAAAAAATAGCAGAACTTCAAACATTGTAATTGCTAAAGTGATACTAAAAAGATAACTAACCTACTGTCCTAAATTAGTCTTAATTTTTTTTACCCCGACAATGTACATACTTTAATTTTTTTTATGTGAAAATAAGTATAGCTATTGGAACAGAGGATGAGGGCACCTGGAGTTATCCTAGTTACAGACTTATAGTTAGCTAGGTAGTCTGTATATTACTTTCCAGATACTTTGCTTTTTGTAGGTTTTGGGTAAATTAATGTTTCGCATCCTAATACCTGTTGGACATGAACAACAACCTTAAAAAGTGACGTTCTCCGCCTTTTACAGTTTTACTCCCCCTGGATGTCGACGCTTCATTGGTTCTCTCTCCCAACTAGCTATTTTCCCTTCCCAACGTTCTTCACATGGAGTAACTTTCTTTTTCATTTAATATTCTAACATTAACGAAAGAGAATAATTTTCTGATTATTTGTTTAATGTAATTGATATATATACATGATATACAATAATAAATTTAGTTTATAATTATGAAAATTAAATATACATTTTTCTAATACAACAGATTACTATCATAATTACAGATGTACAAGATCTCTAATAATATCACAGGAATATACAGTTTATATTCTATTACATCCCCGCAATCGTAGCGGGCGATCTTCAGACACTGAGACTGTCCTTAAAATCTTCAAATAGAACTAAGGGAAGGCCCTTAGTAAATATGTCAGCAATTTGATACCGTTAAGGGATATGCAAGACATGTACTTGTCCACGAGCTACCTTTTCACGAACAAAGTGAATATCCATCTCGATATGTTTAATGCGCTGATGTTGGACATGATTCCCAGAGAGATATATCACACTAACATTATCGCAGTAGACCAAGGTAGCTTTATGAATAGGAAAATGAAGCTCTAAGAGAAGGTTACGCAACCAACATGACTCAGACACCACATTGGCTACCCCTCGATATTCAGCCTCCGTGCTGGAATGCAACAAAGTAGTCTGGCGTTTAGCCGACCAACAGACCAAGTTATCACCAAGAAACATATAATAACCAGATGTCGAACGCCTGGTATCTGGACATCCACCCCAAACAACATATGTATAAGATATGAGAGTAGATACTGATGATGGATATTAGTGTAAACCATAATCAAGAGTGCCCTGAATGTAACACATAATGCGTTTGAGACCGTACATGTGTTCTTCCCTCGGATCATGCATAAATAAACACACATGTTGCACTGCATAAGTAATATCAGGCCTCTTAAACATAAGATACTGAAGAGCCCCCGCAAGACTACGATATTTGGAGGGATCCTCGTAAGGTGTGCTAGAAGTATCACTCAGTTTTAGTTTAGTGTCAACCGGAGTAGGAGATGACTTACAAGATGACATGTCAGCCCATTCAATAATCTCTGTTGCATACTTCCTCTGGGAAAAAACTAGACCACATGCGTGATGAGTTACAGCTATACCCAAAAAATAACTCAAAGGCCCTAAGTCTTTCATAGCAAATTCGGAGCTGCGAAGAGATATGATAAACTTGCACAGTTTATCAGAAGAAGCATTCAATATAATATCATCTACATATAACAGAATGTATGACAGAGAAGAACCGCGACGGTAGATGAAATGAGAATGATCAGGCATGCTATGAGAAAACCCAAGAGTAGACACATAATTTGCAAACCTTTTGTACCAGGCCCAAGGAGCCTGTTTGAGCCCATATAAGGACTTCTTCAGCAAGCACACATGGTTAGGATGATCGGGGTCCCTGAAACCCAAGGGCTGATGCATGTATATAGTTTCCTTGAGTTCGCCGTGTAAGAACACATTTTCACGTCCAACTGATGAATGGGTCATGCTTTTTAGAGAGCTAGACTGAGAACAGTGCGAATAGTTGTCAATTTGACCACCGGACTAAATGTCACTCCACAAATCCACGCCAACCTATTGAATTTTGCCATCACCTACAAGACAGACCTTATGCATCTCAAAACAACTCTCAAATTTTTCCTTATGAGTAAAAATTCACATAGAACGAATCACATTGACACCAGGCGGATGGAGCACCAAATCCCATGTCTTATTTTCAATAAGAGCATTATATTCATCATCATGACCATTTTCCAATTCGGGTCATGAAGGAAAGACACGGGGTTACGTGGTAGGGGGATTTAGTTCCATTAGAGTTAAGATTAATATGTCGTTTTTGTCTAAAAATACTCCATTGGCTATGAGTAATGAGCTCTTGTCCCGGAATGGAAGTGGACTAGATAAGAGTTGGGAGGACCTGGGCTGGGTAACGGCTGGACTGGGTTGGGCCAGCAGTTAGTGGGCATGTTGGCAGAAGTGGCGGGTTGGTGCAAATTGGGCTAGCGGCAGTGGGCCTGCTGGCAGAAACTCACGGACAGAGGGAACTAGGCCAGCATGCAGTGGGCTTGCTGGCAGCGCGATTTGAAAGATGGGAAGTATTTGGGCCAGCAAGAAGTGGGCCTACTAGCAGATTTTGAGGACGAATGGTGTTTGGGCTAGCAGGCAGTGGGTCTGTCGGTGTCTGCTGGTCCGAAAGCCGAGGTATGGTCTGGACCAAATGGTGTACCACATACGGTGAGAGCCTATTATCCAAATATTATAAGAATTGGACACGGAATTATGCAACTTAGCAAACGGAAATTGTGTTTCATAAAAAATGACATAGTGACTAATTATGATTTTATTAGAGGATAAATCATAACATTTGTAACCACAATGATTAGACGGGTAACTCAAAAACACACAAGCGATAGAGCGATCTTGAAGTTTGTTTATTATAGTGGAGGGGAATAGAGGATAGCATAAACACCCTAAGATGAGAATACGAAAGATCTTTGTGATAAAGCATTTTGAGTGGAGATTGGTATGTTAATCCTTTGCTAGGGAGTATGTTAAGAAGGTAAGTATTCATTTGTAATGCATGGTGTCAAAATGAAGGTGGTAATGAAGCATGGGCAAGTAATGTCCGAACAATATTATTAATGGTGCGGGTTTTTCTCTCAGCTCTCCCATTTTGTGCTGACGTATGTGGACAAGAAAACCGAAAAGACATACCATTAACTTTACAAAATTATCTAAATGGTCTATTATCAAATTCCCTTCCATTATCACATTGAATGTTCTTAATTTCCCATTCAAATTGAGTACGGATGCATGCTATAAATGATATGAATGTGGAATAAACTTGAGACTTTTTAGATAACGGAAATGTCCACGAAAAATTAAAATAATCATCCAATAATAAAACATAATAACGGTGGCCTGAAGAGCTCAAAATGGGAGATGTCCAAAGATCACTATGAATAATACCAAATGGAAACAAAGTACTAGAATTTGAGGCAACAAACGACAATTTAACATGTTTCTCAAGAGGACAAGAAGGACAAACATTAGTGCTAGAGCAAAATACACTCAATAAATTTATTATTTTTAAGGGAGTAAAAAACAGACGCTCCCGGATGACCCAAACGCGCATGCCATAAGGAAGGTCCTGAAGCGGCAAACGTTGATGGCGTGGCTTGTCTAGTGGTAATGGTGGTGGTGATGGGATAAAGCTTGCCCCGACTATCACATCTCATTAGATGTATCCCCGTCCAGAAATCCTTCACATAAAATCACAAAGGATTAAATTCAATAGAAACTGAGTTATCAGTTGTATATTTCCGAACAGACGCTAATTTTTTAATTAATTGAGGAGCATGAAGGACATTTTTCAAGGCTAAATGTGGGTTCAGAGGAGATAAATTTGTGTGACCATAACCACAAATTGGAATTGAATTAACATTATCAATAATTATGCCACGATTTTTGCTCAAATTAAAATAAAATGAGAGATTACCTGGTGCAGACGTCATGTGAGAAGTAGCACCGTAGTCCATGTACCAATTTACATCCGGAGGATTTATTCCAAGTGTATGCATTGCCGTCTCGATATCTGTGTGGGTCGGGGCTGTTATTGGGCCCGCAACAATGAAGGTCTGCTGTGGCTGAGGCCCAAACAGGCCAGGCTGCTGCCAGGCCATGTAATTGCGAGCCCATTCTAGGTTGGTTGCTGCTGACCGCCACTGGACCTGGCCCAGTTTTGAGATGGGTATGGGCAGGGTGGCATGTGCCACTACCCACAGGCCCAATGCAGACCTCATGGCCACTGCCATGAGGCCCAGGCCTGCTGCAAGGGGTGTTATGGCTCGCCCCCCTGCTTATCACCACTATCGCCTCCACATCCGCCACTATCACCGCCATTTCCGTCGTAACTACCGCCACGTCCGCCACCGTGGTTTTTTCTACGGTTTTGACCCTTTTTTCCACCCTCGTTATTACAGTTTTGACCATAATTTTTGGAGAATGATTGAGAGTCATCAATTTCGCGGGACATGGCCACCATCGTCGCTGAATTGGCTCCCGTAGCCGCCTTTTTACCCAATCCTGCTTCTTCTAAGGTGAGCATGAAACGTGCTTGGTAGAACGGTGGGAGAAGATTGCTTTGGTGAAGAAGCGTTCCAACCCCCATTATACGCCTCGGAGAGGCCTGCAACCATCTGAAGAATGAGACGATAATTCGTGACGGGCGTGCCAACGTTTTTGAGTTGATCCGACAACTCCTTGAGCCTTTGTCAATAGGCTAAGGCATTCGGAAAATCCTCCATATTTATGTGGGAGATTTCTTTCTCAAGGGTCACGACACGAGATTTTTATTATCTTGGTATATATTACGCAACCTATTCCAAGTTTCCATTGCTGTGACGTCGGGTTGGATAAATGTCTGTAAGAGGTCCGTAGAGATGGTGGAATAAATCCATTAGAGCACTGTAGCATCGAGAGTTGCCCACAACTTTATTTCATCATCGGTGGAAGACACCTTCTCCTAGTCTTTTTCCGGTTTGACGATGTGATGGAGGACTCTATGAGACCTTGCGTGGATTTTAAAAAGTTCTACCCACGTTGCGTCCTGGACGTTCTCCATTTCAAGAATAATAGGGATATTGTTCTTGATGTTGGAGACTGCAAGGGCAGGATGAAATGTATTCTTTGTGGTAGACATGATTGAGGAACAATAGGAGAATTAGAGTTTTGAAAAAAAAATGAATGGAGGGGGACGACCGAAGTGGGGTCGGCCGACGGAAAGAGTAGGGTGGCAGAAGTTTATATGGAGAAGGAAAAATTTGCCCTAGACTGCTGATACAATGAAAGAGAATAATCCCTGATTATTTTCCTTAATGTAATTGGTCTATATACATGATATACAATAGTAAACCTAGCCTATAATTACGAAAATCAAATATATATTTTTCTAATACAACAAATTACTACCATAATTATAGATGTGTAAGATCTCTAATAATATCACATGAATATACTGTGTATATTCTATTAATTACAGAATTTTTACACTTTTCAAATTTTAGGATTCTTGTTTTAGCTTTTGTTATTAAGGTCGGATATATGGATAAAAAGGGTCTTATGATTTTTAGGGGTCGTTTGGTAGCTAGTAAAAAAACACCTTATTTATGTATTAATTTTCTGCATAACTTATACCACGATTGATAGCTAGTAAAGAGACACCTTATTCATGTATTAATTTATGCATACTTGTACTGCGTTTGGTAGCTAGTCCAGAAATAAGTAATTCATGTATAAAATTAGTACGCCGTTTGGTTTACAATTTAGAACCCGCATAACTAATACATGTATCTATGTATTATTGTATGCGGGATAGAAGATAAAATAACTAATACATGAATAACTAATACGTACATGAATAAAAAGTTGAAATGACAATATTACCCTTATCACTTCCATTTAAATACTTACCTTCCTAAACAAATACTTTATATAATATTTTAATATTTTGTTAGAAAAAATATAATATTTTAATTTTAAAAAGTATATAATATTTATTAACTTTTAATATAACAAACTAATGTCCAAAGAAATAATTTATGCATAACTAAACACTGCATAAGTAAATTATGCATAACTAATACTCAGATTACTAATACATGCATTACTAATACCTGCATAACTAATACCTACATAATTCTAACCAGCTACCAAACGATCCCTTAAGGTATAAGTGGGTGTTTGGACATAAAATTTGTGATATTTTTAAAAAAGTAATAGTATTTATTTTCAAGTTGAAAATGGTATTTTGAATTGCAATTTTGTTTGTATATAAACACAAATTGGAGTAGTTTTCAAATTTTAGTGATTGATTTGGAGTGAAATTTGTAAAGACACTTTTTTGGAGCTTTTTTGAATTCCAAAAAACTATAAAAGTTCTATGTCTAAACAAAAAAGTGAAAACTATCCATGGTCAAACGGGCACTAAAATTGGATCTCGAAATAATATGGCACGCCACTTCAATAATGTGCAAAATTTAATGGATATTCATATATACATTCTTTGATGAAGAAAATTCGATTTGGGTCAACCCGATCCATATATATATAAAAGAAGAATGAAGAAATGACATGCCCTAAAACCCTAAACCTAGAATAGTTATAACTCTTCGTATAATATAAGAGAAATTTTAAATGTTACAACTTCTTACTTCTCTCCTGAAAAAGAAACGGAACGCTTCCTTTGCGTCATTCCAACGAACAGATGAACTCTCTTCTACTAGACTACTACTGTGGTGAAGAATTTTTGTGATTCGTTGAGAAGAACGAAAGCGATCTTCTGTAACACATTTATAATTATAGGCTATGAATCTATATCGTGTAGTTCGTGTTTATAGCATATGATTGATTATGCTATCAAATATTAAAAATAAATGAATCAATGAATCTTGGGGGAATGGTGTGTTATTTGCGTGATTGAATTTTCAATCATTTGAATACTCGCACGATTACTGTTACATTTAAATTGATGGGTGAGTAATCGAATAACATTTTTGTGATAAACAAAAATAACGACTTCCCAACAATAGATCAATATTTGGATGAAATTTCCCCCAACTACTCGTAAAGAACAACAGATCAGTTGAAACAAACAATGCTAAATATGCAGAGATGATCGAGCATCGAGTTATCTTATGTACTTTTGTTATTTTTGGGTAAATTAATGTTTCGCATCCTTATATCTATTGGACATGAACAACCACCCTCCCCCGCTGACATTCTAACTTCAGATTAGTGACGTGGCATCTTCTCGTTGATTGATTACCTACTAGCTTACTATTTCCATTCCCCAAGCTTTTCTCCTCTTTTTTGAATTTTACTCTTCTGCTTATTCATTTTCCCATTGAATATGGCTTATGGAATAAAAAATTCTGCAAGCAAGAGGCTAATTAATTAGGGGTGGTATGATAGCTAGTTAGGAGAAGTTATTCATGTAATAAATTATGGATAAGTAATATCACGTTTGGTACATGGTTAGGAGGTAAGTTATTCATGTATAAAATTAATATGATGTTTAGTTTGCAATTTAGAAACCAGCAAAATTAATACATGTATAAGTTATATATAAATCTATGTATTATATTATGCATGATAAAAAATGAAATAACTTTCCTACATAACTAATCCCTACATAAAATAATATACATAGATTCCTTCTAACCAGCTATCAAACTACCCCTTAGTAGTTAGTACCCAGTTATCAAGGTTTAATTTAACCAAAGCTACTCTAACCTATATTTACTCATCATTATGGCCTCAATTGATATAGAAGTTTAATGATTAAATTAACCCTATCGAACGGCATAATTGATATCCGAGATATGGGATAAACGGCATAATTATCTACTGGGATTGGGAACAATATGGAAAGTTACAGTAAAATGCTTTACTGTAAAGCGAAAGAGACGTGTTCATCATATTCATATGTCATTGTCTATGGCTTGCAAATTAAATGAGGAAATCTTCTGCACCGCTATATACTATATGGACACACTTAATCGACAAGTTGTTGTGAGTGCAAATTTTTTTTTACATTGGTAGCTGAAAAGATTGGGAAGTGACATATAAAGTGTAGGATTTATTAATGGTGTGTAACCTTTTGAGAAACAATACGAGGGGTTGATCCTAAGCGGACAGTATCACATCATATTAGGATTATCTTTGGCGGACTGATTTTAGTCCAATAACTGGTATCAGAACCTAGGTTCAACGTGATGAGTATGACGAAAACAGATGATGGTGTGGGGCTCGGTTTACTTCTCATTACGAGCTTAGAGAAGCACACATACAAAAAGAAGCTAGTTGCGGGCTTCGATTGCCATAAAAGTACTCAAACGATGTGGGTGGCACACAATGAATCTCAAAAATTGAACCGTGAATTGAGGTAATGAGCCATATAAAATTTAATTCGTGGGGAAGACCCATTGATCGTGGTGGTGGATCACGTGAAACTTAGTTTGAGAAGGAGATTATTGGGTGTGCGAACAAAGTTCACATTGATAGATGAAAAGATTGAAAACTACATATAAAGAGCGTTGGGAAGAAATAAGCAAATACCAAAGCGCACGATAAGGTAAAGCGGAAGAATACCCAAATCAAAGTTTCCCACACTATTTGAACACGAGGAGCAAACTAGATTTAAGAACAATGTGTTGAGAACACTCAGTTAACATTTCAACCAAATCCAACGATTAGATCAACGTCGATCGTCAAAAATGCGAAGCTGGTCGCACAGATTTATTTCAGCAAAAGTGAACTCTCTATTTCTCTCACTTACCTCCTTTCTTTCCCCTCTTTGTTTGTGACCAACCCTAAAAATCAGACCACTTAAGTCTATATATCACATCATTTTTAGGTTTGTGACCAACCCTAAAAATTAGACCACTTAATGGTATGAGACTTTTTGAGGAAAATCGTATAAGCTTGACCCAAACTGAACAATATCACATCATTTTAAGAGTATCTTCAGGCTAATTTAACCCAACGCAACAAAATAGAAAATAAAATATCAACTCTCTCCCACATCCTACTGTAGGTTTTATTAAACAAAAAATCACTCAACAGATAGTATAACTGCAGTAAATGGTCAAACGTGTTTTACTGACCACAAAATCACTTAGCTTTCACTTAATATCCAAAAATGTCATTCTTGCCAAAATATAGTAAAGCTGGTTGTGTGTTTTCCACCTCACTTGTTGACTAGTACATTAGCCTTATTAGAAGAATTTTAAGAGTCCACATCGGATATGGAATGAGAACATGAATTTCTTATATAGATTTGGACAATCCTCACCCTACAAGCTAACTTTTGTGGTTGAGTTAGGTCCAAGGTTCATTCTTTACAAAGAAGTCTGTGAGCAATATATCTCGTGATGTTATGCGCTACATGATATTGATCTTAGATAATCTGTGTAACTCTAAAAGAATTGTTCTTTATGATTTAAGTAAATACCATTTAAATAAAAAGTACTTTGAATGAGAATGCTTGCCAGAGAGAGAATCTAATTGGGACTTGGGAGAAAGAAAAAGAAGAGTGGGAATTCTGAGATCAAATCCAAGCATATATATGGAGTAGTTGCGCCGATGTCGTCGCAACAATAGGTAAAGAAGGGTGTTACAACTGCTTAAAAGGGCCCCTTTCCGACCAACACAATGTGCCAAAGATAGTCGAGGGTAGAACAATTAACTTCATTAATTTTTTATTTCAAGCTAATTAAAGAACTCCATTTCCCGAATAAATTATACATATTCAAAACCGTATCCGTGAGATTTTAAAACACAAATTCTTACGCTTGAAATAGAAAAAACCATATCCTATAACAAATTCTTCATTAAAGTCACTCATGTTTATTAAATTCACTCGGGTGTGTCATGAATGAAAGGATTTTATCTTACCACATAGAGGTTAAGTTTACTGGATTCGTGTAAACGTACTTCACATATTGAGTTCGTCTTGCAGCGCCGTCTAGGAGTTCCGTGTAGACCTTAATTTGATTAATATCGATATGTAAAGGCATGTAGGGTCACAGTATGTCGATTGTCTTTTCGATCTAAGGATCTATTGAGAGAGTATTAAATATTCGATTTAGAATCGAGATATTTAAATGAATAATGATTGTTTTAATTAAGTCAAAATTGGATTTTAGATTTAATTAAGAATGTGCGAAAAATAAAAATGAGACAGTGTAGGGCCACGTCAGCGCCGCGACACCCACACCATAGGGCCGCAGCGCCATGACCTAATCTGTCTCGAATTTTGGGTCAGGCCTAAGGTCAAACCCTAATCCGGTTTGACCTAATTTTTCACCTATAAATTCAGACCTACACTTCATTATTCAATACACTTGGTTTTCATATCATTATTCTAAGTCTTAAAGACTCAGAATCAAAACACTATCTCAAACCTCTGTCGGATTTCCTAGCTTTCCAAATAAGGAATACATTGAAGCTTGGAGCTTGCAATCGAAAGGGCATTCGCGTGCGCACCCACAGTTGATAAAGATTCCAGATATTGTAAACATGTAAGTACCATTCAAGTCTTATGTTTACAGTTTAAAATTATCCTATAGTCAAACAGTTCTACGTTTGTTGGGTTTGAAACAAGTTTTCAATATCTGATGCGTACAACAACCCAACAAAAACCGACAAAATAAACATTCATCAACAAGTAGAAAATAAAGCATAAAATCACTTTGGACAAAACGTGCCCATTATGATTTGATGTAACAATAAGCCCAACGAGGAGAAATTATTTGATTTAACTAAGGCTAGTCAGTGGGCCGGGTTGGTCCAATCCCGACCCATCCCGTCCCGATCCCCCTAAAAAAATCGGGGTCGGGGTTCGAACTCGGGACGGGACCTGGGCTCGTCCCGCCCGTCCCGATCTTGATAGGACCCGCCCTCCTCCCCCTTTGCAAAAATATCCGTTGAAACAACGGCCAAATTTTAATTTTGGCCGTTGTGCAACGGCTATAACGGCCATCCCCCCCCCCCCCCTCATTAACCCCCTATCCCCTTAATATTTATTTTTAATCCCTAAGTTAATATATTTACACTTTAACCCTATTTCTCAACTATAAATACCTCATTTTCCTCTTCATTTTTCTCACAAATGTCCCTACGATCTCTCTAATCTCTCTACAATTCTATATTGCCTACTAAATATTATATATTTTTTGCACATTTATATCAAAGTTCAAAAATTGGGTGTGAAGTTGACAACTAGCTTGAGGATCATCCATCGAGCAAAGTTTCAAATTTCAACCTCGATTACACATTGGCGTTATTCCTTCTTAAAATTATTATAGTTACTTAATTTTAATTATCGCACTTAATTTCATTTACTTTAATTATTTATTTGAATAATTATAATGGAACGTCTTGGACATATGATTAAGGGTAAGTGTAAGGGTAAGAGTGCTTCTTCTAGTAGGGGTAACAAAGGTAAGAGTACTTCTTCTAGTAATCCTATTCCTAGTCACAATGATTTGATTGATTTCACTCATATAGATGAAACTGCTTTTTTTAATGATATACCATTAGATGATGAGGTATATTCTGCATCTGAACCATACTTTAATTTTGACGATAATGTAGATGACACACCCACTAGTGCACCTCAACTTCAAGCTCAGACTGAGTTGAGCCTCAAACTTAAACTGGAATGCCTCTTATTCCCCTTAGTATAAGTCGAAGCCCCACACAACAAAAATAAAAACCAGTTGCATGAGATTTTTTGATGGGACAAAGAGAATCAAGTTGTTAGATGTAAAATTTATAAAAAAATAATTATAAATTTAAAATCGGAAAAGGTCAAGGTGGGACGGGAGGTTTATTGAGACATGTACAGTGCGAACACACAGCTAGGTGGAATCAATACCAGGATAAAAACATCTGGTGTGTTAGCTGAGTCGGGACAAGGTTCACATAGTGTCCCCGACCAAGTACATAGTCAAATTAACCCGACGGCAGGGGTAACTTTTTATCCTAAATAGATAAACACAAAGATAGGGAAAATATGGCAAAATTAGTTGCAGTGGAGGGTTTTCCTTTTGCATTTTCTTCCTCTCTTGATTTTATTCATTACATTAGAGAAATGTATAATTCTTCTTTTAACGTTTTTCCTACATCAACAGTCTTTTCTGGTATTTATTATCCTACTATTTCAACTATGTTATTTTATATAGCTCTAATATTTTTGTTACTTAATGAATATATGGAAAAACAAACTTATAAGGCATTTATTGAAAAAATGTTTATAAAATTTAAAAAATATTTTTTTCTATTCCCACTATTTATATTATTGGTGTTGTTTTAAATCCGACTATTAAAGTAGAATGTTGTAAAACACTTGTTGAAATAATTTATAATTGTATAGAAGTACTTCCAACAGACCCAACTGAAGAACCAACTCACGACCCAACTAAAGAAGAAGTTATGTCTAGCATACACAATGAATGCAAAAAAAAAAAAAAAAAAGTATTACCAACAAGAAAGTGCAAATAATCAACTGGCTTCGGTACCATCTTCTTCTACTTCACGGCACCTAATTAAAGACTTGCAGTTTCTGCAGCTAGTATTCAAGGCCTTAGAGATAGAATGTTTAATGGTTCAACTTCTTCACAAATTAACGAATTTGATGTTTATGTTTTGCAGGGTGTTGTACCGTACGAATTAATTGTCTATGATGAAGGACATGAAGACTTGCTGAAATACTAGAGGGACAATGAGAAGACATTTCCGACGTTAGCAAAGATGACCCAATATGTGTTGAACATTCAAGCGTCATCAACAACGTCTGAAAGCGATTTTTCTGTGGGAAGATTTCAAATAGGAGAGGACAAACATTGATTGACGGGAGACACATTGGAGAATGCAATTCTATTCAGAGATTGAATTTGAGCGGAGCGTAGAAGGTGCGGTCAGCCGGAGATCAACGAAGAAGAAGACTACAACTACAATGAAATCTTGTCTGA
This sequence comes from Anisodus tanguticus, assembly GCA_034509755.1. Lineage (NCBI taxonomy): Eukaryota > Viridiplantae > Streptophyta > Magnoliopsida > Solanales > Solanaceae > Anisodus > Anisodus tanguticus. Next base: position 9,032,061 of record CM067547.1, on the reverse strand, counting down.
GGGAACAAGAGGCGACGTCGAACAATTTGATCAACAACTTCCAATTCCAACCGAAGATCCTCAAGACATTGTGAGAAAATTAGAAAATGTATGGTTAACTATGTAATTTCTTTAATTGCAATTTTACTATGTGATTTGCAACTTCTGAACAACACCACAAAGTTGCAATTTTGAAATTGTATTACAAAAAAATCATATTTCTATTAAATAATATAAAAGGCACAAAAACAGCCTTGAGATGTTTTTAACTTTTTATTACACTATCTTGTTCAATGATTGAAGTATTTATATATATATATTATTATTTTAAATTAAGTATATGTAAAAATGAAATTCCCCTACCGACCCGACCCCGCCCTTCCCCCAACACCTGTCCCCTTTTCCGGCCGATGTGGGACGGGACGGGACGGGATGGGACATCTGCATGTCCCGCTAATCTCGGCCCGCTAATCCTGCCGGAGCCCCGGTCCCAACCCTTCCCCTCATCCCGCAGGGACCCACCTCGGACCGGCCCAGTGGCCACCTATAGATTTAACTAATCTGTTCTTCGATACGGTGAATTATCTGGGGGATAAAAAAAAAAGAGAAACATTAATGATGTGATTTGACGTATGAACAGGAAGGAATATTGATTGATCTCTTCTGTGAGCGACATATGCGTACAGTGGGAACCAAAAATTGAAAAGTGGTGAAAGACTCAAAATATAGAAAATTTATTGCATTTTTTGTTAGTACTTTTCGAAAACTGCCAAGACAAAAGGAAAAGGAAGCGAATAATATATTTAAAAAGATACTCAAAAAACAATGATGAGATGGGAAAAGGAAAAAGAAAGGTCATTGAAATAAAATAAGATCTGGCTGCAAGATAAAATGTTACTCCTAGTAGTAGTATTTACTATATCAGTTCCTCTTGGTACGTTGTATACTACTCCCAAAAGAAAAAAACTTCGTCGATGAACACAAACGAACTAACAACAACAAAAAACCATAAACAGTTTTCTTATGAATCAATTGCACTGTGTCCAAACGAATCAACTCAAACTTTAAAGTGGATTGATTTGCACTGTGTCTAAAATGACATATGAATTAATTACTAATAACTCAACCTTTCAAAATTGAAAGGATCATACTTCAATAAGCTAAGTTTGAAAAGCCCAAAGCTATTCATAGTTTGTCTGGTGATCAACATTATTACTAAGCTTGAAACAACCTTTATATCTTTGAAAGCCTATTTTTATGGAACCTTTCTTCATCTCTTTTCTCTTCATTTTTTTTTCCATCTATTTATCAGTCGTCCGTACATTTTGGACTATGTATAACTTTTTTGCTTACTTATTACAATCTAAATCTGTGTTAATATGTTACCACAACCGTTGTAACACAGATTTTTAAAGAGGATAAGGAAAAAGAGATAAATAATCGTTGAAAAGGTACCTTTATACAATTGACCTATTTTTTTATTGGAATCTTTGCACAAAATAGTTAATTGGATTCACTTATTAGTTTAATTAGTTGGGATACATAGATTATACACTAATCATATACATTTATATATATAATGACATTGCATACCTTTTGCTCTATGTAGATGACATTGTCCTGACTGCCTCCTCAAATATGCTGAAAAACGAGATCATTACCATGTTCAAATCCGAATTTGTCATGACAAACTTGGGTAAGTTGAGTTATTTCTTGGGGATTTTCGTGACCAGTTCTGAGAATGCCATGTTCCCTTGTCAACGTAAGTATGCCAAAGAGATTGTTTACAAGGCTAAAATGGCTAACTGCAAGATCATGCCTACTTCAGTCGACTCCAAATCGAAGCTTAGTGTGGATGACGGAGATCCGGTGCTTGATCCTTCTCTTTATAGGAGTTTCGCTGGTGTCCTTCGGTATCTTACTTTCACTAGGCCCGATATTTCCTACGTTGTTCAGCAGGTGTTTCTGTTCATTCATGCTCCCATGAAGCCTCACTTCACAACTCTTAAACGTATCATTCGGTACGTTAAGAGTACTCTTGACTATGGGTTACATCTTTATCCATCTACACCGACCAGGCAGACATCATATACGGACGTCGATTGAGGCGGTTGTCCAGACACACGTCGATCTACTTCCGACTATTGTGTATTTTGGGTGACAACCTCATCTCGTGGTTTGCCAAACGGCAAGTCACGCTTTCCTGTTCGAGTGCAAAAGCAGAATATAGAGGCGTTGCGAATGTTGTTGCCGAGATTTGTTGGCTCAGAAACCTCCTTCTATAGCTCCATTGTCCCTTACGTATGGCATCTATTGTCTACTGTGATAACATATTTGATGTCTACTTGTTTCATAACTCGGTTCAGCATCAGCAAACCAAACATATTGAAATGGATATTCATTTTGTTCATGAGAAGGTTGTCATGGGACATGTTCGGGTGTTACATGTTCCTTCTTCATATCGGTACACATATATATTTACTAAGGGACTTCCTTAGCAGTTGTTCCTCGACTTCAAATCCAGTATAAGCGTTCGGCCTCTTCCCGCTCCGATTGCGGGGGTGTGATAGAGAATACGTAAATATTCTCCATATATTTTGTAATTATTATTTGAGTGTAATTATGTAAAGTAGATATCCTCATACGATTAGGATTACAATTGTAAACACCTATATATATTGAATTAATGAGAAGACTCCAAACAATGGAGAATTACACTATTCTACAAATATGATAGTTATTAAATGATAATCTAATAAAAATGATACTGTACTAATTAATTTGTTGTGTTATAAACACAATAGGTGCTCATGCTCTCAAGCAAGTGAAGCATCATTTGCTTTATAAGTAGTATATTTAACCAAGTTTTTGAGAACTTAAAAATATTTTTAGAAAAAAATAATATTTATTTTGGAGATTTGAAGTGTTTGATCAAGTTTTTGGAAAAAAAATAAGTGTTTTTAAGCAGTAGCAGAAATTATTGTTGAGAAACTGAAAGAAGAGGTTTTTTCCTAAGCATTTTTAGAACCTTGGCCAAGCATATATTGCTGTTATAATATAGGCAAAAGTATTTTTCATATTGATTAGTCAAATTCAAATTATTAAACTTTATATTTAAAAAAAAACACTTTTACCACTAAAATACTTTTTAAAATAAATAATATTTTAAAAATGTGGGCAAACAAGAGTATTAGTTAGGCTAATGTCGGGTTATAATCGGCCATATATAGTACTCCTAGATTTCATGATAATACACGAACTTCATCCTCCATTAATTCTAATCTTCAAATTCGAAATCAGCTTCACTGTCACTCTGAGATAGTCAGGTCTAATTCGCCGTCAAATGCTGTAGTTGCACATTGCTAATCCATCATTTTTTTATATCCAGCTTCCCGGCTTATGCCAGACTATTTCTGGAGATAGTAGTCCCGGTCCCTCAACACTACTACCAGTAAATCGCGGGATGTGCCTGAATGATCAGGGTTTGAGAACAGAGCAACTGATATCACCTGCAAGGTCCTACCCCAGAAGAGAACAAATTGCTCCCATTAGGGTTCGAACCCACGCTGCAGGCCTCCAGCTGGATTTTAAGTTCCCCTCCTTTGCCACCCAGCTATGCCCGGGAGACTGCTAATCCATCATTTTATTAACATGGGAAAATGATGTGTCAGAATCGAAGAATTTGTTTTTTCTTCTCTTTTAGCTTAATTTCTTTATCCTAGACAAAAACATTATTCATTATGTTGGATGAAAATAACAAGATGTCATGTGAAAATTAATAAAATAAATTTTGAGAATACTAAATTGATATAATACTTTAATTTAATTTGATCAATTTATCAATATATGAAAAAATTAATATATAAGAAAATAATAAAAATTATTGAGCAAATAATCATTCCCTAAGCAAGATTCTTTTGATGACTGCGTTGTAGATGCTATAGTATATTTGTATGTAGTAGGAAAAATCCTCCCTTTATAAAAGTCCAAAGCCTTTTACGACCTCACCCAAAAAAGAAGAGTAATTATAATTGATAAAATATTACCATATCTTGTATATTATTACCAATGGAAAATGTCCATAGGAAGTTTGAATAATCATCTAAAAACAACATATAGTATCGATGCCCGGCCATGCTTAAGATAGGAGAAGTTCATAAATCATTGTGTATTATGTCAAAAGGCATTAAAGTACAGAGTCTCTCGGATGTCCTAATCTATTATGTCATAAAGAAGACGAAATTGATGTAAAGGTTGATGGAGAGGAGGTTGGATGGCTGATGGAGGTAGTGATAGGATAAAGGTCTCCGGTGCTATCACATCTCAGTATTCACATCCATGTCATAAGGTCCTTCACAGAAAAACTAAAAGGATCACATTCAAGGGAAATATTGTTGTTGGTTGTGAAACGACGCACATATATTAGATTTTTGATAAGTTTCGGGGCATGTAGGACATTTTTTAACGCTAACGGGGGTGTGGTTGGGAAAGAGATAATTGTACATAACCTCGAATAGGAATGCATTGTCCACTACCAACAATAATATTACGATTTAAATTGCTCATATTGAAATAAGACGAGAGAGTACATTGGGATGCCGTCATATGAGATGTGGCGCCAGTGTCCATGTACCAACTGTTGTCATGAACGTTGAGAGACATCGTGTTCATAGCTGCCTCAATATCCGTTGGTGCGTAGGTTGAAGGAGGAAAAACCTATGCACTGTATGACTGTTATGGACGTGCGCCGAAGATGCCGGACATGGCCTATTAGGCCGGAGGTTGGGCCCAGGAGGACGTCGGGTAGGGGCAAGGTGGAGAAGCCCATGCCGGTGGGGGGCATGCAACCCATGGTGGGTAGGCAGCCCACGACGGAGGTTGCTGCCACTGTTGTTGCCGTTGTTGGTGGCTGCCAATCGGCGGGGGCTACCGCTGTTGCCACTGTTTTTGGCACTGCCGCCGCTATCTCCACAATTGTTCCCTGAGTTTGTTCCTCTATTGTTATTCTGGGAATGTGAGCCACGTGTCGGATCATTGGCTTGCTTGTGGGATGGGGCGGGAGCTGAGCCTCTCGAGTCAGCATAGTTGTTGTCGGTAGCTATGAGGGCGGTGTCGGCTGTGCTGGTATTAGTTGTTGCCCGCTTTATTTTTCGGGTTTCTTCAAGAATGGGTCTCGAACGAGCCTCATAGAATAGAGGCAATGGTGTGCTTTGTTGGAGGATGGTAGCGATGTCTTCATAATTTTCATTTAAACCCGCAATAAGTTGCATCACGAATCATTGATTAGTGACCGGTGCACCGACGTTAGAGATTTGATCGGCAATCATCTTAAGTTCTTGACAATAGGCCGACGCATTAGGAAAATTGTCCTGCTAAATGGCCTGAAATTGATTTTTCAAATACAAGGCATGTTGTGTCTTATTGTCATGAAAAATACTTTCCAAGCGGCCCCATGTTTGTCGTGCAATGGCATCGGTTTCAATAATTGTATGCAATAGATCATTCGAGATCGTGTCGTAGATTCATTGGAGGACAACCGCATCTAAGCGGGACCAAAGTTCATCATCAGAATCATCAGGTCTTTCTAGGGGCTTTGATTTTGGAGGGATGACATGGTCGATGACTTTGTATACACGATAATAACTCTTAAATAATTTCACCCAAGATGAATGCTAAACATTTTCCATCTTAAGAGTTAGGGGAATTAACTTCTTGATGTTGTTAACTGCAAGAGCATGATGTAATTTAGGTTGTTCAATCATTGAAAATTGGAAAGGAAAATAGGAAAGTCGAAAAAGAAGGGAGAGGGTTACCGAGGAAGAGGGCTGGAGAAAAAGAAGTTAGAGTTTGGCTTCTGATACCATGTAGGAATATGTTCTTTGCCTTTTATTTATTATTGTGCACAATATATAGTGTTACATAATTACAAACTAGGTAACTAAATCCTTCTAATTACAATTGGAATATAAATTTACCTAATATAAAAGATATACAAAATATGATAATATTCTATCAAGATATGGTAATATTCTATCAATAATTATAATAGAAAATCAAGGTAAAATCCTAACACTTGATAATACGTACTCGGCAATTATATGATAAAGAGTACTATTTGTTTTTCTTTCAGTTACTTGGTTCCTTTACTAAAACACAATTGTTTTAATTAGGGAAAAAAGGATAAATGCTTTTAACATTCGTTATTTGTTTTCTATATGCCCTTCATTTACCTCCACCATTCGAATATATGTACTCCGATCCTTTTACTAATGGTTTTATTCCACAATGGAAAAATTGATCTGATTGGACTTACACGGTGAAAAACTTATTGCGTGGCTTACGTACGGATTCATTGAACTTCTAATTTTATACATAAAATAAAAGTCCTTTTTAAAATTAATGAAGATGATGTAGATATTACAAGGTGAGTGGATCCCTCAGTTTACTACTGATGAAGCATTACTATATAGGACCACCTTTGACAACTACTATACAAATCATTCATCTGAAACCTCACTTCTCTCCAACTGTTTCTATTTTGTTCTTCAACACCCCCTCCCACTTTAAAAAGGAAACAGTAAAATTATAGGTTACCCCTTTCCAATTTTGAGTTTGTGATATTCACAGTATATATATATATATATATATGATAATGTTTTTTTTGTGGTACCTTTAATGTACGGCTGATACCTACGTATTGTCGATTTTCAGAATTATGTAATATTAAAACATAACTTAGAATTCCACGCTTGGGATTAGGTAGTTATTCAAAAATGAAATACAATAGCTTCGTGTGCCAATTTGCAGTAGCCCAAGCAGGTAATATTATGGGATTTAAACATTTTTAGTCAGTCCGCTAAAAAGAATTTCACCCACCGAGCTAGCTAGCTAGCTGAAACTGTTTGTAACTATCGCCACTGTATACCAAGTGTATAACAGGTGTATAATAAGTATATAATTAGTGTGTTGGTGTATAAATAGTTATTATACAAAAATAATACATCTCGCGGAATGGAAACAAACATACTCCTATTATATTTGATCTCTAAGTCCGTACATAGCAATCCTGGATGGGTCGTCACTTATAGGAATGACATAATGCTAACCCATGTTCCACACGGCCAAGGAAGCATCAAATTTATTAAAATTAAAAATTAAGATAATTTTTTATTTTATTCTGAATTTTACTGGGCTGCTGTGTAATGTAAAACCCACTAATATTATCATGTCATTTCGGACTTGGGCTACTTGAACTTTGCTCGCTTCTTATTGGGTCATTTGCACTTTTTCTCGTCTTTTGTGCTGGTCTTTAATTTTTGTCCCTCAATTGGAACTTATGTCTATTAGGCCATAAATTTTTTAAGAAATCCTACATAACTTGTGCCGGACATTTAAGGAACTTATGCCCCATTTGAGGGGAAAAATTAAAGACCAGCCCATTTGAAAGGAAAACCGTGCAATAAAATGCTTCTTATTTTGAAGTCACGGTTGTCCCTCAAATGGGGTGGTCTTTAATTTTTGCCCTTTAAAATCGAGCTTATGCCTAGCGGAGTACAAGTTCTTTAAAGGCTTCAGCATAAATTATTGAATATTATGATGCGATAATATAAACTTATGTCTCGCAAAAAAATTCATTTGGCAAAAATTAAAGACCAGCACAAAATAGGAGAAAAAGTGCAAATGACCTGTTTCAAGATCCTGGCTGTTAACATCTTAGTTTCTTGAATGTTGGGCTTTCTTTTGAACCACCAACCAGGTCCATCTACAAAGCCTTCTTGTAGATTACTAAGATTTAGAAATAATATGAGATGGAGCCTATAAAACTGTATTGTATTTAGCATGCCCACGATTATTTTACCACACAAAAAAGCAAAAAAACAAAAAAATACAGGCAAAAGTGTTTAGAATGATAGATCTTATAACTGTATACTTCATCCCAACTTAAATGTATTAGTTTGATGGGGCACAAAGTTTAAAAAATAAAAATAGACTTTTGAATTTTGTGGTCCTAAATTAAAGATGTGTGTAATGTATTAAAATGTCATTTGAATCTTTTGATTTTAAATGTATCATTTAGGATGTTTAAGTTGTTAACTTATTAAATATAGAAAAAGACACTCTTTTTAGAACAGACTAAAAAGAAAAGTAAGAAAATTAAACTAAGACCGATGGAGATATGAAATGTGTAAAGAAGAAAAGTAGGGAAGTTGTGGTTGATTACATTTATATGTTCACATGGGAAACATCCACATAAAGGGAGGAAAGGGACAAATCAACTCCACTTCATTTTTTTTATATCTAGCTTTTCGGCTTACGCCAGACTATTTCTGGAGATAGTAGTCCTGTTCCCTCAGCACTACTACCAGTAAATCGCGAGATGTGTTTGAATGACCAGAGTTTGAGAACAGAGCAAATGATATCACTTACAAGGTTCTACCCCAAAAGAGAGCAAATTGCTCCCACCAGGGTTCGAACCCACTATACAGGCCTGCAACTAGATTTTAAATTTTCTTCATTTGTCATTCAACTATGCCCGGGGGACAACCAACTCCACTTCATTGGTTGAGATAGAAGTGGCTTCATATACAATAAAGATGGATAGATCATATATTGTTACTTTTAGAAAATGTATATGCATTGGGAGGTTAAATTAAATTAATATAATTTATCATATTAAAGAATTTAATGAAGTAAAAATATATGTTAATTAGTCATAATTAAATAAATAAGCTTTATATTCAAACACACAAAATATATATATTTATTTGGTATAAATACTTAGATGCGAATAATTTTTTACCCCACAGGAACAAGGATTGTTGCACTTCTTCTTTGCTTGGACTTATTCTCAAAAGTGTGGGACCTTCCTTTCTTGAATTCTCCGCACTCCCACTCAAAAGTACTTCTTCTTTGCTTGGACTTATTCTCAAAACTGTGGGACCTTCCTTTCTTGAATTCTCCACTCCCACTCAAAAGTAGGGAATTCAGCTTTTAAATTTTACTCACTCCATTCACTCTTATTTTTCATTATATAAAAAATAAATTTTTATTTTTACTTATTCACTTTAACATATCAAGAAAAATATAACTTTTTTTCTATTTTATTCATAATATTAACTACTAATTTCTCAAATAATTCCAAGATTTTTTGAAATGTTAATAGTCATGAATAATAGTAAAAATATGTACTTCATTTATTATTTTCTTAAAGAAAGTGCAAAATCTATCGTGGACAAATAAAAGTGAATGGAGAGAACAATATTCCGACTCTTTGTACTTTTAAAGTGATGGATTTCTATTTAATATTTTTTTATAAAATTTAGTAATATATTTATACTATACGTCAAGAATATTGGTTTCAAATTATTTTTTTGGATTTAAACTAGGCATGTCCAATGGGTCGGGTCGTCCCGATCCCGCCCCGATCCCCCTAAAAAAAAATTGTCAGTGTAGGGGTCGAACTCGGGACGGGCTTGGGATCGTCCCGATCCCGACCCGCCCACCTCCCTCTTTGCAAAAATAGTTGTTGCAACAATGGCCAAATTTTGATTTTGCCCGTTGTGCAACGGCTATAACTGCCATTTTTGGCCCCCTACCCCCTTAATATTTATTTTTAACCTCTAAGTTAATATATTTACATTTTAACCCTATTTCTCAACTATAAATACCTCATTTTCCTCTTCATTTTTCTCACAAATCTTCCTACCATCTCTCTAATCTAATCTCTCTACAATTCTACAAACTCTTCCTACTATTAAATATTATATCAAAGTTAAAAAAAAATTGGGAGTGAAGTTGGCAACTAGCTTGAGGATCATCCATCGAGCAAAGTTTCAATTTTCAACCTCGATTACACATCGACGTTACGTCGACGTTTGGTACCTTCGTTCCTTCTTTAAATTATTATTGCTACTTTACTTTAATTATCGCACTTAATTTCATTACCTTTAATTATTTATTTGCATAATTAAAATGAAATGATTAAGAGGTATGTTTAAGGGTAATGGTAAGGGTAAGGCTTCTTCTAGTAGGGGTAACAAGGGCAGGGGTACTTCTTCCAGTAATTCTATTTCTAGTCCCGATGATTTCATTGATTTTACTCATATAGATGAAAGTGCTTTCTTTAATGATATAGCATTAGATGATGAGGTAGATGAACCAAACTTTAATTTAGATGAACCATTAGATGACACACCCACTAGTGCACCTCAACCTCAGGCTCAGACTGAAACTGAAACTGGAATGCCTCCTATTCCCCCTAGTATGAGTAGAGGCCCCGCACAACGAAAATTAAAATCAGATGCATGTCATTTTTTTGATAGGGACCAAGAGAATCAACTAGCTAGATGTAAAATTTGTAAAAATGTTTATAAATTTAAAACCTGAAAAGGTCAAGGTGGGACGGGAGGTTTATTGAGACATGTACAAGGCGAGCACACAGCTAGGTGGAATGAATACCATGCTCAAAAATCGGGTGTTCCAATGCCATCTGAGTCGGGACAAGGTTCACATAGTGTCCCCGACCTAGTACAGGGTCAAATTAACCCGACGACGGGGGAATTTTTTGTCCTAAATATGATAAAAACAAAGATAGGGAAAATATGGCAAAATTAGTTGCAGTGGAGGGTTTGCCTTTTTCATTTTTCTTCCTCTCCTGGTTTTATTCATTACATTCGACAACACATATAATCCTGATTTTAATGGTTTTTCTAGATCAACTGTTAGAAGGGATGTTTTTAAATTTGCAAGTGAATATCAACAATATTTACGTTATGCATTGTATCATTTTAATGGCAAAGTGGCTATCACTTCTGACATAGGCCGTAGTACTAACGGTAATGATTATTTAATGGTAACATGTCATTGGATAGATCAAAATTGATATATGCAAAAACGTATTTTAGCATATAGATATATTGATGATAGGCACATTGATGTTTTATTGCACAATATATTAATGAAATTTGTGACTATTATGGAATAAATGATAAAATTATGACTATTACATTAGATAATGCTTCTTCTAATGATTATGCTATAAGACTTTTAAAAGTTCGATTATGTAACATCCCGTACTTTCGGGTCACGGTTTGAATCGCTAGGCGTATGCAAAATCGCTAGGCGTGTGTAAATAGACCAGAGCGTTGGGAAAATTTATGTTATGATTACGTATGCTAATAAAGAAATTAGTATATAAAAGGATTAAATCCCGAAATAATTTTAGGCTTGACGATTGTGATTAATAATAATAGTTGTATATCCCCAAAGAGATTATGGACTAGTGTCATATCACAAAATTATGACACTGAGTATATGAATGTTTTATAAGTTATCAAGATTTAAGTGAATTTGGATCAGAAAATTAATTATGTGTGTGATTGATAAATTATACGAAAGCAAGTCACTTAATAAATGGAGCAAGGTGGCACGTTGTTGAGATATGTGACGTTAATTAGGCTCTCCACCGCCAAAGAATTGGCTAAGTGGGAGATCAAATCATGAGCATTTATTAAATGCTAACTTAAGGCATCTTAGGGAGTCTATATCTTGGTTTGGAGAATTCATTTTATAGACCAAAAATGATTCAACAACCCTTTAACATTCACTCTATTTAGTAAACACTTCATTACTTGGAGAAGCAAATCGTGATTTGCTGCCAAAATTCTCCAACCCCTTTTTATGTAATTAAAGCAAAACACTTCACTTGGTTATTTGGAAAAAGAAACCACGAAGTAGTGGTGGTATTAGGATTAAGTGCATCAATGTTCTTTTCGTTCTCCTGTTGTTTCTAATATCAAGGTATGTTATGGCAAATTATTTCATTCTTTTGGCATGTCCCATGTAACGAAATATAACTGTGATATTGCTCCATAAATTGTTTTACTCCTAAAAGTTAAGAATATTCATATTATTGATTCCTATGTTAAAAGCATGTCTAAGTATGTTCCTAAGTCCTTATTGGACATACGAAAAAGATGTTGATATTCACAGTGTTAGCTGAAGGTACAAGGATATTGGGTCATCCGATAAGTTCAGAATGGGTCATTGTCATTCATGCAGTATACATATATAATATATTGGATCGGGTTGCACGTTCCGCAACACTAACATATATTGGATCGGGTTGCACGTTCCGCAACACTAATATATATTGGATCGGGTTGCACGTTCCGCAACACTAACATATATATGATCAGGTTGCACGTTCCGCAACACTAACATATATTGTATCGGGTTGCACGTTCCGCAACATATATATATATATATATACTTATATATATATACGTATCGCATTTTCATTGTGCATAACATTTAAGCATATGTATTAGGGCCCTCAGAGGCATTTACTGTTGGTCGGTTGTTTCTGGTTCAGTTATTGTTATATCCTTGTTATGCTATTATTCATGCCGGACATATTCAGTACAACAGTCGTACTGACGTCCCTTTTGTCGGGGGACGCTGTGTTTCATGCCCGCAGGTTCACGTAGACAGGACGATGATCCACGTTAGTAGGTTGCTGACTCAGCGGATTTTGGAGCACTCCCCTTGTTTCAGAGTGTCAGTCTAATGTTGGTATGATATATTTTTGCATGTGTATATGGGTACCCGACCTTTTAGTTGTTGTGTACTCTTTAGAGGCTTGTAGACATGTGTCATGTGTGTAGTAATCTTGTATGGCCTTATCGACCTTGGTATATATATAAGTTGGGTTTTCTGGTTAAGATTTTCCATAATCTTTTTCGGCTTAGTCTGTATTTAATTATGATTAGGTGTTGACTATACGATTGGTGGTACCCGGCGGGTGGGATCCGGGTGCCCGTCGCGGCCCTCCGGTTTGGGTCGTGACAGATTAATTCCATGTTTTCCTCATCATTTTCATATAAGATGTGCGTGCCATATTTATAATTTAGTTGTAGAGGATGACCTAAAAGTTTTTGAAAGCATTTTAGAAAAAATACAATTTGCTATAATTTTATTTTTAAGGTAATAAATACAAAGACGCAAAGAATATAAAAAAAATTGTCAGGATTGTGGATTACCTTATAGAAAAATTCCAGAAGAAGTTTTGACTAGGTGGAATTTTGTAACATCCCGTACTTTCGGGTCACAGTTTGAATCGCTAAGCGTATGTAAAATCGCTAGGCGTATGTAAATAAACCCGAGCATTGCGAAATTTTTTGGATCATATTTACGTATGCTAATAAAGAGTTTAGCATATAAAAGGATAAAATCCCGAAATAATTTTGAACGTTCAGCAAATTCTAACTATTTCATTTTAGCAAACATTGCATTGTTGTGAGAATTCACTTGAAGACCAAATCGCGAGCAGCCACCCCCCTTCCCCCCTTTCACATTTCATTTTTTAGTTATACCATTTTTCTTGCTAATTAGAGATAGTAGGCAGTAACGTTTGGACACTGCTCCTAAGAACAAGGTGTAGTAACAATATTTTTCCTCCCAGTTTAGCGAAACGAATGTATGCTAAGGCAAATTATTTCTTTCTTTTGGCATGTTCCATGTAACGAAACGTAATCGTGATATTGTTCCATAAATTGTTCTACTCTTAGAAGTTAAGAATATTCATGTTATTGATTCCTATGTTAAAAACATGTCTAAATATGTTCCTAAGTCCTTATTGAGACATACAGAAAAGATGTTGATATTTACAGTGTTAGACGAATGTACAAGGACATTGTGTCACCCAGGATATGCTATTATTATTTATGCATTTTCATTTGCATTGCATTCATGTTTTACCCAAGACCATATATTGGGGACGGAAAAAGGGAAACGCAGACCACCTGATCAACTGGGATATGATAATGATAAAGCATGTGTGGCTTAATGAAGGAAGATGCCGATTAAGGGCCAATATATATATATATATATATATATATATATATATATATATATATATATATATATATATGGGAGGAAGATGCCCTTGTGTGGCCAGAATATATGTATTTACCGCATTGTGCATGACATTTAGACATATTATGCCCACAGAGGCCGACATGAAATGACGCCCACAAAGGATGTTATGGTAAGGAAGATGCCCGATGAGGCTGATGTATAAGTATACTGCATTGTGCATAACATTTAGGCATATTTTTAGGGCCCTCAGAGGCATTTACTGTTGGTCAGTTGTTTCTGTTTCAGTTGTTATTATATCCCTATTATACTATTGTTCATGCCTGACATACTCAGTACATCAGTAGTACTGACGTCCCTTTTGTCGGGGGACGCTGCGTTTCATGCCCGTAGGTTCTCATAGGCAAGGCGACGATTCACGTTAGTAGGTTGCGGATTCGGTGGATTTTGGAGCACTCCCCTTATTTCGGAGTGTCGGCCTAATTTTGGCACGGTACATTTTTGCTTGTATATATGGGTATGGCGGGGCCCTGTCCCGACCTTTGGTTGTTGTGTACTCTTTAGAGGCTTGTAGACAGGTATCCTGTGTGTAGTTGTTATGTATGGCCTTGTCGGCCTTTGGGTATGTATATATATATATATATATATATATATATAAGATGGTTATCCGACTTTATATAGTCATTTTTCGGCTTAGTCCGTATTCAATTGTGATTAGAAGTTGATTGTACGATGAGCGGTACCCGACCGGTGGAGTCCGGGTGCCCGTCGTGGCCCTACGGTTTGGGTCGTGACAAATTCGTTGTATCAGCAACTACTTGTTGCTTACGATTATAGACAACCTATAATTTTATTATTTAACGTCCATAATAAAAATTCAAGGGATATGCTTGTAGTTGTAGATAAGGATTGGAGAAATATTTTAGAACTTAACGGATTTCTAGAGAAAAATTTTCAAGCTACTAAAGAATTTTCCGGTATTTATTATCCTACTATTTCAAATATGTTATTTTATATAGCTCTAATATTTTTGTTACTTAATGAATATATGCAAAAACCAGCTTATAAGGCATCTATAGAAAAAATGTTTTAAAAAATAAAAAAATATTTTTTTCCTATTCCCACCATTTATATTATTGGTGCGATATTAAATCCGACTATTAAAGTAGACGGTTGTAAAACACTAATAGAAATGATTTATGATTGTATAGAAGTACTTCTAACAGATCCAACTGAAGAACCAACTCACAAACCAACTAAAGAAGAAGTTACGTCTAGCATACACACTGAATGCAAACAAGTATATATATATATATTACCAACAATAAAGTGCAAATAATCAACCGACTTCTGTACCATCTTCTACTACTTCGCTGCAACCTTATAAAAACATGCGGTTTCTTCTTCTAGTATTCAAGGCCTTAGAAATCAAATGTTTAGTGGTTCAATTTATTCACAAGTTAGCGAATTTGATGTTTATGTTTTGCAGGGTATTGTACCATACGAATTAATTGTCAATGATGAAGGACATGAAGACTTGCTGAAATACTGAAGGCAGAATGAGAATACATTTTCGACACTAACAAAGATGGCCCCAGATGTTTTGAACATTCAAGCGTCATCAACAGCGTCTGAAAGCGCCTTTTCTGCTGGGAGATTTCAAATAGGAGAGCACAGCTATTCATTGGCGGGAGACGCATTGGAGATGCAGTTCTTATCAGAGATTGGATTCGAGCGGAGCGTAGAAGGTACGGTCAACCGGAGATCAACGAAGAAAAAGACAACAACTACTACGAAATCTTGTCCGAGGGTACATGAAGCGACGTCGAACAATTTGACCAACAAATTCCAATTCCAACCGAAGATCCTCAAGACATTGTGAGGAAATTAGAAAAAGTGTGGTTAACTATGTAATTTTTTAATTGCAAGTTTACTATGTGATTTGCAACTTTTGAATAACACCACAAAGTTGCAATTTTGAAATTGTATTACCAAAAATTATATTTCTATTACATAATTTAATAGGCACAAAAACAGCTTTGGGATATTTTTATTACACTATGTTGTTCAATTATTGAAGTGTTTATTTATATTATTTTTCAAAATTAAGTGGCAAAAAAAAAGGTCAAATCCCGATCCCGACCCGTCCCCCCAAATCCCGGCCCCTTTACTGGCTGGATGTGGAACGGGACGAGACCTCTTCCCATCCAGCCATGCCCGCCGGAACCCGAGTCCCGACCCTCCCCCGTCCCGCCGGGACTCGCCCCGTTGGACAGCCCTAGTTTAAACAGATGGGGGCTATGTCTTACCTCAAGAAATACAACACTTGACTGGTTAACCAAACCATAAATCAGTCAATGAGCAAAAAAGAGTAGAACTAGATACAAGAGGATCCTACTCTCAACTATACAATATTTGACTAACAAAAAAAATAAGCTTAGTCATATCTAATCCTAAGATTAGACAGCGGACGTTTATCCAAATGACAGGGACCTTTAGCATCTTTGGGCAAGGCATAAAAGGAGTTGAAATGAAATTCAATATCATGGCTTGAGTTAGAAGAATATTTGGCTAAGATATCTGCAATTTGATTTGCTTCCCTGAAACAGTGTCTAACAGTTACATACATTCTGCTCAGGTTTCTCAAAATCTTGTCTATTCTTCTCTTTAACTTTAAGTTGGTGGTGACTTTGTTTTGCAACATTCTGGTAACTATCTCAGAATCCAATTTCAGATCTATTTCAGTGAGTCCCAAGTTAATGATTTACTCAACACCATAACTGACAGCAAAGTTTCAACCATGTTATTGCTGTTACAAATAACTGAGACTGCAAATGCCGTTACAATGTCACCATTCTCAAACCTAATAATCCCACCAATTCCAGTCTTCCCAGACTCGTGTAGATAACTCCCATCAGTATTTGGCTTGACCCTGCCCCTCAATGATTTTTTCCAGAATTAATCTTCCATTAAAGAGTGGGTCTAAGCTTTTCAATTAATTCACAGACACTATGCCAAGTCATGTTTAGATTGAACTTAGGAAGGAACTTATGCAAAACAGCCTTTTATGTTCTCTGTCTGGTATATCATCTTGGATGGTCAAACTTGGTTTTGATCTCCATATTTGTAGACACTGAATGGCCAAACTTGGTTTTGATCTCCATATTTGTAAACACTGAATGCTTTTCAGATTTCCCAAATAATCACAATGAGGGTGATTTTGAGCAACAGCTTGTGGGCTTTGTTCCTTGAGTTGGTGTTCCACCATATTTGCATGACATGTCTGATGCTACTTGGACTGAAACTCACTCTCAAACTTTTCGAGAAGTGTTTCCACACCCTTTGAGCAGCATTCCCTTCCCAAAAGACATGTGACATGGTCTCATATTGAGAGTTAGTGCATCACTTACGTTTAGAAATTAACTCAGCGATGGTTTTAACGATGAGCAACTTACCAAGTTCAAGTCTCCAAGCTATAAAGGAAATTTTAAAAGGGAGACAATTATGCCATACCATGTTTGTGTCAGTGGTCCTTTCTCTGGAGTACCTGATAAAGTTTCAAATTGATTAATTTGAATAGTCTCCATCCTCAATTGAATTTCATACAACATAATCTCTTTTGTTTCTGTTACCAATAGGCACTGTTAGTATATGTTGTTTTAGTTCAGGGGTTAGAATATTACTAAGCTTAGGAATATTCCATTTCCCATTAACAATATAATCTTTAACAGAATCCTTAGAATAAGAGTGTCTTCATGTTGGCATTAGCACGAATGACGCGGGTAGGTTTTGATGATTGACAAATTGATAAAGCGGAAGTGAATGAACCAGGTCTACAAATATGTTCCACATCAGACACAGATGCGAGACAGAGTTGACTGGAACAAATGCAAGGACCAGGTCCATGAACATGTTCCTGCTCAGAGACCTATCGCGAGCAGGATTTGTGTTTATAGTAAAGACTTAGCATACAAGACTGTAGGATTTCTTGCCATACTTATTAAAATATTTCAAAGTCGTGCAAGGAAACTGAAGTTGTGTGAAGATGCAAGAATTCCAAACCAACTCAAACCCTATTTTACATGATGTGTCGTATCATGTAGGGTCTAAGGTTAGCCGACGTATTGAAGACCAAAAACTATAAATATCCAAGTCTTGCCGTGAAGAAAATCACGCATGTCAAACATATTTAAGAGAGTTTTGATTTCATAAGTGCGACCTAATACGACGAAGAAGATTAAAGAAGATGTGTTACAGAGTTTATGTTTACAGTTCTTGAGTCTAGATTCTTGTATTAGGATTGATCATCGTGTTATACCTTTATCATCTTTCATAGAAGCATATTGTTAGGTATAAATGTTAGTCAAACTTAACTTCAAGTTGGAATAACTTGGAGTGGGATCTCTAGTCTATGGAGATTAGTGAAATAGGAATTAGAGTTTATAGTTCCTAGGTTATAGAGTTTGTAACTTGAATTTGCAGGCTCACGATGTAGTGGAGTTTGAGTTAAATCCTATAGAGGTGTAGGTCGTGGTTTATTCGACCATTGTGAGCTGGGTGGTTTTCACGTAAAATTGTTGTGCACTTACTTTATTATTCTTTATGATTCCGTAGAAGCTACGCTTAGAACAGGTAGAATAATGTGGTCTATGCTATAAGCGAAAAATAGGTGTCGCTTAGGATAGATATCTGATCGTACAAAATATCATTGTAACAGAGCAAGTTTTCTTCAAATAAGTTAACACCTTAAGAGAAGATCATGATAAATGCTACATCACCAGTTGGACATAGTGAAGGACAATCACCTCGGAGATCACCACTGTTCGACAGACAGTATTATGCTTGGTAGAAAGCTTGCATGGAGAATCATCTGTAAGCAGAAGACTACAAGCTATGGGACAGGGTCATTGAGGGACCTAAGTGCCCTACCAATAAAGGCGTTGATGGTACAAACATAAATAGAGAAAAGGGTAAGTACACTGAGGCTGATTACAAGATGCTTGAAAAATGTCAAGGCCAAGAACGTATTGATATGCGGACTTGGACCTAATGAGTATAACAGGACCTCTGGGTGCACTACGGCTAAGCAGATATGGGATGCTCTAAAATATGCTCATGAAGCACTAATCAAGTAAGAAAGTTCATGCTTGCTATCGACTATGGAAAATTCAAGATGAAACCCGGAGAAACAGTTGTTGAGATGTTCACCAGGTATACCTCTATTGTGAATAAGCTGACATCGATGTGTAAGATCAATACCATCGAGGACTTTGTAGATAAAATTCTGAGGACCTTACCAAAGGCCTTCAAGATGAATGTCACTGTAATATGAGAGGCTAAGGACATAGAAAGTATGTCTCTTGATGAATTACTAGGTACCTGAAGGCATATAAAATAGATATGGAGAATTACAGGAATGAGGAAGCAAGTATAGGAAGATCATTGGCTCTCAAGGCCTCTGAAATCGAAGATAAAGAAGAGTTGGCATTAATCACCAGAAACTTAAAAAATTCCTCAAAAAGGAAAAATAATATGGTGGCGTAGTTCATTTGGAAGGGGAAGGGACTCTGATAAGTCCTATATTAGCGGATGCTTTAAATGTGATGAACTTAGTCATATGATCAAAGATTGTCCATTATGGAAACATGAGTGGAAGAAAAATAAAATTGAGAATGAGCAAATTCATTAAAAGAAAAAGAAGGACGCCTTTAAAGCTATAGGTGTTTCTTGGGGATCGGATGATAAATCAAAAGATGAAAATGATCATTATGCTCTTATGGCCATTGAAGACTACGACTCTGATTGTGAGAAGGATGTCAAAGAATTTAAGGTGGACCTTCAGGCAAGTGTTATTAAATTAAAAGATAAGTTAGATTTTTTTAAAGAAGAGCTCATGTCATTGATGTTTACCTTAATCGATGAATATCATAATATGAGCACTAAAAATTTGAGCCCCACATTGCCTTAACAAGTTTGAAGGAATGACTGGTAGAGATTAAAACTAGAAAAGATAAGGTTGAAGAGGAAAACAACTCCTTGAAAGAACAAGTTGCTCAACTTAGTTCATGTGTCCTAGCACTACAATCTGAAGTTCTATCCCTGACTATTAAAAATGGAAATAATGAAGCAGCAGAAGACAACTAAGAGCTAAAGATGAACTAAGTAAGACAAAGAGAGAGTTGTATCTAGAAAAAGAGAAGTCCAAAGAGATTAGTCTAAAACTCATCAAAGTTAAGTATGATCTAGAAAGAGCAAATCGTTGGACTCAATCCTCTTAGTTGCTCTTCTACCTCACTAGTGAGACACACATCATTTCAACAGGATTAGCGTATGATAGAATTACTAATGAAGAATATGATAAAGGAGATTTGTGTACACCATGTGGAAAAATTGTTTATTTCAAAATTGTGTGCCCAAAAATTCTAAACACCATATCATATGTACATGATTACTCATCTCATGCTTTCATGATAATTGGTTTACTTGTTACATGCATACATTCATTCTTACCGATACTATGACTGATATGGATCTTGATATGATATGCAAATTTGGTCCGATGAGGTCCGAAAAGAGGTAAGAATGATGTTTGGGAGCCCGATGAGAAATAATTCAGTGTGTTCGACATGATTTAATATGAGATGACTTGATGCGATATTATTTGATACGAGATGACTTGATATGATATGATGTTCTACCAGTCCAAGAGATCATACCGGATGGTTGTGCCTGGTATATGGACCTCGCAATTCCCCCATGGGGTCATGACTACAGGGCAAAGAACCATGGCATTTGTGTACTAGGTTTGGTAATGGTCAGTTGAATTTCATTGCATAACATTGCATTCATTCATTCTTATTCAGTTTTGTGATTTCATTCCATATATTTCATTGATTAATGGATAGACTCAAGATTTGTGCTCGTATTTAAGAAAAGGTTAAGGATTTACACATTAATTTAATAAAAAAGTGAGCTTTAAGGTGACTTAGAGTCGGACGGACTTAGGGTGAACTTATGAGGAACGATCTAAGCTTTAAATTGTGTTGAATTCAAACGTGATTAAACTATGATGTAAATGATCTTTCTTCACTTGTATGTTCCGTCAATTATCCATGCTCTGGGAAGGTTAAGTGTTAGACAAAAAAGTAAGCTAATTGGATATATAGTTGTGAAGTAGACTTCGTTTTTATATGTTGTACGTGTTTTTCTGTTGCTGTCGTCCTATGATGCCTATGGGGATACGTTGTATACTCATACTACACTTGCTGCATCTTTTATGTAAATACAGATACAATCCATTATTTTAGTTCCTGGCCTCGTGGTTGACCCAAGGCCATCTTTTGGAGGTTTCAGGGTGAGCCATCCATCTTATCAGCAACCCTGGATCTCCCTCTTTCCTAGTTCCTGTCATTTACTTTCTTTCCAGACATATGCATTGCTACTATAATTCTAACTTTGTAATAATTATTTAGAGGCTCTTGTACAAGTTAGATCAGATTTTGAAAAAATATAATGTTCTAGTACTTGGTGTTTTAAAGCATAGTTTTGGCAATTAAGTTTAAATATTAATTTATTGTTTATTTCCGCTTTAATTTCTTTAATTTAATTAAATGATTTGGGGATGGTTCCCTATCGGGGAAATGGTGTCAGTGCCATCATGACCTATTATTTGGGTCGTGACAAAATGTCATAGTAAATGACTTAAATGATGATAATACAATTAAGTTCACCAGTGTAAGGTATGTACACCATCTCTATGCTGCAAATTAAATGTATAGGCCAAGAAATTAACCATTCCCATCCTATCGTCACTAAAGACCATGCTCAAGTGTCATTTTCCCTAGTAGAGTCCTTCTAATCATGGCCTCCCTTTAAAAGGCAATCATCTATCTAGGGATGGTAGGTGGGTACAATTTTGCGGATTCTGCACCGCACCCGTCCCAGTTGGGGCGGATATGGATATAACTTTGGCGGGTAATAGGTAGGTATGGGTATAACTTTGGTGGGTAGTAGGCGGGTATGTATAGGTGGTGGATTTGCAGTTATACCCGCCTCATACCCGCTTGCCCTGCCCCGCCCCGCATCCAACCGCCCACCTCAAATCCACCCTCCCGCCTTATATCCGCCAACTATAATTTTATTTGTACAACTTTATATTTATCTAAAGCCCAAATAATTTGGTACAGTATAGTAGTAGTAGATAATTCTCATGTATTGGCAGGTTGACAAAATGACAAATGGATTGATTACAAAATATGGTTGGCGGGTATAGACGGGTATTAGCGGGTATAGACGGGTATTGGCGGGTGGCGGATATCCACTTGGGTGGTGAAGTGGATGTGAATTTAGGAATATACCCGCCTAGGTGAATATGGATGTTGAAAATGTACATGTCACGTGTATAAAATTTCCTGGCGGGTACGGATGCGGGGGAGGGGGTACCCACACCCGCCCCGCCCAATTGCCATCCCTACATCTATCAAGTCTCTTCCATCACGCATAAACCAACTAAAACTCCCTAAAACAAGTAACTCTTTCACATCAAATCATTCATTCTCTCTCTTCGATAAAAAATAAATTTGTCTAACGGGCCGGATTGAACCAGATTCGGACCGAACCGGTTCAAATCGGGATCGGACCAGTCCATTACGTAATGGGATGGGCCGTTGTGGGTTTTGGATTGGATCGGACCCGCACAGATCTTCTAGGCTAACCGGTTAACCGAGTCCGATTGGAATCGATAAAGTCACATCATGACTGAACTGTTTAGCCGAAGCAGACCAGATCGAACCGGCCCGGTTTAACGGTAATAAATTTTGATTTTTTAAAAAATAATGGCAGCTTTTGTTGATGACCGTTGGGCCAACGGTCTTATGGTCCAAACGGCTACTTTTGCCCCCAACGTTTCAATTTTATTAATGGGACTGATTTTGCCCTTTTATTTTTAATTTTAATTTAAAAACTTAACCCCACCCTTTATAAAATCTATAAATAGCCCCCACCCTTCATCATATTTTCCCCACACAATTCTATTACTTACTCTTTAATTTTCATCTTAAATTCTCAATTCTCTCACAAAGTACTAGTAATAATTAGTTTTGTTACTTAATTTTAGTTTTAATTTTATTTGCGGTTTATTTTGCAAAAAAAATAGCAACAAATTACGAGCAAGTGCAAATGTGGTAACGTTCAAGTCATCCAATTGTTCAACTTATTGCAGAAATTTGGTACACTCGTTTCATCTCTTTCTCGTATTTAGTATCTTTATTATCGTATATTTAATTGTATTACTTTTCTATTTTGTTGTTTGAATTTTGAACTTGCATAATGGATTTATTTCGAAAAGGTGCTAATTTTATTCGGGGTAAAAGTAATTCTAGTAGTAGTCGTAGGGGTGGAGGTAGAAAATCAAGAGGTTCTTCTAATATTAGTAATAATAATTTGAATGAGTATTTACACATGTTTCTGAAACATCACCAGATAATAATGAGGATTATGTACAAATGCAAGAAGAGTACGACAGAGAGGATGATGATAATGAAACTGAAGTAGGTAATAATGATACACTACATACACCTACTAGTGGAGTTGCTCAAAGTAGGGGTAGTGGTCGTGGTGGGGGCAAACCACCTTTACCCATGGATATGAAAAATTATAGAAAGAGAAGTAGGGTCTTGAAATTTATGTCTGAGATTGAAGGTACCGAGTATGTTAAATGTAATATTGTGAACAGCCTTTTAAGCATAAAATTGGAGGTAGCAAAGGGGGGGACAGGCACTTTAGGTAGACACTTACTGGAGAAACACCCAATTGAATGAATGGGGGTTACTTGATGATCAAACAACATTAAACCCAACAATTGGAGGATATCATAAGTATGATAAAATGAAAGATAGGGAGGAGTTAGCAAAAATGATTGCTTTAGGTTGTCTACCTTTTACTTTTGCTTCCTCGCCATATCTTATTACATATATTCAAAGAGTTCATAATCCTTTGTTTAAAGGTGTTCCTAGAAGTACTTGTAGATCTGATATCTTTAGGCTTCATGGATAATATTTATTTTATTTACAATATTTGTTTAACAACCTTACTTGTAGAGTTTGTCTTACTTCTAACACTTGTCGTGCTGTTAATGAAAATGATTATTTGATCATTATATGTCATTTGATAAATGATAATTTTATAATGTAAAAATGTATTATTGCTTGCAAATATGACGAAGATCAAAGTCACACTGCTTATATATATAAGCACTACAATTAATGATGTTGCTAAAGAGTTAAATCTTAATGAAAAAGTTTTATGTATATGTTTTGATAATGCTTCTAATAATATCGCTGATGTGTCACTATTAAAAAATTATTTAAACCCAGCCCTTGATGAAATATTTTTATGTTAGGTGTGCATGTCATATTTATAATTTAATTGTTAAAGCTGATCTTAATTATTTAAACTTGAGGTCACTCTAGTTAGAAGAGATGTTGGTGTTATTCAAGAAAATAATAAATCTAAAAACATTGGCGAATTTAAGAAAAAGTGCAAGAAATATAACCTTTCCCCAAGATACATGCCTGAAGAAATTACTACTAGGTGGAACTACACTTATATATTTCTGAAAGGTTGTTTCAAATATAGAGCTCCTATAACTGAAGTTGCTAATTCTTTTTTGTCAAGATCCAAATAGTTTGTTAACACTTGATGTTTGGAAAACCATTGATGAAGTTGTATTATTTTTAAGAAAATTTTATGTAGCTACTCTTGAGTTTTCTGAAGCTTATTACCATTCTATTGCAAGTGTTTTAGCTCATATCGCTTAAATTTCTTACCAACTTTACAAATTGAAGAAATATATTAGATATACCGAGGCCGTTGAAAAAATGATGGATAAATTTTTAAAAAAAAATTCTATTCCTCCTATTTATCTAATTGGTGTTATTTTAAATCATTCGTGTAAGGTGAATGACACTCATAATTTAATTAAAGGTTAGTATGACTATATGAAAATTGGAGCTAAAAAGCCATGTTACTTGACTTGTATGAGTACACTAAACACATAATTTCAATAATTATACAATTATTATGCAACTTTATCTGATAATTCTGCTATACATGTTACACCTGATCCAAATATCCCTTCTAGTTCTGCTTCTACATCTACAGATTTTGACGACGATGAAGATGTTGCTAAATTTTTTATCTGGGAAACTTTTTCTAGTACCACACCACGTAGCAGAAACATTGATGAGCTTCAATTTTACTTGCAAAAGGCCACCGAGTCAAAGAGGGATTTTGCACCATTGAAATGGTGGAAGGACAATGCAAATCAGTTTTTCGTTCTTTCCGCAATGGGTCGGGACGTACTAAATGTTCCAATTTCAACAGTTGCATCAAATAGTGCATTTAGTCAAGCAAGGCAGCAATTAGGAGACACCCGTCACTCATTTGGTAGCAATGCTTTGTAAGTTCTAGTATGTTTCAGAGATTGAATAAGGTCGGAGAGAAGAAATCAAGGACGTGCAGATAATAACCTAGATGAGCCGGAAGACGAAGAGATTGAAGAATTATTGGAAGATGGAGTTCCTACATGACC
The DNA here is from genome assembly GCA_034509755.1 of Anisodus tanguticus. Lineage (NCBI taxonomy): Eukaryota > Viridiplantae > Streptophyta > Magnoliopsida > Solanales > Solanaceae > Anisodus > Anisodus tanguticus. The sequence goes on along the minus strand of CM067547.1, from coordinate 9,006,617 downwards.
AACAACTCAGATTGATGTGGATGAGCTTATAAAGATGTTTCAAACTTTTCAAAATTGATGAATCATTGATAGTCTTTATTTAGAAGAAACAAAACCCTTCCTAGAAGGTGGTTGTGTAGACCTAGTTGAAACAGAACCCTTCCTAGAAGGTGGTTGTGTAGACCTAGTTAAAACAGAACCCTTCCTAGAAGGTGGTTGTGTAGATCTAGTTAAAACAGAACCCTTCCTAGAAGGTGGCTGCGTAAATTTGGTGCTCTTCTTGTATTTGTGACTGTGTTCAAAATGAAATATCTATTAAATAAAGAGTTTAAGCCTTGATTTTATTATGAATCGTCTTACTTTATTACTTCTTTTTATAAGTATCAACTATAAGTACTAAAAAATATATTGCTAGAAGACTTTTCTTTATATATTTTATATTTAGCTACTTTAAATTTTAAAATTTATTACGTTTGAATTTTGAATTAGACTAATAAGTAACAAACTAACAACTAAACTAAAATTATTTATTTTCTTTATTGTAACTAACAACTAACAACTAAACTAAAACTATTTTTATAATAATAAAGTTTAAACTAAAATTTTAAAAAATATTATTTTATTAAAATCCGAACTTATTGGACCTGGTATGCCCAACCCGGACTAAAACCGATCGATTTTAAATTTCTCCAATCCAGCCCGATCCAACCCAACCCACTAACAGGTTTAATATAAAATCGTCGAAATGCCCTCCCCATCAACTTCTGTCCTGCAGGAAAATCACAGATTGAGTCCAAACACTTCCAGAAATTCAAACACACAAAAAATTGACTTTCGCTAAACAAGAAAATAAAGATGGAATGCTCTTTTGGGTTTACAAGGATTTGCAGAAAACGGAAATTACAAGTAACTGCTTATGTAAGAATTGAAATTATAATTCAACTCTAAAACTGAAAATTACAATATAACAACAAACTGAAATTACTATTTTGTTGATCAAGAAAACTGGAAAGTTGTTTTGCTGAGTCGAGTGTGGCACTCTGTCCTTAAGACAATATTGCCCCGTATGTATCCTTTATACGTCCCGGACAATTCGTCTCCCAAGATAAAACAAAGAATGGAACTATTGAGCAAAGGAAACTCAAAAGCTACCGTGAAGAATATTGAATAACGAAATGATGCTTGGAAGATTAGGAAGAAACTGCTTTGCTTTCTCGCTTTGTGTATTTTCGTGTATATCAAGTGTGCCTCAACAATGGTGTAAGGGGTGTTTATATAGGAGGAAGAGGGACTGTTTGATTTGCTCCATAACACCATTATTGGCCAAATAATGACCATTATGGAGGTAGTAAAGCCACCAAATAAATTGAGAAAATTGCCAACGGATTGGCCATTATAGGAGGTGTAATTCAGCCAAAATAAATGGCTGAATTGAGTCTTCGGACGTTTCGTTTCGGGACCGTCGAAATTCGACTTTCGAAAACTTCAGGGACCAAACTGTACATCTTGAAACTTCAGGGACCAAACTGTACATCTGAAAGAATTCTGGTCCAAACTGTACTTCTGGCAAAGTTTTCTGGCCCAAAAAGATAATATCAGAAGGCCTACAACCCACGATCCGTGGACCCGAGAACCCGGAACCGGACGGGCGGCGGCGGCGCGCGTGTGGTCTTTCCTCGAACCGAAGCACATCTAGGTCCTCCCTCCTTTAAACACATGGGATACCCCTTGGGGTCCCAAACCCCAAACCAACTTCGAGTCTTATATACACAACAATTCTTTCTTCCTCTACCGATGAGGGAGAATTGATCACACACCACACTTTTCCATGCTTCAAACACCTTACTTCGTGAACCAATATCTCTTTCATTTCTCAATGAAATTTGACGATTCTTGGCCCTACGGTTATCTACGTACTTAGTACATCATGCATGTGTGAAGAATCGGATTCTCCAACATACGTAACACTAGTGTTTAAGCCGTTAAAGTTGGTCGGTCGCAACTCCCGCCAAAGGCTAATTTCCAACATGCTCTACCTCAACCGCTAGCTCTTCACAAAAACCTCAAATCGCTTCTCCATCCTCTCAAGATCCTACCACCACCGAAACACTCACTAATCTTACACCAATTGCCCCTACTCAGCATAACCAGACCCAACTCGCAAAGAGAGTCAAATACATAGCTGTTTGAAAAGATGAGCCCATCTATTGCGATTACTCCGATTTTGACCCACCCCTAGTCAAATTTTCATACTATTTTGATGTTACAGACGTTCCTGAAGAATTGTTTTAAATACAAGGAGAAGAAATCAATAATTTGACATATAGAATATCTGAATTTCTGGGAGTATACTATACAGGACCACAACTAAGTAACTCAAGTTAAATTTTGAAAAATCAGGGGAGGGTCATGTAATAGAGTTTATTGAAGAATTGGGAGATGAAACGAAGAAAATTGATGAGAATTTGGTGGGTGAGACCGAAACAACTAATGAGTAAAGCGGGAAGGCATAAAGTAAGGGGGAATTTATGAGGGTCCCCACAACAGAAATCAGTTCATCTATTGGGATGAGAGACACTGAACTGGAGGAAGAACAACCGGAGGTGGAAAAATCAGTAGAAGAGAAAATTGCAGACGTGCTAGGTTGCATGGGTGAGTGTGATGAGAGAACAAAAGAGTCACCTATTGAGAATGTCCAGATAGAATCATCCAATGTCAATACCCATGTTCTGTTGGAACAAGTTGAGACAATTATTTCAACATTGGAAACATATGCTCTTATAAAACATGTCACTTAACCTGATCCTGACAAGTTGATTGCTTCGGAAGATGAGGTGCTCATCACTAGATTCACTATGAAGAAGATGTGATCAATAGTTAGAAAGGCATCAGGTGAGCCTATTTTAAGGCCTGAAAGAGAAGTAAATTAGGAGAACGAAACTTCAGCAAAACCTAGAACTCCTCACACCAAGAGTAAAAAGAGGAAGGTTGAGCAAGAACTCTTCCAGAACTAGTCCTACTAAGACGACTTCAAATCATTGGGGGCGTCTAGGGAAAAGATGACATCGATGGATAAGAAACAAAAAGAAAAGGTCGCAGTCAAGAAAAAAGGAACAAAGAAACAAGTTGGGTAACCAGGTTCATCTAAAGAGAAATCTCAGTACAAACTGGTGGATCAGCCAACAGAGAGTGAAAAAGATGAATCATCATCTGAGTCTGAGGATCAAGATTTTAGGGATATTAAAATTACTTCGATCCAGAAGAAGTAACTAATCTAGACAAGTAGAGGGTCCTAACAATTAGGAGAGAGTCTGTGTTGAGAAGGGTAGACACCGGTCATGGAGTCCCTGAGACGACTATGTTGGTGGAAAAGTTAAGGCACCAAGGATGGGTTACTTGTTCTTGCCAAGAGAAGAAAAGAGAAAGCTATGGAAGGAACAAGTAACTGAATTCTATGTTAATGTCTCCTTCAAGGAAAGCCACATTGCTAGGGGTGAAAAAATGGATAAAAAATATGGTTATTCATCCGACCCAACCCATTTAAAATGGGTTGAATATCCAACCTATTTAAAATGAGTCCAATATGGGTTAACTCATATTATCTCCTTAAAATATGAATAACTTAATGGATAAAATCTACAACTTTAGTAAAATAAGTTCCTTAAAAGTAAGAAAAAATGACTTCCCTAATAACATTAGGGAAAACAAGTCTCACAAATGACATTTTAGCAACCACCACCACACCACCACACCCCCTCCCCCCAATCTCCTCCATAAAAGGTTATTTTTTAAAGTTCTTAATATTTTTTTGGGTTTTCTACACCACCCTAAAAAAATACTTTTTCTTTAAAAAAAGTTTCAATTTTTTTTATTTGGTTCACCTCCCTCCCACCCCCACCCCCACCCCCACCCCATCCCTACCCCTCCCAAATTTTCTACTTTATATATTTTATTTTACTTTTATAAAAAATGAGAAAATTTGTGTGGTTAAATTTGGTGTGGGATGGATGGTGAATTGTGGTTTCGGGGGAGGGGGAAGGGGTGGGGGAGGGGGGATAAGAAAACAATTCTCATTTTTTTATAAAAGTAAAATAAAATATATAAAATAGAAAATTTGGGAGGGGGGTTGAGTGGGGCGGTGGTGTGGGGTATGGTGGGGTGAGGTTGGGGTGGGTAGTAGTGTGGCATAGGGGTAGGTGAAGATGAATTGCATTCGAGAGTGGTGGTTGGGTGGGGGTGGGATTTGGTTGGGGAGTGGGTAGGGTAGGGGGTGGGGGCTTGGGTGGGTATTTTTTTTAAAAAAAAATCTTAGAGGTCGTGTCATAGAAAAGTTTTGAAGTTCCATTCTTCCCGCAAATTGTGAGATGCAACTATGTACTATGAATTGGATTTGTGGACAAGAAGATAAATTAATTTTCTCTATATTAGCTACATGCAGTGATCATCTTTAAAGCAAATATGAGAGGTCGGGTAATTGATTCGTTTTTGTTTAATCTATTTTCGACCAGTTCATATCCGATCTGACATGCCCGTTTGCCACCCCTACACATTACTTACTATTTTGGGAGTTGAAATTACTCTAAATGCCTAAGAGTTGAGAGAAATTCTGAAAGTATCCTCTTAAGATTGGGAAAATATGTAAAGAATGAATGGCCTTCACTTTAAGAGATGACAAACGCACTGGATATCACATGGAAGTTCACCAACAATCCGGCAGCCATGCAACACAAAAAAGCACTAAAAAGAGAGATGCCTAGACTTTATTAATTGTACTTTGAAGTAGTTCATCGTATGATTGTGTCTATGAATGAGGGAATAACTAAGGCTAGTTTCTTGAGCATGACATTTATGGAGCTTCTCGGTCCTGGTGTCCAAATAAATTTATCTAGTCTCATGATTCAACATATGCATAAAATCTCTCTATAAGAGAACAACCTATGGGCTCTGACTTGCTGATGTCTTTGATCATTTCAAGATATTAGTCAAAATTTGACAATATACAAACGACCAAAGATGTCATTGGAACGTTGGAACAAGTCGATAAACATGTTCCAGTTGGAGATGCTGATAATGAGGTGCAAGTCTTAAAAGAATAACTTGCAGTAAAGGAAGTTGAAATTGCAAGAATAAAGAAAAAATACGAGAAGAATGTAGAGTTACTACATATGAAATATGGTGAGGAGCAAACAGTTAAAAATGCGGAGATTCTGAGCCTATAGACAATACTGAATAAGGAAAAGAAAGAGATTACTGAGACTATTCGCAGTATGGTTGTTGCTCTTACCAAAGATCCATCTTATTCCTCTAAACCTTCCTCCTAGATTCCTTTAGACGTCCATCATTGACCTTGATCTGAGTCCTGGTCACTTTTCTGCTCTGGTTTGTATGGTTGTTTGTAGTTGGTTATTGGTGTTACTTCTTAACAATAATGAAGTTGATTTCTTTCTTATATCTATGTGTTAATTTTGTGTTTGCACTTTTAACAAGATCTTTTTAAGCTAACAATTCTATTATGTGTATTTGATTGCCTCAAAGGCCATAAGCTTAGTATTGCATACGTTTTATTAAGTATAAATTGACATGGTATGACTTTTTAATGATGCCAAAAGTGGAAAGATATTGTGTGATAGTTATAATCCATATATGCTAATCTGGTTCATCTTAGCGACTTTTTGTTCATCTTTTTGGTATATAAGAAATTTGAAACAGGTTACACATTGATAGGTTTTGATGATTGACAAAGTGAAAAATCATTTTGTCATTATCAAAAATGGGAAATTTATTGGCATTAACATGAATGATGCGTGTAGGTTTTGATGATTGACAAAGTGACAAATCGGAAGTGAATGAACCAAGTCTACAAACATGTTCCACATCAGACACAGATGCGAGACAGAGTTGACTGGAACAAATACAAGGTTCAGTTCCATGAACATGTTCCTGCTCAGAGTCCTACTGCGAGCAAGATTTGTGTTTATGATAACATCAGAATGGTATGAAGCTGTATCACGTAGGGTTTTGCATCTTCACGCAACTTCAGTTTCCTACAAGGTCCTACAAGGAAACTGAAGATGTGTGACGCTGCAAGAATCTCAAATCAACTCAAACCTTATTTTATATGATAGACCATATCACGTAAGGTTTAGGGTCAGCAGACATATTGAAGACCAAAAGCTATAAATATCCAAGTCTTGTCGTGAAGAAAATCACGCACTCATGAAGAAAGAAATTCAGAATATTGAGCAAACCCTGTCAAACATATTTGAGAGATTTCTGATTTCATAAGTGTGACCTAATACGACGAAGAAGATTAAAGAAGTTGTGATATAGAGTTTATGTTTACAGGTTTTGCGTCTAGATTCTTGTATTATGATTAATCATCGAGTTGTACCTTTATCAACTTTCATAAAAGCATATTGTTAGGTATAAACGTTAGTCAAATTCAACTTCAAGTTGGGATAACTTGGAGTGAGCTTACTAATCTATGGAGATTAGTAAGATAAGAATTAGAGTTTATAGTTCCTAGGTTACAGAGTTTGTAACTTGAATTTGCATAAGCTCACATTGTAGTGGAGTTTGAGTTAAATACTACAGAGGTGTAGGTCGTGGTTTTTTCCACCCTTGTGAGCTGAGTGATTTCCACGTAAAAGTCTTGTGCCCTTACTTTATTATTCTTTACTATTCCGCAGAAGCGACACTTAGAACAGGTAGAGTAATGTGTTCTATTCTATAGGCGAAAAATAAGTGTCGCTTATAATAGATATCTGGTCGTTCAGAATATCACTTCCTTGAGTGAGTCTTGCTATAGCACCCGTGCCAGACCATATCCCACCAAAAATTGATGTTACCTGCTTGGGTCCAGATAAATTCAATATCTTTGAGACTATATATATTCGCCTGTTAGAGAATGATGGATGATCGGTGAAAGGTAGACAAAGGGGGTTGTCTTAATTCTTGAAATTAAGCAGTAATTTCTTAGGTATTTGGTTTTGGAAAGTACGTAGTTAGTTGAGTCTTTTGACTTCAACAAAGTACAACGTTTGTGGCTTGTCATAATAAGTTCAAAGTTAAGGCAAAACATTAATAAACTTTAAGATAGTCTCGTTTCAACTATAGCATTAAGATAGAAATATATGTCACAACATTATATCTAATGCAGTCATGCATGCATGGAAGAATGGCACGCCATTGGCTCATCAAACACCATAATTCTCGAATAATTGATGCAGTGCTATTAAGATTTATATTGTTTGGACTCTTCAAAAATGTTACCGTATTCGTGTTGAATTTTTCAAAAATGCATTACTTCACCACGTATCTTTTGACATTTTTGAAGAGTCCGGACAATATAAATTAAGACACATGAAAAGAGTTTAGGTAATGAAATTTACGTATTTCACAAAGGGGTAACTGTACATGGAGCACTAAATTAATGAAACAACATTGATTGGTGCAAGTTGCCACCTCATGCATGTGAGAGTTGCAAAACCAGAAATTTCACTAATTAAGGATATTCAAGTGAGTTCTGACCCATATACTTAATATCATTTATATATATATATATATATATATATTCGACGATGAGTGTTCAATTGATGGCTCTTCATTACAGGGGTTGTGCCACATGTTAGATCATTATTCATAGTATAGTCTTGTCCAAGACTAAAATATAGTAAAAGAAAAAGGGTCACTAGTCACAACCTTATTTTCAACAGCACATTTTGTCAGCAAGGGTAAAGATATATCATATATATACACCTACCAATGGACCAAAAGCGCTATTCCGCATTCAAAGAGCTAATAATAGAGGAAAGAAGGTGGAATTGGATAGGCGGTTTGTGTGTGTGTGTGTGGAGTGGATACTAAACTGTTTAGTGCATACGGGACTATTTTGTACCTACTTTAAAATATTAGGGACTATTTTTGTTATTTTTTCAATAAAAATTTTACATGTTACGGGGTACTACTCCCACGAACGGTAGAGATCTAGTAGTTCAGTAGGTAACCTACTTGAATTTTCACCTTGTTGGTGAGAGTTCGAATCCCCACATTGTAATCTCCTTCCATTTTCCTTTCTCCTACCCTATGTAATAATAAAAAAAAAATTAACACAAGAACCTTTTAAATGTACAAGTCAAACTCAAATTATACTAGAAAATAAAGGTAATATAACAGCTCTCTCATGTATCCATGATAAATTAAACAACCTTTGTCGATAATATTCCGTCACAAAGAGAAAGGACACTAATCATAGAGATCAATTCGACAACAGTTTCAGTACCTGTCGTGCTTTTACGTTTTGACTTTTAGATAACCATGGCTTTGGATGTCCAAATTCTAATTTTGCAACAGTGATGAACACGAGAGGAAAGGATATATATATTTTCTCATCTTTCTTCTTTTCTTTTCATTGTTTGACAATAAAACTATAAAGAGTAAGATGACAGTAACACAACTCCGTTTTAAGTTCGAAAGGCTGTGGTGGGGTGGTAAATAGTCGTTCATCCTTAATTACAAGTTTCAGTTTTGAATTCTGGTAATGAAATCGTCTTTAACCCTCTAAAATGGGATTTTTCAATGCGAATCTAAATTACTCTGGCTCCAAATTAAAGCAGGTACCAAACACCAAAGGTAAAAAAAATGAATCTATCTTTATTTTCTTCTTTTTCTTAAATCACCAATGAGAGTGGTGTAATGGATGAAATTCTTTCGCCATAAACCAAATATTTTTTATTTGAACACTGAGAATGAAGAAACCCTGGTTACAAGAAGTGTTTTCCCTTGAATGGTCTACAAATTTAGATTAGTTGGGTAAAAGGGTACCGGAAGCCAGATGATAATTTTTTTAAAAAAAACTGCTTTTAGTTTTCAGAGGAGTTGTATTGCTAGTCCATGGTTTCAAAGGCAATGAGATATCTTTATTTCCTTGAATCTCCCCAAAACTTCTCCCTAACCACAAATCATTGGTCCCAAAGCTTTTAATTTTGTGTAGGGATGGTCCCCAACCATTATTGTCCCAAGAAAGTTATGAAGTATTGGACTTAGCAACTTCTAATAAGTGTTTTAAAAGACAGTTTTAGGACTCGTTCTGGGGTTCGTCTTGGGGCGTGGCACTGGCAAAACGCTCTAGAGCACACGTGCAGGGCTTAGTTCCTGTGAGGCTTACGCCTTAAGCGCTCCGTTGTATGCTCTAAACACGTCTAACGCCCAATGCTCGAGACTCGCCTAACAATTCTTACACAAATTATATATTAAATTCCTTAATTAAAATCGTTGACCCTCATAATTCTTTAACAAATGAATGATACTTGATAGTTTTTCATCTATAGAAACAAAAAAATTGGGTGTAACTCAAATAACAAGTCGTAGTATTGCATATTTACTATTTGAGAACATCGAGAATATCACTTAATATTTCTTTTAAAAATATATAGCCGAATTGTACATTTTCACTTGTCAGTGGTCTTTTATCCTATGTATCAAAATTATCATATTTTATTATTTTGCTATTTAAAAGTAATTTTATTTTTATTCATGAAAGAGTTACATTTTAATTATAATACTGATAAAATTTATTGATTATTTGCATATGGGGAGATAAAATGAATAGTGTGATATAATATTATTTTAAGAAATTGTGATTTTTCATTGTTTGAAAGTTAATATGTTAAGAGTTTACTTGCATTTCATAATGTTTTTATTTCATTGTATTATTTATACTTATAAATTTATGTTATATATAATTACAAGTTGTAATGAATTGCTTTGAATATACAATTTTCTTTTATTTTTTATGAAATTTTACCTATTTAAAAATATTTATTATAATTATATTATTTTATACAATACTAAAAAATAAATACCATGGGACTTACGTCATGTGCCTCATGACTTATGTCTCGCTGAGACATACGTAAAACGCTCCGCCTCACGTCCTCACTTTTAAAACACGGCTTCTAACTAATGTGTACGTGTATCACTTAAGTTGCAGTTTTGTCTAGGGCTGGCCAGTGGGCCGGGACAGCCCGACCCCGACCCGAGCCCGTCCCGAGCCCGCCCCGGTCCCGCCCCGACCCCGCCAAAAAAAAAAAAAAAAAAAAAAAAAAAAATATTACGGGGCGGGACTCGAACTCGGGACGGGACGATGTCTCGTCCCGCGAGACCCGAGCCCGCCCCGTGGCCCGCGAGACCCGACCCCGCCCCGACCCCCGACCCCCGACCCCCCCCTTTGCAAAAATGACCGTTGCACCAACGACCATTTTAGATTATGGCCGTTGACCAACGGCCATTTTAGCCCCCCCCCCCCCCCCCCTTTAATATTTATTTTTAAACCATAAGTTATTATATTTACACTTTAGCCCAATTTTTCAACTATAAATAACTCATTTTCTCTTCATCTTTCTCACAAATCTTCCTACAATCTCTCTAATTTCTCAATATATCTCTCTACAAGTCTACATTGTTTGCTAAATATTCAATTTTATTTATTCATTTGGAAATTGGTAGTGAAGTTGGCAACTAGCTTGAGGATCTTCCATCGAGCAAAGTTTCAATTTTCAACCTCTCGATTACACGTCGACGTTACGTCGGCGTTTGGTACATTCGTTCCTTCATTAAATTATTATTGTCTGTTTATTTAGTTTAGATCACTTAATTTTATTGTCTTTAATTATTTATTTATTTATTTATTATCATAATTAAAATGGAAGGATTAAAAGGTATGTTTAAGGGTAAGGGTAAGGGTGCTTCTTCTAGTAGGGGCAACCAGGGGCAAGGGTACTTCTTCTAGTCATCTTATTCCTACACAGGGATGATTTTGTTGATACTCAACATTTTCCTACAATACCATTAGATTTAGACCAGAGCTATTTTTTGGAACTCAAGAAGACTTTAATTTAGACGATGATCTAGATGATATACCCACTAATGTTGATGACAACACACCCACTAGTGCACCTTCAACTAAAATACCTCCTATTCCCCCTAGTATGAGACGAGGTCCAAAAAACGACCATTAAAATCGGATGCATGGACATTTTTTGATAGGGACGTAGAGAATCAAGTAGCCATATGTAAAATTTGTAAAAATGTTTTAAAATTTAAAACTGGAAAAGGTCACGGTGGGACGGGGGTTTAATTAGACACGTAGTAAGTGCTCATCCAAATTAGGTATGCCCAATACCAGGCTTCAAAACCGGGTGCGCAAACGCCGCTCCATCGGGACAAGGTTCACATACGATCATCGTCCCGACCAAGTACGGGTCAAATTAACCCTATGACGGGGGAATTGTAGGCTCTAAATACAATAAACATAGAGATAGGGAAGCAATATCAAAATTAGTTCTTGTGGAGGGTTTGCCTTTTTCATTTCCTTCATCTCCTAGGTTTTATTCATTACATTAGAAATATATATAATCCTGTTTTTAACGGTTTTCCTAGATCAACTGTTAAGAGAGATGTATTTAAATTCGCGCATGAATATCAACAATATTTACGTTTTTCATTATATCATTTTAATGGCAAAGTATCCATCACGTCGATATAGGTCGTAGTACTAACGGCCATGATTATTTAACTTGTAACTTGTCATTGGATAGATTATAAATGGTCTATGCAAAAACGTATTTTAGCGTATAGATATATAGGCGATAGGCACACCGGTACTTTTATTGCGTAAAATATTTATCAAGTGTGCGATTATTACGGAATTACCGATAAAATTATGACTATTACATTAGATAACACTTCTAATAACAATTACGCAATTACAATTTTAAAAAATAGTTTAACTCCTTCTTTTCCAGACCATTTTCATATAAAATGTGCGTGCCATATATATAACTTAATTGTAAAGGATGGTCTATCACTTTTTGAAGACATTCTTAGTAAAATACAATTTGCTATAAACTTTATTTTTAAAAGTAATAAAGTACAACGTAGAAAAGAATATAAAAAATTTTGTCATGATTGTGGACTACCTTTTAGAAAAATTCCACAAGAAGTATCCACTAGGTGGAATTCTTTATACGAGCAACTACTCGTTGCTTATGACTATAAATTACCTATAACTTTATTTTTTAACTCTCATAATAAAAAGCCAACTGATTTGATTTTAGATAGTGATTGGGAAAAAATCTCCGAACTTATTGTATTTTTAGAGAAATTTTTTCAAGCAACAAAAGAATTTTCCGGTATATATTATCCTACTATTTCAACTATGTTATTTTATATAACTCTAATATTTTTATTACTTAGTGAATATATGGAAAAACCAGCTTATAAGGCAGCTATTAAAAAAATGTTTCTCAAAAAAAAAAAAAAATTATTCCTATTCCCTCTATTTATATTATTGGTTCTGTATTAAATCCTACTATTAAAATAGACGGTACTAAATGACTAATTGAAACTATTTACGATTGTATAGAAGTACTACCACCTCCAAGTCCCAAAAATCTAAACCCCCCACCACCTATTGAACAAACTAAATAAGAAGTATTGTCTAGCGTAGAACACCAATGTAAAAATATATATAGATTTTATCAACAAGAAAATGCTAGTAACTTACCAGCTTCCATACCATCTTCTTCATCTTCAATACAACCTCACAAAAGACATGCTGTTTCTGCGGCTAGTATTGAAAGCCTCGAAATAGAATGTGCGGTCGTACCTCTACTACTAACCAAATTAGCGAGTTGGATATTTTTGTTTTACGGGGTTCGTACCGTATCAAGAAGTTATCAATGAAGATGGACATGAAGACTTGTTTGAAATACTTGGAGGGGGAATGAGAAGACCTTTCCGACACTTTCATTGATGGCTCGAGATGTTTTGAACATTCAAGCGTCGTCAATCTGCGTCGAAAGCGCTTTTTCTCGAGCGGCAGATATCAAATAGGAGACCACGAGACACTCATTAGCGGAGACGGCTTGGAAATTGCGTATTATTCGAGAGATTGGATACGAGCGGAGCGGAGAAGGTGCGGTTAACCTGGAGATCAACGAAGAAGATGATGAAAACTACAACGAAATCTTAACCGAAGGTAGTGGAAGCGACGTGGATCAATTTGACCAACAAATACCAATTCCAACCGAAGAACCACATGAAATCATCAAGCAATTAGAACAGGTTTTTTTTGAGAATGTAATTTTTTTAATTGTAATTTTATTATGTAATTTGTAACTTTTGGACAACACCACAAAGTTGCAATTTAGATTTTAGACAATTGTATTTGTATTACAAAAAAATCATATGTCTATTAAATAATATAAGAGGCACAAAAACAGCCTTGGGATGTTTTTATTACACTATCTTATTTTGTTTATTGAGTTTTTTTTTATACATATGTTATTTAAAAAAAAAAAAAAAAAAAATGAAAACCCGCCGTATCCCGCCCCGAGCCCGCCCCCCCCGACCCCGCCCCGACCCGAGCCCGACGGGATCGGGATCGGACGGGACTTGCTCCGATCCGCCGGACCCGACCCCGCCGAGCCCGCCGGACCCGACCCCGCCCCTTCTCCCGTCCCGCCCCGACCCCGACCCCGCCAGACCCGAGCCCGGCCCACTGGCCACTCTTAGTTTTGTCCCAAGTCTATTTTTTGCTCTTATGTATAGGCTCGTGGTTGGATCGTTCGTTGTCGAGAAACACTTAATTTAATTGGTTCCAAGATCAAAATTGACTCGTGGACACATGATGAGCAAGTGTTAATCTCAGAGATAAAAGGGAAAGTAAAGCCGAAAATAACGTTTAAATAAAAATAAATAAAGAAATGAGAAAATTAAATAAGAACAAAGATTAATATACATTGATTTGGAATAAGTGGGTATTCCTGAAATGCCCTTTAGATTAGATGAGCCGGTATTTCTACAAACGGCGTCGTTTGTACAGTTTTTTTTTGGATGGTATATTGAATTGTTATTACATATAACATAACATAGCATAACATGAAAAATTGATTCAAAAGAAAAGTTGACAATTATTATAAAGAATAGTTGTTATAAAGAGGTATGAAGATATGATCACAAAACTCATCTAATTTACTGTATACACAAATTTTTACCAAGCACATTAATAAAAGATTTTTTTATGCGAAACATATGTTTGTTTTGTCAACTGTTGAGTATTATTGAAACAATTCCACCCCACCCATTTTTTGTTTGAAACCCCAAAAACAAATAGCTAATTAGACAAATGCAGCCAATTTAAAAGTGAGATATATATGTATGTCTTCTGAATTGTATTTTTGGACCTACAGTTTTGTATTTAGCATGCTGGTGGACGCAGATCACATGCCTTCCTAGTTCCTACTAAGGTGAGCATTTGATATTCAGTTTCGGTAATTCGATAATCGGTAGTTGAAAATAGATATCAAATACCGAACTTTCAAATTTCGGTTCGATAATTCAATAATCGATAAATTAAACTTCGGTTTTATACGGTATTTGGTAATACCCGTATTAAAGGTGGACAACCTAACTTGTAAACTAAAATTTCAAATCTTTCACTCAATAGATATTCTTTAAAAAGAATAGTTAAAGCCTTATACAAGTACAGATCTTTTAAGAATATTTTTCAATAGACACACCTTGTTTAGGATATCACTGGCTATGTCATTGCTCTAAGTGTAGGCTTTCACACAGTTTACTTTATTCTAATCACATGCCAAATAGTATCAATTGTAGATCGAAACTAGCTTTGTTACACAAAAACTTAGAATAAGTGAAATTTAAATGATTTTGAAAATCATCGGGTAGGCCTATCATGCAAGTAGGACAAATCTCGAGGAGGTAATTAACTGTATCAAAGAAACCCGGCATGCAGGACTCATATGCAGAAAATTTCAAATGTTGGGTAAAATCGAATTATCGAATGGTATAATATCTCATACCAAATACCGAAATCGAATATCGAATTTTTAAAATTTTACTCTTGAATACTGTACCAAAAATCAAATTACCGAATATCGAATTATCGAAATCTTTGATTCGATTCGATAATTCAATTTTTGATTTTTTTTTATGTCCAGCCCTAGTTACTGTTGGAAATTTGCCTTTGGCGGGAGTTGCGACCGACCAACTTTAACGGCTTAAACACTAGTGTTACGTATGTTGGAGAATCCGGTTCTTCACACATGCATGATCTACTAAGTACGTAGATAACCGTAGGGCCAAGAATCGTCAAATTTCATTGAGAAATGAAAGAGATATTGGTCCACGAAGTGAGGTGTTTGAAGCATGGAAAGTGTGGTATTGTGTTCAATTCTCCCTCATCGGTAGATGAAGAAAGAATTGTTGTGTATATAAGACTCGAAATTGGTTTGGGGTTTGGGACCCCAAGGGGTATCCCATGTGTTTAAAGGAGGGAGGACCTAGATGTACTTCGGTTCGAGGAAAGACCACACGCGCGCGGCCGCCGCCCGGTTCCGGGTTCGGGTTCACGGGTTCACGTGGGGCGTGGGCCTTCGATATTATCTTTTTGGGCCGAGAACTTTGCCGGAAGTACGGTTTGATCCCGAAGTTTCGAAGTACGGTTGGACCGAGAATTCTTTCGGATGTACGGTTTGGTCCCGAAGTTTTCGAAAAATCGAAATTTCGACGGTCGAACGAAACGCCAAGCACTCAATTCACCATTTATTTTGGCTGAATTACTCCTCCTATAATGGCCAAATCCGTTGGTCTTTCACCATTTATTTTGGTGGCTTTACTACCTCCATAATGGCCATTATTTGGCCAATAATGGTCATTATAGAGCGATTAAACATGCCCTCCCTCACCTATATAAACACCCCTTACACCATTATTGAGGCACACAAAACATACACGAAAATACACAAGCGAGAAAATCGGTTTTCTTCCTACAACTTCCAAGCATCATTTCGTTACTCAATATTCTTCACGGCAGCTTTTGAGTCTCCTTTGCTCAATTGTTCCATTGCTGTTTTATCTTAGGAGATGAATTGTCCAGGACGTATAAAGGATACATACGGGCAATATTGTCTTAAGGACGAGTGCCACACTCGACACACAAGAAAAACGAGTTTTCGATTTTTCTTGTTCATCTTTGTAATTTTCAGATTTCTAGTTGAATTGTAATTTCAATTCTTACATTAGCAGTTGCTTGTAATTCCCGTTTCCTGCAACCTTTGTAATATCCAACAACTTAAGACAATATCTGTTTACAACAACTGCTATAACATGGCTGGAAATATAATCAATGTTGCTGCTGCTGCTGCTGCCTCTCGAGGCAACGTTGCTGCCTTCCCCGCCACTGCTGCTACTACTCAAGGCGAACACCGCCGCCTTGCCGCCGTTGTTGTTGTTGTTGTTCTTCTGCTATTCAAGGCGATGCTGCTTCTTTGCCTTCCCGACTACTGGAGCTCCACCCTCTTCTTCACATCACCATGATCGCCCTGAAAAATTCATGGGATCAGAATTTAAAAGATGGCAGCAAAAGATGTTGTTTTACTTAACGATTATGGGCATGGCCCGGTTCCTTACGGAAGATCCTCCACAAGTTTGGAGATGAAATGGACTCTTCGCCTAATGAAACGGGTGAAGGGGGCCTTGGTATCCATGTCATTAATGGCATGAAGATGGTTCGTGACGCATGGAATCATAGCGATTTCATGTGCAAGAACTATA